>RXPK01000409.1:0-101609 GCA_004143645.1 Protaetia brevitarsis | reverse complement strand
TGTGAGCTCAACTGTTTCCCAGCGTCCCCGTGGATATCACTTGACTATTTAGAAGATTTCTTGAAGGTACATCAGTTGTGGCCAGTATGAAGTTGATAGTTTCATTTCTTTAGCGAAGCTCTGCATGAAAACAAATTTCTTTCAAATCAACGGTAACTTTTACCAACAAACTGAAGGAGCAGCAATGGGTACAGTTATCTCCCTTCATAGCTAACCTCTTTATGGGAAAATTGAAACCGATCTTCAGAATACTTTGGGCATACTTTCCACGGGTTTGGGTCAGATACGTCGATGACATTTTTTGTGTTTTTGATACTAGTAGTGCTCAATTAGAGATTTCCTGAACAGATAAATTAAAATTTCCTTCCATTAAGTTTACCCCTGAAGAGGAAACTAACAATAGGATTGCTTTCTCCGACATGTTAAATAAGAAATAAAAAAAATTAGAAATAGACATACACATAGAAAACCCCACTAATAAAACAGATTTATTTCAGAAGATTCAAACCATCAATGGAAAAACAAACTAGCAGCTATTAATTTTTTGGTACATCGCTTACTTAATTTTCCTCTGTCTACAGAACGATATAATAAAGAAATTAAAGAAATTATTAATATCGCCTGCATTTAATGATTCTCAGAAGACGTTGTATATAATAAACATCAGAAAAACAAAAACAAAATAAAAATTAAAAATGTAAGTACTTTAGAAATTAAGTTGAAAAGAAAAATAAGAAATATGTCAATTACCATTTTATCCAAGTTACACGAAAGGTCTACAAAAAATTTCTCTAAATTTAAACTGGACTAGGTTACAACTTCAAAAAAAGTCTAAAAAATATTTTAGGCAACCCTAAAGATCAAGAGATAATTTGGACAAATCAGGTATTTATAAAATATCTTGTAAAGATTGTGATCATATATATATAGTTGGCAACTAAAAGATCAAATAAAACACGTTACAAGGAGCATTTGCTCATCTTAAATTTAGAAGGTTGACAAATCTAGTGTAGCCCTACATATGCTTGAAGAAAACCATAAGTTGACAAATATAAAAATAGTAAAATGTAAACACTTGCACAATTAAATTGTATGAGGGTATGGAAATATATAAAAAAAACATTTTTAATGAATTCAGATTTAGGAACCCTTAAATTCTTGTCTTACGGTTATTAAACATAAGTAGTATTAGACAGAGTTAGGATTAGTGACTAGTTAAGCATAGACGGCAGTCAGCCATGACCGTGATTAATGTACCTTGACCTTTTTTAGGTATAAATTAGGGTAGTTTTAGTGTAGTTATTTGTTACATGTTCTGCTGATGATGATAGCTTTGCTATTGAAACGTACGTCCAGTTTAGTGCAGTTTGTGGTGAGGGGTTAGGAAAAGTTTGCAGCATTCCAGTAACCACAGTTTGGAGTATTTTTGTCAATAAATAATAATAATAAAAATAGAATTATTGGACAACTATTGACACATCAAAATGCATTGTCAAAAAGACTATATATATATATTTCTGCTCTTAACTGTAATAATTAGGATTAATTTTTCCCAAGAAAAATCTTTCTCTTCACGCAGAATTCGAACCTACATTCTCCCACTTGCCGGGCGGGCGCTTTACAATCAAGGCCTAATGTAATATTATTTAAGATTCGGGGTCAAATTTACCCATCTTCTCTGATTTTTAATGAGGAAGAATACAATGTTAAAGATAATGTGCTATTGCTAGGAGTTAAAATCGATGAACATCCTAAGTGGAAAACCCACATAGCTTCAGTAGTGAGACGAGTTAGTCAACTTTTTTTGCTTTTCGCAGACTGCGTAATTTAGTTGATGAGGATACGTTGCGTGTGACTTACTGCGGCAGCTGCTACTCGGTTACGAAATATGCTATCATTGTATGGGGAGGAAGCAGTGAGCTAAAACGTGTTTTCATTATGCAGAAGAAATGATTACGAGTCTTATACGGTTTGCCGTTTAATCAATCTTGTAGAGGGTTTTTAAAGCGAAACGAATATTCACTATCCCAGCTATATATATTTATGAGCTTTTACTCTTTTTATTTTAGAATAAAAAATTGTTTGAAGAAAACACTTTCTCACATAAGGACTTAACTAGGAATGAGAATAATTATTGTTACCCCAGACATCGGCTTTCGCTTACACAGAATAATTTAGTGTATAATGGACTTAAATGTTATAACAAGTTGCCAGTGGAAATTAAATCAATTAGGTCTTTCGCATTATTTAAAATGAAAATATTTACAATTCTGTGTAACCTTGAACCTTACATCATTGCCGATTCCGTTAATTAATTTAAATAGCTTAATTAGTTTATGACTTTTTCTTAGTATGTATATTTACTTTAGCAATAAACTTTATTATTATTATGATCCAGACTGCAGAATGTGCATTTGAGATATCTAGTGTTGATCCCGATTTTCTGCAGGTATCCTTTCAGTGTACAGTGTTCTGTTAGGAGATTTGTTTTAACCTCACTAAGACTATCTCAGTAGCATTCCCTGGGAAAAGAAAACCATAAAAAGAGGCCTTGCGAAAGTAAGGCCTTACTAAAGTAAGACTTCCAAAAAAGTTTATTGTTTAAAAACAATAAACTTTTTTGGAACAAACACGAACTTGAAGTAACAAAAAAAATAGGCATAGGCTTCAATCTCCTGACGGTGCTCAAATCTGGGATTGCCCCAGGATGACAAAATTTAGCTTTGAGAAAGAATTCACAAGAAGAGCAGGTGGGATTAAAACACCAAATTCAAAAGAAATGCCACAAGATGATATACATAGCTCCACAACGGTAGAGGGAGCTAGAATGGGAGTATATGGGCCTAGAACCAAGTGCTTCGAAAGCTCTAAGTATTTTCCTGGTGAAAATACATGTTATTTAAAACTGCGTCCAGTTCAATATTGACAGGGATTACCGAAAGCAGGTGATTATCATTATATCCAATCCATTATAACCAATCAAGGTGCTGAGCTCACAATAAATCAGTTGCAGGATGGTCTGAGAATGCCTAGGAAAATTAAACGAGTCAAAAAGAATAAACTAATCCTTCTGTGGGTTCCGGATCACACTGGAGTGGAAGGAAATAATAATAATAATAATAATATAAGATAACCTTGCAAAGAAAAAGGGCCTGGAAGCTTTTGCAGGATGAGTAGTAGTACAATACTTAAGAAATTGAAAAGCGAAATGGTGCAGAGAAAATCCAATCACAGTGAAGCGACTTTATTGCCGTCTGTCAGGCACTTCAGTTCTCCAATACTTCACTAATTTCGCTTTATACCACAAATGAAGACAAGAAATCCGATGAACTTCTATGAATTTCATTTAAAAGTAGATTTAAATCTAATCTAATCACTTTCCTCAAATTATAGTGTAGAACGCACTACATACTTTAAAATGCCTTATCAGAAATGTGACTGCACTAAGCGCATGTTTGGATAGCGAAGCTATCATCATCAACAGTAACACTAAACTTAGTAGTTTATCGTTACTACTGATGATGATAGCTTTGCTATCGAAACGTGATTTAAGTGGGTAGTGTCATCAGTGCCAGAGTTGTCTACAGACCTCCATTAAAAGGAATTGAGTGATTTCGGTAGAATGTAAAAAGCATGACGATATCTAGAATATCAAACTTCATTTAAAAATTAATAAAGCACTTTCTAAGGTTCCCAACTATAGGAAACGACCTTTCTTATTCTTATCAATATCATCTTTAAGCAAGCGTGTAAAGCGAAAATTAGTCTCAGAGCAAATTTTATACGATATAATTGTTCCTATGTTGTTATCAAGCATGAGTAAATATTTACTACCTTTAGTTCAGAAATTGTGATGTCGTTTATGTATATCGATATAGATCTCTTTTTGAAGCCATATTCTACTGTTAATAAGACTATTGCGTGCTTCTTTAAAGGAGTCTAGTCCTACTTAAATTACTGCACATAACAAACACATGCAAACAAACTTCACGTCGATATTCAAGTTAGAAGAAACTCTATCTGTTTATGGTTTTATAGATAATCAAATAATTATTACTTAAGACATACAGCAAGGGAAAAAGTAAATGTGACAGGTAAGTAAGACAACGCATGTCCGCAAACACGATCCGAGTTAGATGAATATTTTCGAAGTTAAGGTTATGTTAAAAGAAGCAACTTGGTTTCAGTCACATATATTGTTGTTCGATGAGACAACGCCGCATAAAGCCATATGGTTATTTATTACGTATTGCTGTGTACTGATGGTACCAGCATAAATGCAAAATGAAAAGTAAAAAAAAAAAAATTTAATAACTAGCTCAGCGGATAAAAATAAAGGGCGCAAAAGAACAGTTAAACTCAGGGTTGCTCTCACAATTGAACCTATCATGAAAAGTAAAATGTGGGCGTTTGAAAAATTTGACTTTCTTTAATTACTCCAAAAATTGAAATGGTTGATTCAAAAATAAAAGAACAGAAATTTTGAATGACGTTAACAATCATAAATTTTATGAAAAAAAAAAAAGAAAAAAAAACATTTAATTACAAATTGCAGAAAATTTAACCATGGACTGAAGGTCCTGGACGAAAACAAAAACTGCATGAATCTACAATTATAAAAGGACAATTCAAATCCTTAAACAAAGCAAAAAGATAAATTTGTTCTAGAAGAAAATCCTTTTATCACAAAAAATCCACGTGGTTTCAAAATTCAACGAACTAAATTACTTTAAACGTGAACAGATCAAATAAATTAACAAAATTGAAATTTTAAAAACAAGCACAATGCTTCTTTTCACCTAAACCGAGGTGATTAACTATAAAATACAAATCAGTAAACTAGAAAACGCAAAAAATTAAGTCTTTAAACTAAAAAATACCTTCCAGAACAAATATAATCAAAGATCTTATATCTAAATTGTGCACACCATTAAATACAACAACAATTATTAAATTACCGAGTTCCTTGATGGATGAATTACAGTCGCGAGCAAATGTTATAGGCACCCTAAATTTTGGGCGAATATCACAGTAAGAAATGAGAAAATAAAAACTTGTAGGTAATACATTATAAATATTTTAGTATTTTAAGAGATCTTATTAATTTGTTGCATATTAGAGTGTTTTTAGTACAGCTATAATACTTTTTTGATGGGAGGGGGAAAGTGACTTCTCGAAGACTTGAAAATATATAAAAAAAAATAATATATTTACAAAAGGTATCTATAAAGACTATTATAACCATAAAGACGATTATATAAACGTTGAAATAACTGTCACAAAAAAAATGCAAAAAACATGAAACCCATTAGTTTTGTCAGAGGTGCCTATAACATTTGCTCGCGACTGTAATATCAAATTAAACGAACAAATCTTTAAGTTAAAAAAAAATACCAAAATGGTAGCAAAGAGAATAAAATTACATCTACTTTCACGGCCGCCATCATTCAAAGAACTGGCGCCTCAAAGGGATAACAGTCGTATACATATATCAAAACCTGCGTGCACTCGCAACGCACAAACGCAAAGAAAATTTCTAGAATATACATTTGAACATATACAATACTGATGAACGCAATATGTACAACTGAATGAAATTAATATACACAACTGAACAATTAAATTAAATTTAACAATCAATTCTATTAACAAAATCTTGTCAAAATAAAATATTAAAATTGTGGAAACTCTTTCGTGACATTGATAAAGATAAATTGGCATGAACAAGAAAACAAATTTGAATTTCCGAAAACCGGTGTGCCAGACCACAGCAGTATGTATAGATGAAGGTAATAAAATTTTGGAACGAGTTTTCTCAGCATGTATATATTTTTATAAATATGACTGGTTGGTTTTTATTTTCTTGGTTACCAAAGATTTTAATTTCCATTTTTCAATCTTATAAAGCACCACGAATACACTAAAAATCTTTCTAACTGACAAGGTAACACTAAGAAATTACAAATGTTGACTTTGACAGTAGGTATTCTTAAATGGATCGCCATAGATCATTAAATAAAGTTTGAAAGAGAAATGTTTACTGACTCCAGCAATACCAAATATTTGGTTTTCGAAATAAAAATTATTATATATGCATAACCTAACTGATTACTCCGCGTTGCACTCGTTTATTACTTCGGGACAATTATTTCGAAAATTTGTGATGTCCATTTTCAACCGAGGATCAAATAAATTACGGAAAAATCTATTACCTACACATGCGTCGTCATCGCTGTTCTAAAAAGAACATTTACAAGTGCTTTTCTAACGCCTACTTTCACCAAACACCAAGAACTAAAAACAAATGTGAAAGGGGGAAAATCTCTACCCGAAATAAATCTCCAGCAGCAGTTATTGGAGGTACCACATCCAATTTTGCATATGCCTGATGTTCCGTTAAATTAGGTTTATCTTTCCCATTACCTAAAGGATTTCTCAATGTGTTTTGCTAGGTAAAATATATGGACGTACATATGTTTCTGCTGTTCAAAAATATCGCCTATATCATCTAAAATTTTTATTTTATACACATCGATATTTTTTGTAATACTCTAATTTTTTTTTATCCACGAGAAAATTCCTTATGGACGGTGTGTGCACCGTTTACACACTAAACCTCGTGCTTTCCAAACTATCTCAAACCCACTCGGAAGCATCATGTGCGACTATCTCCTTCCGTCAACATCTCTTCCCTTTTTACGCCTCATGATGTTCATAGTGTGTATAGATTTCCAATTCGATTTTGTGTTAACCATTGTGGATGCAAGTGTGTCTGGTGTTTATGTTTGTCCTAGCTGATTGTAGGTGGCTTCTCTGAACTCATCCCAGTACCATATTCAATAATCGTATGTTGCGGTATCCATATTTCCACAGAATATGCACTCATCACTATGGTTTTCCTTTATTCTTTTAGCATATAGCTCCTTTCTAGAACCAGCAGATCTATAGATATTGTACCAGTTACTACTTGTAAGGCTACCGCAGATACTGGTCTATGTATATGCCCACGCTACGCGTAGCAGCATGCCACTTTGCAGACATTGGAATGGTCTATTACACTTCTAGAGCCTAATTTCCATGACCCATAAAGGATCCATGAAGAATGATGTTGTGCATGGGCTACACTGGACAGATCGCTTGCAACTTCCTGAGCCCCCAACTTAGGCATTAACCAAGTTAGTCCAGAAACCCTCCTTTTAACTTTGCCAACCATTCACACCACATGCTGCCTAAAATTCTATTCGTCATCCATGCCGACTCCTAGGTAAGTTATATATTTCCGTGGGTTTTCCCTCACTCCATCTATATTAAATGTGACGTGATCCCTTATCCGGCCACCTTTGAATATCACAGCTCGCGTCTTCTT
This sequence comes from Protaetia brevitarsis, assembly GCA_004143645.1. NCBI lineage: Eukaryota > Metazoa > Arthropoda > Insecta > Coleoptera > Scarabaeidae > Protaetia > Protaetia brevitarsis. The sequence goes on along the minus strand of RXPK01000409.1, from coordinate 94,243 downwards.
TGGTGCAAGACTTATTTTATATTGTTTAGTCAATATGCTCATTCTCTCTAGACACTGATTTGCGTTCATCATCATAGTGTTCTCATCGTCGGCTCCCACTACCAGTGCTAAATGATGATTTAGCCAGCAACACTTACAGCATTCCTCGTAAGCTCCAGACTTAATATATCATCATATAATGTATTCCACAGGGTCGGTCCCAAAACCGATCTTTGTGGCAGCAGTACCACAAAGATCGGTTGATATAGTGTATTCTTCATTATAATTTAAGCAAAGTGATTAGATTAGATTTAAATCTACTTTTAAATGAAATCCATAGAAGTTCATCGGAGCTCTTGTTTTCATTCGTGATATAAAGCAGAATTAGTAAAGTATTCGAGAATTGAACAGACGGCAAAGATCTTTACATGCCATCGTTTCATTCTTCGCCAGCACTATCTTTCTGTTGATCAGGTAGCTTGTTTTCATATTGGTAAGATAGGTAGAGACGTTTCTTCGACGCAGCTTTTCTATGATCAGCCTGCGATAGACCAAGTTGAAGGCGTTTCTAATATCGATTTTGAAACCATACTGGTGTGGGTGCAGACCTCCCTTCTCATTCAGTTCTTTATGCAGCCTATTCCTTATAAGCGCTTCCGTCAGTTTGTTAAGCGTGTTGAGGTCATTAGTTCAGGAAGTTTTCCTTTTTGAAGGAGAAACGTGACCTTCGGCACTTTCCAGCTATCAGGAAGTTTTGCTTCTCCAACAAGTCGTTCGTTACTTTCAAAATAAGCTCCGATGGGCAGTTCGTGATCTCTTTGATTGCTTCAGTTTGCAGTTTATCCGGGCCTGGAGCCTTGCCGGATTTCATGTTTATTATCGCATATTCCAACGCCTTAGATGTAAAAGGAGGCATATTCCTAACAGTAGCTTGCACCCTTAGGTCTTGAGATGATGACAGCAAAAGAATATTCAATATCTGCTTACTCTTGATGAATATTTTCATGACATAATACTCTAATTGCAAGTATACTTGTATTATAATATTATTTTTATTATTGTAAAGTTCTTGGGGTTCAAATATCCGATACAGGCGATATGTTAAATAATAAGCATTTATTTATACATTTAAACCCAATTAAAATAAAATAACATTAACAAAACACTAATATTAAATAACTAACGAACTACTAAAAGCACTAAATTCACCTAAATACTACTACTATTTATATTCACGATTTATATCGTATATTATTTGTTTCTGCATTGGTGGTTTCTAGCGAACTATCCAATGGAACTTACCAACAGCACTGTCCTGTCTTCTTACACCCGCGAATTTATAATTCCCGCCTCTGATTCTAGAGCGGTCTGAATGTTCTAGTAAATTTGTACTAAAAACGTCGATTGCTTATCGATGACGCATACAACAACCCCCTCTGTAGGAGCGATTTAATTAATTATTATGATCTCCGATCTATACAGGTGGTGCCATCTGCTGGTGCAATTGAAAATTCAAATTCGAATTCAAAATTTAAAAATAGCCGCACGTTACATTATTATTAAATCTAACGGAAAGTCGATTTAACATACCTTTGGTCACAGGCTTCTATTGAGGTTACAATCGTGGCGCATAGCTTTTGTATTGAATTTCCTTTTGATTAAAAACTACATTTACAGAAGAAGAACCAATCCAGTTGCAGAAACAGGTTCGAGAATTGATCTGGTTCAGACGATTATCATTTATTATCAACATACAGCGACTGATGAACTCAGCACGATTAGTATCACAATGTATGACTGTTTCTAAGTCGTACTAATAGAAATTGACGAGAAAGGTGAGTGACTATGGAAGCATGAAGTATAGATCGTAAAATAATTACATACGCTGCGAATGGTTGGAATTACGAGTAATTACCGTGTTTCCTAATAATTAGTACCATAGATGCTACATCAGGATTTTTTTCTTACTTTATAAAGTTTGCACCATAATATATTTATAATTTTTATCAAAGGAGTCCATTAGCACCGGCTCGTTGTAAATTTAAAATATACCCAACAGAGGGGAAATGCATAAAGAAAAGCAGGAAAAGAGAGAGACGGAACCAGCGGGAAGGGCGCTTTAAATATAACAAAGACGATTAAAATGGGTTTATTGTACGCCCTCTACAATTCCATTTCCGGAAATTAATTAAAATTTGAAATTTTTCGAAGGAGAAAAGGTGCCTATAGTCCCTCGGTCGTGACCTTAATGTCGTTACTGGAAAAGAATTAATTCATTTACGCTTTCTCGAATCCCCTCCGGTGCAGAATTGGCGATCTGTAAAAAAAAAGGCTTTCTCACATAATCCGCGCTCTGCCGTCTTCCAAAAACCGACGCGACGAAACGCGAAGGGATGTAGAACTGGTTGCAAGTACTTTAATCGTTCAATTTAGCGTAAATGGCGAGTCTGAATGGGTCGCCGCCGCGGCAGTCTACCACTTGCCTCCTTATCGTCATTCGCGCGATGACGATGACGTTTCAACGGGCTATCCTCAAACGAACGCCGGTCGTAAGTGTAATAAGGAGGTTCCCGTCTTTCCGTTTTCAATTGCCGTTTGTATGCACATTTTACTGCGGCAAGTTTTAGGACGGAGTGGGGCGTTCGCGGTTTACGGCGCAGACATTAAGCGCCCGTAAGATAAATGTCTGGCGGCGACATTTGGAAGAATCGCTAGATTGCGCAATTAAGGATGATGTCACTGCGGAGAATAACTGGATGAGGGAATGTAGCGAGCGATTAAGCAATTAATTTTGTGGACATAAAGGGATTTTTCTCATATAACTGTTTGATCATCTTTCCGTGTCGTTCGAGTTATAGGGTGACGTTAAAATAGTTCTACAGTTTGTTATTATTGTGAAAAGAGGAAGAACAATAAGAGTAAAAAGAAATGTAGGAAAACTTGTTACTTACAACGAAAATAATCAGGTTAACATTTTAGCCTATTTGAATGCATTTACAAATAGTTCGGTATCTGATAATTCGTGTGCATTTTTGTTTTGATAAAGTATGCGAAATTTATGATAAAGATTTAAATAGTGACCTAAATATAGTGAGAAATGGCCTTCGCATAATTCCATTCCTCTCTGCTCTTAAGTCACACTGGACAGCTATTATATTTCTAGAAAATATCAACCCTAAAAAATCAGTTTTGAAGAAAAAGAATTAATTTAATTCTTAAAAGAGTTATTTTTTTTCCTAAAACTACTTCTTATATTTTATTCATTTTCTATATGATACCTATAAGGTGCATTTATGGCTAAAATAATAAACGTTTACCCTTTTTAACAGACACGGAAAAATATATTATTGTTTTCAACACCTTTTTAGGGGCCTTATAGCCCGTATACACCTACGATTTTTTTTGCATAAATAATGCTCATTTACCCTTTAATAACATATATTAATTTGAGAAATGTAGGACGGTTATAACACGTTTATACAAAGGGAAGTTGTCATACTTCACCAGAATCTTAAAGTTCTCTCCGCTCGCATGTTAGGTTTTGAATGTCGAAATGTCACTCGTCAGCAACGATTGGATATGGAAACACTTTATGTTTCAAGAGCATGAGAAAAAAAAAGCAATTTTAAGAGACAAAGTAAGATTCTTTTAACAGGCTACAAAAGCAACTGATAACAAGAAAATAAATTTTTCTCTTTTTAATATGTTCTAACAATAAGGAATTAAATTCCACACATTTAAGTTAACAGATACCTAGTCATTTTTTTCAATCTTTATTACCATCCAACTTTTTATTTTTGCGAGGAGTATAAAAATCGATACCCGGCGACTCCACCATTTTTGTAGCGGTATTACAGGCAACTAAGAGTTGTTCAGACGGTAATGTCCTGTATTATATTAATCTCTAAAACCGTTACCAAGTTCATGCAGAGGGTTTTAATTTCATTTTAACCATTTTTATTTCTGCTTTCACTTATGGCTTATTATTACGCATACTATTTATTTATTAATGACCAACAGAGAACTTACAAGCGTCACATGTATATATATTGCTGTGGTATACTTTGGTATTTGATATTAAGCAGGTACACAGAATTCAAATTTGGTTGCAGCAGGGATTTTATTTAGGGGTCAAATGCGTGTGCTCTTGACGAGAAGGAAACAATGTTTGTAAGATAAAATCCCATAGCTGGAGTCCATGCTTTTTCGGCAATCTTTAGGAAATAGGAAAAATAAGTGGCGTATTTGACATGAATAAATGTCAGGATTAATTTTGACAATTTGATATATATTCTTATCTAGTACGTGTACTCACCCAACCGAGATTTTTGTTAACTGTTTTTGTTTTAAAAATTATGCTGATTTGTCAATTGAGATATCACGTACAAAAAATATGTGATTAAAATATTTAGAATTCGGGCAATGTTTTGTATAATTGGAGTGGTAATATAACAATATATATACATAAACAGCATATTAACAATTTATATAAAGAAATAATTATGAATAATTTAATAAATGAATTAATAAAAAGTAAAAATAAAATTGGTCCAAGATGGCTGCTATGTGGTACGCCGGATGTTTCAAAAATAAAAATAGAAGTATGCAATAAATATCGCCAAAAAGCGAAAGTCTATCTGTGACGCCGTAAAATTGTAATTTTCATAACAGAAGTTGGTGGTCGGCCTTTTCGAAGGCTTTGCTACAGACAGACCAGACGCCTGACAGACCTTTTTCAGGTATTCTAAGATGAAGTAGTGATAAATTGAAAGATTAGATTTGGGACTATTCCGTGTCTAAAGCCATGTTGTTCAAAAATGGTAGTGCACTATTTGGACGATAATTCTGAATGTCGCATTGGCGTTTTGTTAAATGGCGGTACTGCAAAAGCAGTTTTCCATTGTAGCGGAAAATTTTGCAGAGGTTAAGAATAAGTTATAAAATAATGAAATTGGTAAAGCTAATGAAGGATTACAATGTTTCAGGAAATAAGGTGGTAATCGGACAGAGCTGATAACTTTTTAAATACAATATCAGTACTCATTTGTTGGACCAACCATATGTATCTGAGCGAGCTTTGATAAACCAGAGATAAAATATACATGCATAATAAACAAAAAGATAAAATCCGCATATTATGTTTTAAACATTGTTATTAGAAAGACTGGTTAATGTTCTGCTCAGCGCGGTGGACGAGGTTACAATACAGATCTGGGAAAATCGTACCTGTTATACGTCACGAGATCTCAACGAGCCTCGATGACGTATGCGAAATGTATCGAAGCCTTAATAAGCTAGCTTGCGTAAATCCTAGTGCACCTAGCAAAACCACTGCTTATCTAAATACCTTTAAACTCTACTACTTTATAGTTAAATTTCCTATAAAGTTGTATATATTTGGAATGGTAGTCAATGTAACTTTTGGTTAAGATATATATAGTCGCCCTAGGAAGTAATGATTACGCAATTCGTAACATAAAAAATTGTCTATAACTTTGGTAGGTAATGTCTACGTGCTGCTCACCTCAATTCTATCGAATATATTACTATGGTCATGATTACAATAAAGTCGATTTTGGTAGCATATGTTAGTAATCCGACTTTTAATCTGTAACCATGTGTGACTCAACAAATAATAATTACGTAATAATTACCATTTTATTAGCACCATAAAGTAATAAACCTCAAAGTAATGTATTTAGTGGCCAGGACGTAACTGCAACTACAGATATGTCATCTAAGTAGATATCCTCTCAAAGTTGGTAAATGTAGTAAAAATTACGTAACTTTGACTATAATGAAGTAGTTGTGTCTATAGCAGTGGTAATCACAAACTAAATGTGCTACTTGGGATTATATAATCCACAAGCGTCGCGTGTTGCACAGTGCAACACAAAGGAGGTAAATGCACTTACATAAAACTCAGAGTCACCAGATGCAGTACGTAGAATGGAATGAGGATCGTAGGTGGGGAAGTAGCAGTATAATAATAATAATTAAGTAGTTAGAGCACATAAGATGTAAAAGAGAAATAAAAGAAATATAAAGGAACTTAAGACCTACACGCGGCGTGTCTTCATTAATAAAAAGCCCCTGTGATATCCCCGAGCACCCCAAAACCCCAAGTAGCGGTGTCATAAATTGGTGGATGCGCCGGGTAATAATTTTAGCAATTTCTTTGGTTTGTATGGATAAAAATCAATCAAATAAAGAAAAAAGGTATACCAGTAGATAGTGTTTATGAAATTATAACGATTATGTCAGAACCTGCATATCGAGTAATAAACACAATCAAGAAAAACAAGAAGTATCTAGTTATAGAATTCTTATGCTGAAAAGAAAGAAAAGCTAAAAAATTTTGATTTTACTTAAATAGAAAAGTAGAAAATAAATTGAAATAGGTAGCTACCTTAGGATAAGTTAAATTTAGATCTAATTCTAGGGTTACACTAACAATAAGAAGCGTGCTTGGGCAATAAGGGAATAATTATGTTAAGTTTGCTTACATAATTCTGTAGTACTTTAAGTAATTGTTAATTAAGAAACGTATATTAAGCTTTTGTTCATATTGAATTTTTAATATAATTTACGTTTTATGTTACTTTATGAATTCGTCAATCAAGGCGGACCCATCAACGCACAGTGGTGCAAAAGTGGAAAAAACCCTATTTTGACAAGTATTGAATGTAATAGTATATTTAACGAAAATCGTTAGCTAAATGTTGAAATTCTATGAAAAATGGCATTTTGTAACATTTGTAGCCGGTTAAATATAAAATATCAGTGCTGAAAGTCGTCATATGTAGAAATTCCGAAATGACTCCATACTTCTCATAAAACTAACATTTTTATTTTTGAAAATAATTATTTAAACTAAAATATATATCTTCTAATATGTTCGGTAGTCTTATAGTTTACATAACTACAAATAAAAAATAGTTTACTACTTAAATATAGTTTACCTTTATTAACAATTATATGACTGCTACCATTATACGTAAACTTAAAATTCATGTAGATTTTTAACATATAACTACAGCTACCTACACGTTCATATTTGGCTTTCGATCTTTATTAACACCTCTATTTATAATCTCTAAAAGAATTAGCTGCTAGTTTTTGCTGTTTTCCGAGAAAACGGCGATTAATTGTATGGGTGTAATAATTATTAGGATCCGCCATTATACACATATCATCGGCGATAAAGTAGTTAGATATATACTGGTATTTAGAGTCAGGAACAATTGTCTTTGAACTTAATTTAGTAATGCATTTTTTCTTGTTAACATGTACTTCAGAACTAGACTTTCTGGAAAAAAAATATATTCTGTTTGTAATTTTTGTTAAAAATTGAAAATAATAAAATGAAATTATGGTAAGGTAAATTCCAAGAGATATTGCAAGAAAGGATATTTTAAGTTGAAAAAAATTTATAAAGCTAAACACATTTGTATCAAACCAGTGTTTCTTTAGCTTTCAGTAAACACTTTGTGTATCCAAGATATTGCTAAAGTGTAGGACCATGAGATCTTTTGAAATGTCGTACAAACTGTTATGTGAGGTGTTGATGAATCCAGAATGCTCTCTAGAGCAATTTTTAAGTGAAAATCGGCTCTCACTAAGTGATGAAGAAATATCATTCATTATTTCATCCATTACAAAGAGGTTTGTATCACAATTTAAACGCAGATTGGAAAATGTTTGTAGAGTGAGGGCCCAGTTTTTCTTGAAATACAGTGATTAGCTAGAAGGAATATTCAAAGTAGACTTGCCTGTTGTGAACTCTTCCAACGAAGGTGGAACAAAAAACAAAGTAGGCAGGGCAGGAAAAAGTTATGACGATTGTGGGTTTCGAGCTCAATCGTATGAAGTTAAAAAAATGCGAGCAACGTACTCCCAATCTTTAATTGATGCTGCCTTTTCACTGCCTCATACATCTGCATCTAAGTTCGACACAGATTCTGCATTAGCTCTCATAGTTCAAGCTAAGTTGTCAAAATACCAGTATGATTCCAGCAAAAGCTTTATTGAAATTAGTATAGTCTCTACTATTATCTTTCCTTTTATTATTAATCTTATTAATTAGAAGTGCTAATTTAATCTGAAAAAATACTTAAATTTTGTTTTAAAACATTAAATAATGTGAAAATATTTTAAATTTCAAATCAAATTTTAACATGTAATTAGCGTAGTTTTTAATTCATTTAGGTGAAGCCATCAACGCGTACATTAGCGAAGTGTCAATAAAATATTTCGTTTCCCATCAGAATTTTATTTTGCATCGTCCGTTACACCATAAAACTGTAGAAAATTAATTAGGTACATTAGTTCTTAATCAATACTAGTTATATTCAAAGTTAAAACACAATAATAACAGTGTATTGAAAACGGTTTAAGTTGTCGATTTGGTTTTGATTTCATTCAATTTAGAATGAAAAAGTACATGGGAGTAGGTCCCCAGTATGGCTTAAAAATCGTATATCTGAGATAGACAAGGTTTTTTCCGAAAATCAAGCTTTTTGTACCACTGTGCAACGGCTCCACGTCCGATCTTGTAAGTTGAATGAATCCATATCGAAGTCGATGTTTTTCTGATGTGGGGAAGTATATGTTGTGTGATAAAATAGGTGTAAATAAAAGCTTCTTTTTTTAGGAATAATAATAATTTTATTTACTTTTAATACCTTTTCATAAAAAAAACATATTGGATTGTGTTATCTGGATACCCTTCCTTCAATTTTCTTTTCCTTTATCGGGTACAACAACAAACATTCCGACTCGGTGTGTTCTTGGAATGGCCTTATCTTTCCCGTACGCCATCGGTAATCAAATCAGGCGCCGCAGCGTCGAAGAAAAAGCCCCAGCAATGGCAATAGTAATAAACCCGTGTCTCTATCAAGCGATTAGGTGATTAATAGTCTGAGATGAGGACGCATGCGCGCAGTTATCGCCGCGATCTTAGGTTTTCGAAATAGCTTTCGTCAAGTGCCGGCCTAGCAGTTCCGCAGTACGCGCGTCGCGTGCTAGGTGTCGCTGTCGTCGAGGCTGGGGTTTTTACGCGCGTCGCGACGTCCCTCATTGTTCACGTCGTCGCGGCGCTTCGCCTCTGTGAACGGGAAACCCGTACGCTCCTCGGTGTGCCGCATGAAAATAAAAAAAAAAGAGATTATATCCGAAAAACCCGGAGGACACCGTGTGCTCGTCTTTAGGATGTCGAGTGTTTTTGGTATAGAGTGCGATAAGGTATTATCCCTTTGACAGTAGAGAGTACAAGTGCAGTTGCGATAGCTAACTGCTAACAGGAGAGCATCAAAGTTGTGAGCTCGAGTTAATAGAAACCGTTCGTATCGTGCATAAAAGTAAGTTTTCCCTAAACTTTTTCTATTCCGCTGCGACGCGTGTAAAAACGTATGTCGATTATGTTTAACTACTTATTGTTTGTGGCGTGCACTCTGAATACTTTCAAACACGACAGGTTTTTTAATGATCTTTCCGTTTGAGTGGATTTGGGTGTAACATTAGATTTTATGATGATATCAACATCACGAATTCCTTTTGTTAAATCGATGTAAAAGTTGTCTCTTTGTAGATATATTAACATTAAGTATAATTTACGAAAAAGGAGAACTGCTTACGTACAACGAGCGTTTTAATGAGGCAACGCATGAAAGCAGACACATCCTTATATAATTGTCGCCATTTATAGAAAATATTAGCCAAATTTACCAAATAACGGAAGTTAACGAATTTACACAGAAAAACAACCATAATTTATTATATAATACAATGATAATTTACTGGAAAAGTCCTTTGCCAATATATTTGGTTTAACACTGACTCAAGGATCTTCTTTCCTGATAATAAATCGTTTTCTCGGCATCCTGAGTTCGATTTTTGTTATTTCCGTCATGACTGTCATCATTTCCGATATCTTTCTCCCCTCTATAGTGTCTATTTCCTTCATCCTGCCCATCGTTCTCTTAACCTTTTTTTATTTTCAAGTCGCGTCTATCTTCTTTAAAAATTTATCTAGTTTCCTTCTGTACGTGCTTCTGTACTATGTAGGACGAAACGTTATTTTATTTTTCTTGCTTCTAATCTTTGTCGAAAGGTTTGTTTGTTGTCTCCAATATTTTTGATGGTCTTTTTTTTTTAAATCACTGCACGGTTTCTAAAAGGATCGGTTTATTGTTGGTGCATATTTTGGCTACTTTGTGTATGGTTAGAACCGAGTACCATAGTTTTTGCTAGATGTAGGTTCATCATGACAACAGTTTTTGATTCAGAATAAGTTCCAAATTTAAACTCCTTTTATGATGCCTTTTTATCGTCGTATTAGCTGCGAGCTTGAATAAATAAACATATTAACATATGAATAAATAGACATATAAATATCCGATCACTCCGCGCTACATCAGATTTGATTAATTCGTAATTATTAATTAGGAAATGTAAATTTCCGAATTCATCAAATCTGATGTAGCCCGGAGTGATCGGATATTTCTGTGTCTATTACTACGATACAGTCCTTGTGATATCTTTTGAAATAAATAAATATGTTTGTATTAATAATTTATTTTTTAGTAAATAAGGAATATACATATAAAGGAGTGATTTTAAAACTTGCTTTAAAGGTAGCCAAATTAATTTAATACAAAAACTTTTAATGTGACGGATAGGAGGATATCCGTCACATTAAAACTTTTTTGCACTTTCGTCTTACACTAAATTAAGAGATTCTACAACGTTTTTGATTCGTTGAATAATACTTTGATTTGATGAGGGTCAATGTTAAAAAAAATTGTTATCTACGTCGTACTGGATGAATGAATGAAAGCAGAATAACTAATACCATTTTAGATATGATCAATTAAAAATTTAATCAGACAAAACCCAAATCTTAAATTCGGTTCGAATTATGTTCAGTATCTTAGCAAATTCCTTTTTTACTTTAATCACCAATGTCAATTAAAAATGGGTTTTGAATTTAAAATACTTTTGAAATAAAAATATAAGAAGTTAAAAGTACGTATAGCAATCCGTCATTATTAACAAACACGCGTTTTACCTTACTTATCATGTAGTAGTAGATGACCAATACGTACTTTTAGTTTAATTAATTAGGCTTAGTGCCTTATTGTAGTCATATAATTATTGTGTTTTTATCTAGATACATATTGTAGCTATCTAAAATTTTGATATACATATTTCTTCGCCTAAGTGCTTTGAAGCATTGAGTGCTGATTTTTGGAATAAAAAAAAAATGATTCAGAATCAGAAAGATTTCAAACGAATCATTATTCACACTACCTTTTTAATTATTGCATATTTTTAATAAAAATTCAATTTTATTCATCGAAGCCACTTTTTTTTTGCCTGAAGACAATTAGACACTTAGTTTTTCAGAAATGTTTTAGTGAAACACGTAGCAAGATCAGTGTCCTTTTCGGCTAAAAGTATAATATTACCACCTTTAGCTAACACTATATCTGTTTAAATTTCGTCTTTTTCACATCCAAGCTACTACATTATGCGTGTTAAAGTCAATTTTCATATTTAGAGTAGCTATTGATTTACAAAGGTTCGGAAATAAGCGGCTGCTTATGGCACCTCATTAATTAACTTTATAATTTTGACTATAATAGTAATTTGTTAAATTTGGGATGTTTAGGTCCTAAGTGAAACACTTCAATACATTGTTATTATTGTTTATTTCTGCAACGTTTCGTGAAAAACAAGATATGATAGGAATATAATTTTAACAATATTTCGAGATATTTTGTCCAATTTGCTTCTAATTTTTTGTCATATGATCCTATACGTTCGGAATTGTACGCCTAAGAACCTTAAACAATCCACTCTGCGCCATGCGCAAGAAATTTGACATTTCTCCGACGTCAACTTGGCAATTTTTTCGTAAAAATTTTACCGTACAAGACGTACTTAGTACAAGAATTTGAATCCCGAAAATCACAAGTCACACTGTTTATTCGCTGAGTGAGTGTGAATCTGTTAGAAACTGATCAAGCATTTAGGTGTTTAGAAAGACAAAAACTTCTTTCCACAAAAATGCAAATTCCATATTGTTATGTATAATAAATGTGTATACAGTGTAGTATTTTAAGTTGCCTACTCTTTCATATATGTACGTGTGAGTTGTATTATTCGTCATTCCGATTTCAGTTCGCAAGCGATTAACATGTAATATACAATTCATTATACTAGAAGTAAGTTAAGTAATAAATACTTTAGTTATCATCAAACGGTGTATCATTACAAATATACAAACACGGATCCGGCCTACCCGCTCGGACACAACAAATTGGCGACGAGGATTGCTAAGAAAATAGAAGAAACACATTTTACAAATACAGAAGAATGGCGGCTGAGCACGTGGGTCTGTACTTACAAACTTCCTTCAATATTGAACCTTTCGACCCTACTACGAATTTCAAACGATGGATTCAACGTCTAGAAGGTGCTTTTAAGGTATTCAAGATAACAGAAACAGATTATACACCGTATTTATTGCACTACATCGGATCAAAGGCATTTGAAATTTTGTGCGACAAAATGAATCCCAATGATCCATACAAAGAAAAATACGCTACGTTAAAAGTATTACTAGAAGAATTTTATGCACCTGCCCCTCTGGAAATCGCAGAAAATTTTCGCTTCTACCAACATAAGCAATCAGAAGGAGAATCTTTAAAAGAATATGTGGCTGCGTTACAAAAATTATCTGTCAATTGTAAATTTGGGGAATATTTAAAACAGCCCTTCGCAACCAATTTGTATTTGGACTACAGAGTAAACGAATTCAATCACGACTGTTGGAAGTAAGCGAGTTGGATTTTGATAAGGCAGTGAAGATTGCGATGAGCATGGAACTGTCGGAACGGGATGCCCAGCAGCTCAATACAAATACTCCGAGTACATCAGTGAATTACATAAACCCGAAACCAAGAAAGAAGCCGATGACAGCTAAAAACTCTACGTCTACGACAAAACAAGGACATGATAAAAGTAGATCAAATGTGAATAAAACTAATAATAATGAAATTAAATGTTATAGGTGCGGTGGTGCTCATCTGGCAAGTAAATGTCAATTAGATAGAAATATCAAATGCAACAAATGCGGCGTGCGGGGACATCTTCAGCGTGTCTGCATGAGGAAAGAATCGGCATATCACGTAGAAGAATTGTTACAAATAGAAGAGGAGGACTATAGAAGTAAATTTTTAACAACATTACTAGTACAAGGTAAAAATATCAAATTCGAAGTAGATAGCGGGGCTGCGGTAACAATAATCGGAAAAACTTTACACGATAAACTTTTCCCGAAACTTAAAATACAGAATACCGATCTTAAATTATCCACGTATTGTCAAAATTTAATTAAAGTTTTTGGGTATAGCCAAGTGCAAGTAAAATACAAGAATAAATTTCATAATTTAAACATGTACGTTACAGATAGCAATAAAAACCCATTGTTAGGGTCGCGAATGGATAAGAAAATTAAATTTCTTACAAATAAATGATGTAAATACTTTGAATATAGATGCGAAACAGCAGGTAGCTAAATTGTTAGAAAAGTATAAAGGAATTCAAAATGATAAGCTAGACAAAATTAAAGGGGTGCAAGCTAAATTAACCTTAAAAAAGGATGCGAAACCGGTATTTATGCGCGCGAGAACGGTACCATTTAAATTAGTTACTTTAGTGGAAAATGAATTAAATAAACTAGAATCTGAAGGTATTTTAGAAAAAGTAAATACGTCAGAGTGGGCGACACCAATCGTACCCATTCTAAAATCCGATAATTCAGTTAGGATCTGCGCTGATTTTAAAGTCACTTTAAACCCTAATTTAATTATAGACGATCATCCGTTACCAACGGTTGACGAATTATTCGCAACGTTAGCAGGCGGTACATCTTTTTCAAAAATAGACTTACGTCAGGCATACCTCCAGATGGAATTATGTCCTGAAGATAGACACCTATGCACCATCAATACACATAAAGGTTTATACAGGTGCAATCGTTTGTTATACGGAATCGCGTCAGCTCCGGCCATTTGGCAAAGAGAAATTGAAAATATTTTAAAAGACATTCCGGGTGTTGCGGTATTTTTGGATGATATTAAAATTTCAGGGGCGAATGATACGGTACATTTGGAAAGATTAGAAGCGGTACTACAACGTTTACATGAATATAATATCAAAATAAATATCGACAAATGCGAATTTTTCAAAGAAAGAATACATTATTGCGGTTACGTGATCGACCCCGAGGGTATTCATAAAGATCAAAGAAAGATGGATGCAATTGATAATATGCCACGTCCTAAAAATGTTACCCAATTACGTTCTTTTATTGGCATGATTAATTACTATAACAAGTTTATTCAAAACTTGAGTCACATTCTTTACCCTTTAAATAAACTCTTACGGGCAGATACACCTTTTCTTTGGAATAAAGAATGCGAGGAATCTTTTCAAAACGCGAAGAAAGCTTTTCAAACAGATGTTTGTTTAGCACATTACGATCCAAAGTTACAGCTTATCGTTGCTACAGATGCTAGTATGTACGGCGTGGGTGCAGTTTTATCACAGAAATTGCCAGACGGTACAGAACGGGTATTGCAATATGCTTCAGAGACTTTGAATAATACAAAAAGAAAATATTCGCAAATCGACAAAGAAGCGTATGCTATTATTTTCGCGATTAAGAAATTTCACCAATATCTTTACGGTCGTAAATTTACATTGTATACAGATCATTCACCATTAGTTCAGATTTTTTCTCCCACGAAAGGTTTACCACACTATAGTGCCATGCGGATGCAACATTATGCTCTTTTCTTGCAAGCGTTCAATTATGACATAAAGTACAAGAACACAAAGTTACACGCGAACGCGGATTGTTTATCACGTTTACCAATTATTCAGAAAATGAAAATACACATGATGTTATTGATATATTTAATATAACTACAATTGATTCGTTACCAGTTACTGTAGAAACATTAACTAAAGAATATGAAAAGGATTCTACACTACAAAATTTAATACGGAAATTACGGAATGGTGTACAATTAAAACCAAAAGAACGTTTTAATATAAATCAAAATGAATTTAGTATATGTAGTGATGTATTGATGCGTGGACATAGGGTGGTAATACCTAAAGCTTTGCAGAAAGATATACTAAAAGAATTACACACAGGTCATTTTGGCATAGTTAAGACAAAAACACTAGCGCGAGGTTACTGCTGGTGGCCGAACATTGATAAAGATATCGAACAAGTAGTAAGTAATTGTCCAAATTGCAATTTAATTAAAAACGATCCTACAAAAGTTGAAACTCACAGTTGGGAACCGGTAGTTAGACCTTTCCAACGTATTCATGCGGATTATGCGGGACCATTCCTAAATAATTATTTCTTCGTAGTTGTTGATTCTTATTCAAAATTTCCAATCGTAAATATAGTCAAGAATATGACGACTGAAACGACAATTAAATGCTGTAGGGAAATATTTGCTACTTTCGGAATACCTGAAATTTTAGTAACTGATAATGGACGACAATTTTGCTCTAACGAATTTAAGCAATTTTTGAAATTGAATGGTGTAAATTTTAAATTGACTGCGCCATATCACCCCAGTACAAACGGTCAAGCAGAACGTTTTGTACAAACTTTAAAGAATGCTTTGAGAAGCTTACAAAGCTCACAATCAAATTTAAACTTAAATCTACACAAACTATTACTGCAATATAGAATTACCCCACATTGCGGAACAAATAAATCACCTGCGGAACTAATGTTTAATAGGAAAATACGTTGTCGGTTGGATTTGCTAATTCCACAGAAAAATATTAAGAATGTAGACTATAATAAAAATAAGGAACTTAAAGAATTTAAATGTTGATGCTCGTGTGCAATGTAGAAATTATATAGGTAATTTAAAATGGAAGTTTGGTAAAATTTTAAAACGTATAGGGAAATTGCATTACATAATCAAATTAGATTCCGGTATAGAGATAAAAAGACATGTAGATCAAATTAGGAAAATCGGTGAACACACTCCAAGAATAAATGACGACGAATTAGATTACTTTCCGCCTCCAGCGAACGAAGGCGAACCGACTGAAATTCCTGAGAACCAGGAAGACACGCTGAGGACTCCTCCGCATGCACCACTCCCACTACCAGAAGAGCGCCAAGCCTACTAAAAGGAATAGAATAATTCCACAAAGATTCAAAGATTTTGTAATGGATTAATTATGTATTTTTATTTTTTTTTTTAAGGAGAGAGGGTGTTATGTATAATAAATGTGTATACAGTGTAGTATTTTAAGTTGCCTACTCTTTCATATATGTACGTGTGAGTTGTATTATTCGTCATTCCGATTTCAGTTCGCAAGCGATTAACATGTAATATACAATTCATTATACTAGAAGTAAGTTAAGTAATAAATACTTTAGTTATCATCAAACGGTGTATCATTACAAATATACAAACACGGATCCGGCCTACCCGCTCGGACACAACACATATATTCTTAAATATACTTGCCAAATAGAATTTAAAACCATAAATCGTCAGCTAATATGACCGCATTTAAAAAACATTTATCCCAATAAGTTTAATGATATTTTTAGAAATATATTTTGACAAATATTTTTCGTAAGAGGTTTTTGAATATATTTTTTATATTTCATCTAAATATAAATAAAATATACAATTGAAATATTTACTACATATTTTAAATCAATGCTAGTTTCATATTTTTAAAAATATTTGCAAAATATTGTTTATATGAAAATTGAGATTTTTTTTATGCAATCATACAAGCTATTTAATTTAATAACAACGATAACAAAAAGCTATATGAAACTTTTCTGGAAAATAAAAAGAACGACATACTTGGAGGTATCTAAAAGGACAAAACTGGTTTCTTCACACTTTTCATACAAGTTAATAATCAATAATGCCTCAAAAATATAATATAGTAAATATTATAATAGATAATTAAAATCAAAAAATAAAAAAATAAGTTTGATAAAGTAGAAGTATATATCGTTCTGAATTATGAATTATATTATTTCTTTTGATTTGGTGTAAATGAAGGCATATAGCAGTTATCTCGTTGCAATTATTGTAGCTCCTACGTAATATAATTACATTTTATGTAAACGCAGATATATTAATGGAAGTTACAGCGCCCAACTTACAATTAGATACTAACAAAATCATAATTTTAGATGTATATTGTCTAATTTAATCTTAAAACTATCATTTTAAATAGGCCCTTAATATGTATGCATATTTAACCCATTTTATATTATTAGTCCTATGCACCAAATGTACAAAAGCGAAAATTAAACCTTTATTTTTTTATATGAAATAAATATTTACAGAGATATAAAGCAAAATATTCTTGCACAGTGAGAAATCATTTACAATAAAATATAATTTGTGCTACATAACATATATATTTGTAAAACGTATTCCTAATATATTTTCTACATAATACGTTAACATAACTAATAATCAAGATAACTCAAAGATTTAATATTTTCTAAATCTATCTGAAATATGAAATAAATATAGTTGGCTACTGGAGAATGGTCAAGATTAGACTCTTGGGTTTTTTTTTGTTTTTATGTATTGAACCCATTCTAGTTTAATTTAATTTAAGGGGATTATAGCATACATAGTCAGCAATATATTGGGATATTCTAGTGATTGTCATTTTGAAGGAATGATATAAAACGCGTAATTTTAAATACTTTAAAATAATTTTTCTTACGGTTTTTATGAACAAAACATTTAAAGAACATCTAACAGATTTTTTAATATATTTCTCATATTCCCTCATTTCCATTAATTGTCTCACAAATTTGTAGTTTTATTTTCCCCCTTCCTTTCAAGTACAAAACAGTTTCAGCAATTAAATTTTGATGCGAATCAAAAATTCAATTACTCAACGAGTTAATTACATCGTTTGTTTAGCGAACGGAGCTTTAACAGAGAAAAAAAAATGAGAACCCACACAGAACTTAGCTCCGAATGTCGAACTCGAAACTTTCGCGAATCCAACGGCACGCGAAATGAGCAGTGTAAATTCACTAAATTATCGTCGAGTGTCCGCCATTCATCACTTAAAGAGTTTTAAAAAACTTCTCCGGCGAACGTTAAAAGTCAAAGTACGAATGCAATTGAAGTTGACGACTGCTTCCTGAGCCGGTCGTAATGGTCGCCGTGTAGTTCGTTTAGCTGGCGATAGAGTTCGGCATGTGAATTTTTTAAAATGAATTTAAAGGTGAAAATACATCAGCGTCGTCGTTTCTGTTTTTAATTTTTCGAGCTCGACGTTTTACCGCACACAGCGTCATTGAAGTGTGTATATTGCAGTAAAATGAAATATTAATCGATGTGAAGCAGTTATTTCGAGTTGTATTAACAACACGGTGATAACAATAATTTTCTGCAACAGTTATAGATAAAATAGGTTCAATTTGGTTGCGATAAAACAATTCCCTGTATTTTTGAGAATATCTGCAGCGTAATCAAACCACGTATACATGCCTATTTGCTCGGATGAAAATTTTAATGGTCAATTATGTTCAATACGCGCTATTTACAATATTTAGGTTCCTTTTTATTGCAATAGGTCTAACAATAGAATCCGCCATTAGGTTAATATACACGATATACCTGACTATATCAGTACAAAATATAATATCACTTCTGTTTCTGTTTAATTTCCCAATATAATTGTTGCTGAATTATAATATTTAATGACAAACTGTATGCTTCAATTAACAATTCTGGAAAATTCGTTGTGTTATTTGAAATTTGAATTCACTAACCAAATAGTAAAATATTAAATATAAATTTTCGGTAGCTGCTGGTATACGGGTTTTCAATATTTTGTGCGTATTACTTGTTATTATATTATTCAGTAATTAACACTACTATTATATAGATGTATTATTTTCAATTTATGTGTATTACATTGCTGATATCAATATTTTACTACAAACAAGTAAATAAGTCAACAGTTGTACCTGCTACTTTTAAAACTACTAATTTTACTATTAATGCATCTTTATATTAAATATGTGTACAGATGTCCCATCCAAAACTAGGTCTTTAATTACTACTCTAGTTTTGATTTTCGGAAAAAGTTGCTTATGCAAAAGTTTTAACAGAAATAACACAACGAATTTTCCAGAATTGTTTATCTGGGATTCCAGGGTATTTTCTTTCTTTAAATCTAGAAAACGTATTTTTGGTGTACGTATTTTTTTTTTCAAAAGCTTGGCAATCACATAGCTTACTTCTTAGAGGCAGTTTCGAGATTTGAGGTTAAAATTATGAGAAATTGAAATTTTGATTGACAGTTTTTCAAATAAAATGACATGATTGTACACATCAGTACTTCCCACATGACTTAAAAGCCACAAAATTTACTGTATTTTTGATCATCGTGTTTTTTTTTTCAATATAATCGATTTTAATTTGCAGTAATCTAAATATGGAAAAAGGACTTGTTCGATTAGAATGATTTTTGACAGTCACTTTTGTCGTTAGTTTTGGTATTTTAACCGGTTAAAGTAGACATTAGAAAAGTACTTCTAAATACAGTCTTTTTAAGGTATAACAACAGATGTCTTCTTAATTCATTCGGTTTTCGGTTGAAAATGGGAATCTACGAATTACCTAAACAATTGTTCCAAATTAATAAACTAATGTAGCGCAATGTGAACGGATATTTAATATTTCTAAATACAGGAATACATTTTTAGGCAAAAAATAAGTAACAATAGATTTAGTAACCGGATAAATATTGACTTTCTTAACGAAGAATTTCTAAAACACGGTGGCGCTTCTTTTTTTAAATAGCAAATTTCATTTTTGTTTGATATTTTGGTTCGGCGTCTAGTTGTCGAAGTGACGATTTAATTTCCTTTACTATGTAATTTTTAGCGTTAATAGCATTTTTCTCAAAAATCTCTTCACGCGAGTTGCTAAAATATTTACACACTCCTTTGATAGCTAGATAATCCATCATAACGTCAAATTTATAAAATATATGCTTGGTCCTTTATAAAAGAGAAGTGATGGCCTTATTACACTGATGTAACTATCTCTCTCTTTGTTCGCTTTTCATTCAGGCTTGTTTTCAGCATTTACTACAATTTAAAAATTCTTTATGTGAAGGTGCTAGAATATTTATATTGTGACGCCGACAAATCGACCATTAAAATGTCACATGTGTTCATTTTATATATCAGCATACGTCATTGATATATTGTATAGGTAAAGACCATCTACTAATATTGTTACCTTTTTTAAGTAGTGTTTCTGAAAATGGAAGCAAAATTTGGATTTATCTCGCAGACAACATATGATTTCATATATGTGACCTGCAAGATTAGTCACACCAAAATACCTCATTGTTTAAATTACTTGCTGTTTCTTTCGTTGGGCCAGTTGTCAGTAACTATTAAATGGCATCCTCTCTTGTATTTGGTTAGGGTATGGAAATTAAGAATAATTTTTTTTTTATATCTGTAGTACCTACTCACTGCTGCTTTTTATGTTTAGCTGCTAAAGGTTAGTAGTTGTTGTTTAGGAACACAACTCTACTCAAAAGTACCGATTTATTTCACATGGACAAACGTCAATGACGAAGGTTAGAATAAAAAATTGACAGAAAGAATATAAGAGTTGTTATTTAAAAATGCAAGCAATGATTTTTTGACTTTTACAAAAATTAGTGCCTATTTTTGTATTCATTCTTCATGTTTGCTTAAATAAATTACATCAAAGTCACAGAGCTAAAACATGGCTTTTATTAACCTTTCGCTGAAATACATATACAGGGTGTACCAAATAAAAAAGTAAATTTTGCTTGGGTGTTAACTACACGATAACAACTACACGACAAATAAAATGGCGCCTGTAAACAAAGATGTTTCAACAATTATAATAACTTGCAGAAAGTGTAGTAAAGAAGTGAAAAATTATGTGTCGTGTGGTAAATGTGAAGACAAATACCATCCTTCGTGTATACTAAGAATTCCTGGCCTTTACGTCGAAGTATCAGTGTTGTAGTAAGTTAACCTCTACCAGAACGAAAGACCAGCAAAGTCTAGATGATATAATAAAACTACAACACCAATTAGAAGATTTAAAGAAGAACTGCAGGTGTACACAGGAAGATGAAGAAATCGCGAAATTGATATTAGCATTAAAAACTACTAAAGAAAATTGCAACTGTGTGGAACTCGCGGAGGAGGTCCAACACAAAACAACGGAAATAGAACAACTCCAAGAAAGAATAAGAAGCGTGAATAGTAAGTTGTTGGAGAAGTCATTAGTTGAGATCAGTGTATGTGAAAGAGAAGACGAAAGAGATAATGAAGAAAAAGCCGAAGAAGTAAATCGCGACGAAAAAATTACTTCGTTAGAGACCTACATAAAAGAAGTTGAGAAAAATATGCAAAAACAAATAAACAATATGCACGTAATTATAAGTAAGATCACCTCTGATATAATATGTTTGCAGGACGAGATAAAAGAAGAATATTGAAATATATACACGAAATAATCAGATTAAGAAGCAAGAGACAGAGCCATCTGTGAATTAAAAGGAGTAACAGGTAATAATAAATAAAAATAAGCAACAGCAAAGGAAATCTCTTCAAACACAGAATTCTACAAAGTCTACAGAAGGTATGCCCAATAAATATATAAACGCAAATACTGAAATAAGGGAAAAGCAATTCATGAGAGGGTTGTCATCTGTTGAACAAAATCAAAGACAAACAAGTGTGCAAAGACAGCAGGAAGATGTTGGTAATGAACAACAGTACAAAACTAGGCAACACATTTCACGCGAACCAATTGTAAGAAACAATGGTGAATGGGCGAAAGTAAGTGGTTGTAATGTAAACCTAGAAGTAGCTTTTAAAAATGACAGCAGATACTGGATATATGTAGGTAAATTTAAAAGGACTTTTGATGAAGAGCAAATGTTGAACCATATGAAAAATGAGTTCGGGGCGAATGTAGATCTAGTAATTGAAAAACTAGAAAAAAGAACAAATGTCGGCGAAGTTTACAATAGTTTTAAAGTAGGAATTGATTCATCCTTATATAGTGAAATTTATAAACCGGAACACTGGCCGACGAACATTACTGTTTCCAAAATATAAGTTTTTTCGAAAGAAATTTGACCCACACAGAACAGGACAGCCTTACAGAAATAAACACCGATTCAACAAATATTAATTTCACAACCTCATTAAAATTACTGAATCTCAATATACAATCCCTAAATAAAAAGCTAGATGAATCAATTTATTATCTTCATACAAACCTAATCCAAATTGCATGTGTTACTGAGCACTGGATGCAACAAGATACCATACAATTGTTGAAGTTGGATGGATATCAAGTATGCGCATTTTTCTGTAGACAAAAATTCAAACATGGTGGTGTAATGGTTATTTGTAAGAATGACATATTAGCCGAAGAAATTGATGTAAACCAATTTAACTTTGAAAAAGACATCGAAATTACTGCTGTTAGGATAAAACGATTGAATTTAATAGTACTTGCAATTTATTGATCCCCTAACGGTGACTCAGATATATTTATAGACAAATTAAACGAAGCAATTAGCTACATTTTCAATAAATATAAAACATCACAGATAGTAGTCGCTGGTGATTTCAATATAGATTTTCTTAATAACTCTTTAGATAAAAAGAGACTAACAGAGATGATGATCTCATTTGGTTTACAACCTTGTTTTTCATGAACCGTCACGCACCCCCGCAACTTCAAATACGTGCATTGACCAAATCTTCACTAATTTGTTATCCACACGATATGAGAGCTTCACAGTTCAAGCGCATCTGTCAGATCATCTGGGCCAAGTGTTATCTGTTGGAACCACCCAACCTATGTTAAATAAAAAAGAATATGTTAAGAAAAGGCTGATTACTCAAAATAATACTAAACTCTTCAAAGAGCGTCTACAAGTAGCATTTAGAAGCCACACTAGGTCTGGTCTTATGCTAGATAACTACGCAGAATTTCATAATTTATTAATTACTTCTTTCCCAGAGAAACAGCTACCAAAAGAACGACTCCCTGTCGTGGCTTGCCACTGGAACGTGAATGCTGAGCACCTAGAAAAAATGAAAAATACATTAGATGCGGTGTATATAATCAGTCAAGTAACTAAAGATGCGGAAGACATTCTACTTTATAAAGCTCTGAGAATTGACTACAACGAACACATAAAATTACAGAAAAGCTGTGAGGTAAATAAATATATAAACCAATCGTCTAACCGCAGTAAGGCTGTATGGAATGTAATAAACTCAAATATAAAAAGGCCATCGAACCACAGTATGAGTGCGCACTCGATACTAACTGCTGAGGATTTCAATTTGTATTTTGCAAATACTGGTAGGAGAACAGCATCAGCTATACCACAACCAACAAACGATCCACTAAATCATTTAAAAGATGTGAGCAACTCAAATAACATTTTCTTAACTCCCACAAATTCAAACGAAATTAGGCATATCCTGATAAGACATTCGAGTTTCACCGGATATGCGACTTCAGTAGTTGCAAAAAACGTAAATATTTTTGTTTAGCTTTGTCGAATTGGGTTTATTCAATCATATAACGCAAAATGAATTGCACAGAATGTAGATACAGAAAATTTGCAGACACGTCTTTTTACTATGATATCGCTCGAAAATAAATCTATACATTCCCGCGCTTTTGCCGATGCATCAAGTTTCGATTTTCTTTATATGAAATCATGATGGTCCTGAAAAGGATCGTTTTTTCGAGACGGGAAGAATTTAAATAAAATGTTCGAAGTGGCTTGCACTCCAAGCGGAGATCCACACAAAACCAACAGCGGGTAATGGCTGAATGATAGTGGTATGTGGGGGTATACTCGGGACAGCATTTAGGTTGGGCACATGTGCGGCTCTAGCCCACGGCATTTATAAAATATTTTTTTTTCTCGTTAATGCTTACAGATAAACCCCCTGTGCATTAAGACTTTTTGATTGTATATGATTACAGCTGCTCCATATTATTATATTTACCTCTATATCTGATACACCCTGTATAGTTTGAAATATATTATCAGGGGATTCATTCATTTAATTTATTCTGCTACTATATACTAACTGCTATGGAAAAAAATTCTTTCTTAATTACTTTATATTAGACATGAAACCATAACAGAGGTTGTAATTAGAGTAATGGAGTTTCCGGGAAGTCCATGCATTTCCAGGAGTTTTATTATTTTTCACTTAAATATAATATATAATAAAATTATAATAAATTATAAAGAACAGTAATCCTATAAATCCTTGGAATACGAACTTACATTCTTGAAGTACGTATTACCTTGGGCGTACATTATTTAATATTAATGAAGTTTCCGTTGTAACAATTAGCGTAATAAAATTTCGTTTTTAATAGCGGTATATAATTACATGTTCATTTTATGACCAATTAAAAAATAATGAAGTTGTATGGGTTTTATTACACAGAATATTGTATTTGCTTTTCTCGTATTTTATAGTATTTTAAAAAAATCATTTTAGTTATACATGTATGAACAAGTGAACGACAAATATGCCTATTCTCTATTTTTCCTGGCAATCTCTATTATCCGTTTGTTGCTTTGCAACTTCGACGTTGAAAATTTGAATTTCTGGATAACCTAGTTTAACGCAGTATTTATTGACACCTTGATTTAAAGCGAATTTGTGCAATCACTCGTTAGTTAAATAATAACGGGCCGTCACCGCGGCAAGAGAAACCTATAAATTCAACAACGCCTCTTCCCAACTGCCGCCTTCTGAATGATGGCCGTGATCGAAAGCGCCATACATTCTCGGACCGAAAAAAATGTACGTACAATAAATCACGCCAGGGTTGACGGTTATGTAAAACATAATGCGATAAAATATTATCAAACAAATATTCCTCGACACATTAGCGACGGGATTGTTGCGAGAATACACGTACACAAAGCACTGCCGCGTATTGTACAGTGAAAGTTACATAAAATTTATTACGTGTGCGAGGTTTGATCGATCGTTTTCAAATATAACCGAGTTTTAGCTTAATCGAGCAGTAAAATTATAATATTGCGCGTCCCCGAGGTTTTAATAAATTAACCTAAAAGCACCCAAGACGATAATATGAATAAAAGAAGGCTAAAGATATGATTTCAACCAGTTAACAAAGTCGAGAATTAGGCATGCTATTCTGCTGGACGATTGTTTGTATACATTTCGATATACTATCTCTAATCAGTATGCTATCGCTGTCTAACAAACACTCACCTATTCTCTACCCTTGTCTAACTACTACAAAATGCTGTCTTCACATCGATCTTTTCAATTAGAATCAATTCAATGAAACAATATTCGCATTTTAACAAGAATACTTTCCGGCCATTATAAACTGAAAGACATATGAGCAAGCTTGGGTTAGTAAAGGAATCTGAATGTAGGTTTTGTGGGGAACAATTTATTTATGAAAAACTAAACTATTCAAATCATCCCAACCCCGTGCTCCACCTAAAAGGTACTACATGAAGCTACCTATTCTAAGTACTACATGGATTCCATAACAATTGAAATGTTCCCACTCTAACTAAATAAGTTCCCTATGATTGTTAATAACAAAAATATAATACAGTACTCTCGCGACCATATGGATACTGCTTTATGTGAAATGCTGGCTGAAATGTGTGAAATGTGATTACTTCACATAATTGCGAGTTTACTGTAAATCGATCAGCTATCAGTTGTTATTAAATGCGCCCGACTTTCATTCTTCCAGCATCGTCAAGGACACTGATTATATATGATATACTTATATAAAATTAATGGCCAAGGAGTAAGGGAAAACCATAGCAAAAACCTTACTCTGGCAGGATCTGAGAAGAAATCCTTTTTACTGACAGCCGCAAATTACCATTATCCTTCTGAGTGCTGAAGAAGCAGCCTCCACAAATTCCGATAACCTTACCGTCCTCACGTACCTACTCCTTCTTCCACACATTGGAAGTTGAAACAGGAAACAGCAGTACCTATTCTAATACTTAACAATACCTTAATCCTAATTATTCTAATCAAGAGTAATTAAATTAAAGATCTATATTTTAAATATTTATAGTTTAACACTAATTCCGACCACTAAAGAGCATAAAATATTCATTAATATACACGTACTACCCTGGCGCCTTCTCATATCCAGCACTTTCTAAAAGAAATAGGTTTGGAGGGCCAGCTGTAAAACAGCAGGAATAGGGAACACAATAGCTCTCTTAGGTTGCAGTGTGTAGTATCATCCTGCTTGCATAAACAGGATTCCTATCAATTTTATTTGGGAGGCAAAAATACCACTGTATAATTTTCGGGAAATCTCCGTAGGAAACATAAATTTTTGAAGAGAATTTTTTTGTCACAAATTTTCGTGTTTTCATCATGCTTGCATATGTAGCTTACTTTTCCCCCCAGAAATAAATCTTCCTTATACGCGCATAATTCGATAACATCCACTATCTTTGCGATCCAAACATAAATTATACCAAATAACTCTATTGTTTGGATCGACCATTGGTTTGCATCCGATCCTGAAAACGGGTTTGAACGCATTACACACATTAAAGCTATCCGCTGATTGAAAGTAATACAATGCTACCGTTACTGAACAGACAGAATTTTATTACATTGTTGTAATTTGATGGATGTATATTCTGCATACAATTCTATGATTAGTCGTCGATGGTTAATGAAAAAGTAGAAGCCTATATTTATAATGTGTGTATCCATCTATAATTTTTATTAAACCGGGCTTTTTAGAGTTTTACAGTTATTATTACATATTATACACAATGCATAACAAATATGTATATAAATACACACTTGCTACAAATATATAAACAACGTCAGACCCGCTAAAAAGGTAAAAACAACAGTAAATAAATTTATTAACAATAGGTTTTATATCTGTCCTAATATCCACGGTATAAAATGCATTGGATACAAGTACATGTTTCATTATACGTTTGAATCTATTTCTGTTAGAATTCTTAACATGTTATGGGTAACGTTTAGAACAATGAGTTTACATTCCAAAGAGATTTCAACCAAAATTATTACTGTAAAACTTTCACTTGTGTATTTAATTCGACTATCGTGTTTTGCTTTGTGTAAACGTTGCTTTCTTCGTGGTTATTTATATTGTTTTGGTTAGTTTCATTTTTTGCCGTGAATTTCACATTTAATGAATATGCCGATATTTATTATTAAAAACAAAAGTCTCGACTAAAGTTTTTCATAAATAGAGATAGAATCATTGGAATTCCTGCAGCATTTCAATATTTCTCTCTTTAAATTTGAGACATGACTTTTGTCTTCGATAGTACATGCTGTGTGATATCTGTAGTAAACATGCTAATAAGGCAGAATAAGAATATCGCGTACATTTCTCAAATTGTAGACATTCTAGTGGAAATTTATTTCAAAGACTGGATCAACGTTTACGTGTAACCGGTTCGGCTATTAAAAGAAATACTGATGATGGTCGACAAAGAGTAAGGCATACAATAGAATTAAACGAGCAAATTCTAGGCGCAGTATAAGAAGATCTCTCCGTTGGTACCGAACAGTTAGCTTCATCTTAAATATCCCCAGTAATAAGATCGTTCAGAAAAATTTCTTCATCCACATCATTTTTGTAAAGTTTAGTTGCTTTATGATATCGACATTATTCTATCAAATTTTGCAACACAGTAGGATGCAAGAAGATAACTTTTTAAGAGAGATCATTCTTTCGACTGATGAGACCATGTTCACCAGAGATGGTGTATTTAATACTCATAATTTTCCCTATTGGGGGAGGAAAACCGGCATGCATTTCCAGAAGATGGTCACCAAAGGAGGTTTCCTAGTAACGTTTGCAGAAGTATAATAAATCAATGGGTTGAGCCAATTTATTTACCAAATTCTCTTAATGGCAATGGGTATCCCAGTATATTGAAACAAGTTATAGACGAGATGTCAATGAACATATGCCATAACATGATATACATGCTTCATGGAGCTCCTGCTTCCCGAACAGATGGATTGGTCACAGTACACAGTGGGATAAAATTAGAACCTAGCTGATCAAAATTGCTATATTTTTGTACTGACATTTATTTGTAGAGATTTATTATTTTTCGCTCATCACTCATTAAATTTACGGGATAAAATGCGAAATTAGATAACAAAAAATCTGTGTCGCGATCGCGACCATCAGATCACTTACATACGATTTTAAATTTGTCGAAAAGAATGTTCGAACCTTCCATCATATCAGGCAGGGACGAATAGGTATGTCTTAACCATTGCAGAAGCTCATGTCTGTTTAATCCTACCGATCTGTAACCAAAATGCTAATATTAAAAAATCCAGTAACAACACCATCCGCGAGTATTCGCAAAAAAATGTTAAGTAATTTAGTTTATACTTTATGAAAGTATTAAAAAAATGTAAACGCAAAGTGGTTCAGAGTGGTTCAAAGTATTCAAAAAAAGTATGCCAACAGATAATGGTTTCTGTAATAAATTTTGCCATGATTGTCACTGAGTTTATTCAGAAACTTTATTTATATATACGTGTATTCATTTCCACAAACAATGTGAACTTATACTAACGAAAATCACAACTTAGCAAATAAAACTGCTCGAAGCGGAGGAGAGTTATTGGTTTGTTTACTAAACTTAAAAATTATTAAACAATCACACAGAGTTTGGGCTTTTGACCTTCAATTTCTTAACCTTCCAGATGTTGGATCATGGTTTTGGTGAGAACGGGAAATTAAATTTATTGAATTTTGATCAATCAGATTACATTAATCAACCCAGTGTGCGCTGGTTCTTTGTTATGGCCTGCGAGATCTTCCGATCTCAATCCCTTAGACTGTTTTGCTTGGGGTTTTAGGAGAAAGTTTTCGGAAAAGTAGTAAAGACGATACCTTGTAGATTGGAACTATGCTTAGAGATAGACGGTTTTCAATTCTAACAATTACATAGGTAATAGTGTCACTGATTTACTATCGGATAAATACCCAAACAGAGACCTAATCCTGTTCTAAAATGCACTGTACTCAAATATTTTTTAATACGTATTATTTTGACAACAGATAATTTAAAAAGAAAATCATATCTAGCCCAATGTGTAGAAATACAGAAATTACTACGGTATCTACAATTACAATAGTGTGCGTCTACAGTGTTGCCAAATATATCTTTTTTTCAAATAGTTCCCCTTTCGTATATTGTTTAAAATATGTTTATTTTGCAAGAATATATTAAAGTACATGTGCAAATAACTGTATAATATAAAATAGTTCATTTTAGCGGTAAATGATTTAACTCACATAATAGTGATAATCATTCTTCCCAAAAAGATATATTTTTACTTTCGGATATTAACCTACAAGGCTAAATAAATTAAATTGAATATATATGGCTAATATTTTCTAATCCATTTTGCCACATATATTTCTAAATGCAACACATATAGCGGTCTATGAGAGGTGCGTTCGTTTACATACATCCATGTTTACATTGTATACGTCATGTAAACACGCTAAATTATATGAAGCACATTCACAAACACTAAACACAATGTCGATCTAGTTATATCGTTCCGAATAATATAATAATTGTTTGATACCGCAACATTACCACAGCATGGTCGGCTGATCATACTCACTTGATTCAGCATTTTACTGACCACAAGGGGAGCGTAATACGGCCCGTTATGGAGCGATTAATTTAATTTAATCGGTTTGGAAACAATTGATATGAATAATCTTGCTTTAAATACGCCATTCGTTGGGATCGCTGAGAAGGGAAGCGGTATTCTATTCAGATGGATGCATTTAGATTCTTTTATAGATGTTTTGTTCATTGTGTGGAATTATTTGAATTGTATGTATTTCACTCAGCTACAAAATTTGCAAATTAAGTAGAGAACTAAATTATAAATAAATTTTTTGACATAAACAATAGTGGCGGGCATAAAGTACTTACTCATTATAAAATATCTGCTACTTTTTAAAGGATAGCTTATGAGTATAGGAAATACTTGCTTTACAATGAACTGTATTTATATATTATTGTGATAACTAGAGTGATCAACTTTCGTTTGAATTGGTATAAGATTGCTGAAAAATTTGTAGCATTAAGTTTTTCAACACTTCTAAACTAAACCGTTTTCACCGCGATGATAAAACATGCTTATATTTTGAAAAATACCGTTCAACATCTACGGATGTAACACACGTATAATTAAAATAACCTTTATAAGTAGATAACGGATCAGATGCACCACTACCAATGTGTAGCCCGATTTGTGCCATCACAATAACTGTTTATCGCACATTGTACAAACTATTTTGGCACCATCATAATGTAAATTCTGGAATCACCGATATACTTTTCTACATTATGAAATAATGATTGTTTTCTGGAATTTTCTACGCCCGATATTGTATTGCATTTACAATGGGCAAAACGTTAACGGAGAATTGCACTATTTCGCATCAAGACTCGACTAACACTGATACTAGATACTAGACATACGAATCGAAGAGAGTGATTTTACTGCTTTGAAAATGTACTATGGCTAAACGTTCTGTATAGCGCTAGACAAGTGTGGCCCCTGTAAGCAGATACATCTGACCACCCTAGTGATGACTCTCACACTCTACTTAAGAAACCATTTCTTATCTTCATAAGCACATCCTTTTTATCCATGCTTTTGCTATATTATGAAGTAGTTACCTATGGCATCATAACTGTATAAGAAAATCAACTTTTTTTTGTGGAAGCCGTCTGACCTAAAGTCTCCGGAAGCAGTGCAGCATCTTGGCTTTTTGTATTTGGTCTCCAATGTTTTTACCCATTAAATTGTATTAGCCATTCTGATATCCTAGTACCTTGCACTAATCTGTACAGGTCTCTAGCTGGTAGATCGAAGTAATCCTCTGGGTTCATTTTCGGCTCGTCAAAAATTGCCTATCTTGAGCCTATTGAGTTCTCGAATATATTCCCAAGCCAGTATTTATTATATTTACGGTTTACTAATGCTCTCAATATCACCTGGCTGTTTGTTGCAATATAGATCCGCTTGTTTTTATAAGCTCTCTGACTGATTTCACGTGCATAATGTAATACTGCATACGCCTCTGATAGAGAGTAGGGAGGTCTAGCAGGCATTCTATTGCTTCTGTAGTAGTTGTAGTGTGCAGTAGGAGTCTTCATTGCGCCCGATATTAAATACGCAAGTCTCTATATCTTGCTAAGTTCAGTTATAGCGTTGCTTTATCTTTGTCCATCATACCAAGGATCATAAAAAATCATTGGTCTCAACACTGTGAGAAAATCAACTTGCGCACATATATTTAAATATTTCTTTCCATTTTGAAAATGTTCATGTGATCTATTAAAACGGCAGCTATTAAGGAGTCCAGTATTGGCCTTGGTTACATCAGGGATGCTTTCGAGAGAAGAGAGGCCAAGCCGCGGTGGTGTTTCTTGATATCGAGAAGGCGTTCGACTGGGTGTGGCGCCACGGGATACTGATTAAAATGTTCCGCATAGGTATACACCCCGGTCTACTTAAATTGATCCGCTCCTATTTGACGAACAGGTCTTTTTCAGTCAGAGTGGAGGAGTGTTATCCCACTCGTCGCCCGGCTTTAACCAAGGTTCCACAGGGCTCCTTGCTAGGCCCGGAACTATTTCTCATTTATATATACGACATCCCCAATCATCCAAGTGTCGGCTTGGGAATCTTTGCCAACGATACTGCGGTTTATTCTACCTCTTGCAACGAATCCATCTTGATGCGTATAACGCAGGCTGCAATTGACGATACTGTCGACTGGGCGGAGCGCTGTAGGCTTCAGATCAATCGTAGCAAGACTGGCTGTGCGTTTCACTAGGAGAGGGACAGCTCCCGACTCTCGAATAAGCATCGAAGGGCAAATCATCGCCTGCGCTGATGAGGTCAAATACCTGGGGCGCACCTTGGATCGCGGTTTAACTTTCCACCAGCACATATCGAGTCTCAAAACCAAATTTCAGGCAGCAAGGAATAACTTATTGGCACACATGGCTAGGCGCAGCCAGCTGGACCTTCTGGACTATACAAAAGAACTTTCTTTTGTATACATCCTGTGTGAGGCCGATACTTACCTACGGGGCGCTCTCTTCGTGACTATAGCCAACATCCATTATAATACCCTGGAAGTATTTCAGAATCAACAACAAATAGTGGGAGCCCCATGGATGGTTCGAAACCAGCAAATCCGTGACGATCTGAATGTCCCTCCTCTTTGGGAATATATACAAGATTTAGCGTCGCGAGAGTGGTTGAGGATGAGCGCTTCCTCAAACAAGCTGGTGGCCCATCTGGTCGAGAACCAGGATGGACCTCCACCCAAAGTTTGCATCAAGAGAGCTCGAGACTATATAGATATCTCCAGTGTGGGTGAAGCTAAAAAAAGCTGTAAAAGCCAAGGAGTAGCAAAAAAAGATCACTAAGGAAGACAGGGCTGAGATAAGCCATTTTAACAACTTCTGATGGGGCATTTCACCGCCTTACTACCGATTAAAGTCCTCCAGAGACCAAGGTCCGGCACTACTAAGACGAGGAGACCATAAAGAGGAAACATATATACGTTGTTTTAACAACGAACGAACATACTTATCAAAATGAGAATCAGAAGAAGATGAAAAAAAAACTAAATGGCGTAATTTAAGTATTTTGTAAATATTCAATATTAAGTTTTGAATACATGTAGCTGCTAGTTTAATTCATGTTGGTCTCTGCTCAAATATTGAAAAAATGGAAGCGAAAAAAGGTGCAGTTGAATAGAAATTGTTTGAGCTATGACTTTCTAGATGTATTTTTGTTTATATCCAAGTTTCTCTTAGAGAAACACTAAATATTGCTACAGATATTAAGGTAATTGTAAGAAGAACTTATAAAGTTAATTCGGTGTGTTTGTCTTCTGTAACCGAAAGCGTGGGAATGTGCCGGTGTTGCTTTTGGGGAAAGTTCCTTAGTGTAGCTACAAAGTTATTATGTTGTGTTTGCAGCTTTGGGAAGTATTTGTTGGCAAGGACGGGTTTGAAAGCTGCGAAAGAGATTATTTTATTTATTCTTTTAAGAGTTACTAATATGTTGATAAATTTATAACTTTATTATAATATTTATAATTTTTTTGTTAAGTGATTTATTGGAAAAAATGTTGAAATACGTACGTCAATTTTATTTTTTTATGTAAGGTACTATACGTCTTCATTTGCCTTTTTTAATGGCAAACGCATGTTTTCTGACGGGAATAAATCCAGATGCTCTTACCAATACTTTTTTTTAAGGATTTCGGATGTTAATTTGCCTGACAAAGCTGATGCAAATTTTCGTGCGCCAATGTTATATTCATAATAGAACTTGGTGTTGGATTATTAAGAGGTGGGGCTGCAACAAATATTTACTTATGCCTAGATTATATTCCCTCGATATTTTTCCTTCAATTCCTACACTGCTAGGGTATGAAGTCATAGTAGCAGGTGCGGTACAAATCGCACTAGTGTGATAAACCTATGGGTAGCGCATTAGAGATACATAATATTATTTTTCTTTTAATTTATAATCGATGTAAACAGTAAAATTCGGAAAATTGTAGAAACTTTAAGCGTAGCTCTCACCCTCTTAAAACAGAAAGCGGCGGTTTATGACACTATGGGTGCTACAAATGTGCTCTCATAGTCCAATCAGATTTCAGAGTGACACATATGTTACCCTTGTAAGATAGGCTCTATTTTCGTAGTATTTGTGCGTGAGCATTTGTTTTAATGGCACTGATTTAGGGCATTCAACGTAAGTTCAAAACGCAATAGAAACTGGCTCGAAATGAGCTAACAATTCACAAAAGTCCCAGTTAGCGTTAGTTTTTCAAGTAAGCTTTAGACCGAAAAATTATTTTTGTTAGAAATAGCCATATATTTTATATATTTTCTTTTCCAGAAAACACTTTGGTTTCTTAGGTAGGCCTATCCATCTTTGAGAGCGTCTTCCTTACGTATGTAGCTAACTGCTCTTGGGTACTGAACCCAGTACTGGAAACTTTGTGTTTGCCATGTCATCGCAATGGTACATAACTTGGGGTACATAACATGAACTGGGGCTTCTTCCTCCTCTTGACAAGATCTGCAAATAGCATCCTCTGCCAAGCCTATGCTATACATATGTCTATTTACCCTACAATGACAGATCAGCAGACCTACTATCATTTTGGCAGAGTTCTTATATTTACTTAGTAGGTCTTAAGTAAATTCAGGTCTTTGTTCTTGTTCTTTGCCTGTCATTGTCATAGTGATTTTTGCCACCACTACACTGCACTGGTTGGACTTATATGTCCATCCGTTGATGAAGGCCAACTGACAAGAATGATATTGACAAGCCTAATCTGGTCGACTCGCCCTTTGCCTTATTATACCACACGCCTGTGTGGTTAGAGCCCCAACGTTAATTTTCTTTGGGTGACCACCTCATTTAGGGAGCTTACTCAGTCCCAAACTTGCTTAGAATCAGCACTTGCACAACTGATCGTATTAAGTTGCCTAGCTGTTCAAGTTAACTTGATCCACCTTTCTATTTCTCTTACTCAGTGGTGAATTCTGACGACCTCAGCCTAGAACACCTTCGTGTTCTTGCTGAAGCTAGCCGAAAAGCCTTTTTTGAGCTTCGTTCCTTATATTACGACTGCACCCCGTTATCAGTTTTAGACGCTATAATAGTTCGAGTCCGCTCTTATGGAGGGCTCCTTTCAGTGCTTATACCTATCTTACAACCGGATACTTCCGTCTAGGATATATTTCTCAAGAATGAGATTGCTTTGTCTCCTGAAGTTCATCTAGAAAAAATTGATGGCTAGCACCATGCGATTTACTTATCGATGCTTGACTATGCAAAAGCCTGTATAAATATGTAGCAATGGCAGGTTTAGAACTACTTCTATTGCGCGTGACACACAAACAAGCTATCCTTTCTATGGCATTTAGCGTTTCGGTCTCCTGTCGTACCTTTGGCCGGTATACTACTTACTACTATTATTACTTACTTTGTACATATGCTTATTTAATCTACAGTGATCAGTCAGCAGGTCTACTATCATTTTGATAGTCGTAATATCTTTATTTAGCAGATCCATAGTAAATTCAGGCCTCTGTTCCTTTGACCTGTCTCCGTACTGGTGATTTTTGCCATCACTCTCTGGACTGATTATGTATCCATTTATTGATGTTTTTTTTTTTAATTTGCGATTTTGTAGTGCCAAAAGGAGGGCCAACTCCAAAGAATGACCTTTGCGAACCTTGCCTGGGCCACCTCATTTCTCCTCATGCCTGAATGGCTAGGAACCCAGGCCAATGGTAATTCCATTTGGGTCTCCACCTCATTTAGGGCATGTACGCCGTCCCAAATCAGCTTAGAGTCCTCGCTTACGGAACTAATCGTTTTAAGTGCGGACTTACTCTCAGAGAAGATAGCAATGCTTTCATCTAGCTCGCTTCATCTTCTTATCTCTCTGACAAAATGGTGAATTGTTGCAACCTAAGTCTGAAACAGCGTCGTGCTTTGTTGAAGCTTACCGAAAAAGTCTTTTCAGGCTTTCATCCACAGAACATCGTGCACTTGGCTAAGGTAACGATGCCTTTATTGATTGCTTTCTGGATATGTGGCTTCCATATATTTTTGGTCAAACTCTACCCCAGGGTATTTTGCCTTGCGGCAAACGTGAGCGCTTATGTTTCTGAGCATTACCGCCTAGTTGCCCTAATTTAAATTGAAAACAATAAAAACACATATACTATCTAGGAATAGATTTGGAATTTATGGATCCTAATAAAAAGCTGTGCATTCTGGGTTGCAGACTAGCATTACCGCAGCGCAAGATTTAAATCCCCGCACAAAATTTAGCGCCACAATTACGGGTCGGCGTCTTAATTCATTGAACCGTCGCGACGGTGTAATGTCTTATCGAATATACAATTTCGCTTAAACTTTAGCGGACTACGGTAATTAAGGCTATGCGACAAACAGTGCGGCCGAGAGACATTAAGGCTGCTATAAATAAGGTAAATAACGAGCTTTGTCGCCGACAACGCGAAAAGTACAACATCGGTCCCTGGGAACATTTAATGAGAGAAATATTTCAAACTTTCCTTATATCCTTTTTTCTCCTTTTGCGCGCAGAGGAGACCTTCTAGCGGGATGATGAACAGCGCCATTGACAAGTATTTTAATCAAGTCTCACGAGGTACCGGTTTCAGGTTCTGTTTGCGCTTACGAGACATGTTTGTGCAAAACTTTTTTTTTGATGTTTTTGAAGTTTGAATTATTCCGTGTCCATCAGGTAAAAAGTTCTGGGTGTTTGAGATGACAGCTAGATTAATTAATGTGGACCTAAAAGTTAATCCAAGTTAAATTACACTAAAAATATACTTTAATTGCTGTTGGTAGTAACCTTTTCTAAAACAGACACACTAATTGCATAAAACTACTTAAAAAAAAAGAAATGCGTTTAATCCCGATTAACATTTTCAACAGATTAATGAAATAATCTATATTTGACTCTGTGTAAGTATGATATTGTAGGAGGTAAAGAAAATTAAACCACAGTGTCCGAAATATGATCGCATAATTGATGCACCTTACAAGGGTTTCATGTTATTGCAAAACTGATAAAAACATCTACCAGAGTTATTAAATATCAGCTAAAATATTTAAAAGCAAATTGATCATTAGTTTTCTTAATTATTATTAGTTGATTTGAAAGTTATTTATTTTATTGTGAATCCGGATAATACTCCAATATCATACATACAAATTAACACATATTGCTGGCAACCTTATCATATTATTATTTATATAGTAATATTGATAGTGTATGTAATGAAAAATAACCTCTTTGTTTAGTTGAAATATATATAATATATAATAACTGGATTATTCTTAAAGTATGTTTTTCGTGACGCAGCATAGTTTTTTACACTACGAATTACGACCACTTTTGGATTTAAATAAATAAAAATACATTTAATAAATTGTTAACTAATTATTAGTTACTTTATACCAGGAAAGTCCATTAAAATGTTGCCAATAAAACATCTTTTAATGTATAATCTTTAATATGTACCCGTATGTCCGGTATTACGTGAGAATTAACCAAAAACAAAGGTTAATTTTATTAATTACTCAAAATCTTAAAAAAGTATATGCATCACCCATTCGATCCAAATACGATTTTGCACAAGCAGGTAGTATTTAGGGAATTTGCCCCTTGAAGCAACCACAAAGTACTCGCACTTTATATTTATCTCCGGTCTTATCTACATTTCACTGTATTATTTTAGACTATGATAAATGAATGAAGAGTATTTAATAGAACCGATTAATTTTAAATAATTTCATCTTCCTTTCTAAAAAGTAACTTTAAATAACCTATTCTTTTTAACATTTTTTTTTCTATGATCTACAACTGATCAAGAGTCAATTCAATGAAACAAAAAAATAATAATTAGTTCCGTTTTCAATTAAATTCGGACCACTGCGCATGGTCCAGTTTCTCATAAATCTTTTAATTAACAAGTTAACCGCTTTCGTCCTACGTGGACATCTTCAGACCAAGCTAAGAAACAATCAAATATTCAGAATTGCACAATTAATGAAGTAAATTATTATAAAATCAAAAATCAGCTAATTATATAACGCAAAGAGTTTAATAATACTCAAAATAAGATTAAAATCAAGAAATAAAAACACTTACAATTATGAACAGATTTAAGAATTGTAAAATGAAATTGTTGCATAAAACTTGTAAGCAAATCACCTATCAAACAAAATTTGATATAAAAGTAAAAGGGTGTAGAATCATAATAAGAAAAATTTCGTTCAACCTCTCATTGGTTACACGTAATCACGTGGTAAATTAGTTCATTGTGCTGAAGTGATAGCGCTGCATGCATTTAGAAAACTCTATTGTCGACGTGGAGTTGATTTGTAAATTAATTCATAAGGCCTCATTCTACCTGTGCATAAACATGCGTTTAGTCATACCAACAACAAAAACTTCTAAAGTTGCTGAAGCACTTCAATGTGTTTTTTTTTTTTTTATATAATGAATGGTTGAAACGATATGGCTAAACCAACATGCAAATATTTTAAGCCTCAAAAACGTCCTCACTTTAACTCAACGCATGTTTATGCAGATGTGGACAAATTCTAATGCACTGCTTGATGACTGGAGTAGGCGTGCCCATGCTGTCTATGTTGTTTTATGTTGAAGATGGTTGAAGATTATTATTAATGTTTATATTATAGTTGTGGTTCTACATAGTCTTTGGTTTAATTTTGTGCGTTATTTTATTTTCATTATAATTATTATGGAACTTCAGTTACATTTGCTTTTATTGTATTAAAGTGATTAAAGATTTATTGTGAACAGATGTCGCCAATTTAAATTGTAACTTCTAAAGATTGTAACACGATTAAACTGCCCTAACACTGTGAAAAACACGTCGTTGTACATAGCTTTGTTTGGATACTATAATTTT
The DNA here is from genome assembly GCA_004143645.1 of Protaetia brevitarsis. Taxonomy (NCBI): domain Eukaryota; kingdom Metazoa; phylum Arthropoda; class Insecta; order Coleoptera; family Scarabaeidae; genus Protaetia; species Protaetia brevitarsis. Next base: position 55,510 of record RXPK01000409.1, on the reverse strand, counting down.
TATGAATAAGATTTTATGATATGTGTATATACCAAATATTTCATGACTGTAATAATACAGTTACTACAAACTTTACTATTATAGTTATTTAAATTTTGGTATATACTCAAATAAAAATCTTAAATATTAGTAGTATATAAATCGAGCCATTTGAATGTGCCGCCAAGTCAGTTGTAGTTCGGTGCGCTGAAGTTGATGGCAGCGCAACTTTATCGACAAAAACGAACACTAAGTTTCCACTCCCAGATAAGAGTATGGATTCAAATATCAATTGTGAATTGTATGTATGAAAAAATGCAACTGCGTTAAAAAAAGAACCGCTTCTGTAGGAAATTAATATACATACACAACAAGATAATGAAACTCGAAATAGACATCTCTATTGTGTGGAATTCCGTCACTAAATCATTTTACCTTCTTTTAATGCAAAATGGATAACAGTTTCGTATCCCTAATAGTTATTTTTGACCCTCCTAATGCATTGTAACCACTATGATTGTATCGTTGAACTTTATCCAATTATGTATTAAAAGTTTGTAAAAAGAACTTGCGAAATGGGTCTCCAACATGAAAATCGACTTCGAATCTGTCTGAAAATAGGCATTCGCTTTCTGTTTATCGATTTTCGAAACGTTCATGATTGTTCTGTAAATGCATAGATATATCTGAATGCAGAAGTATTACCAGGTTGCGTTAATTAGAAAGTTTTGCGAATTGTTTGCGTTCACGGTAAACTTATTAAGTGAATTCTGTTTTCTTGCTAAAACACGGTAGGTCGCTTAAAACTGCGGTTTTAATTATTATTTAGCGTGAATATACTTGTAGTTTCAAGTTTGCTGTATAATTGATTCTATTGGAGGGATCATATTTACGATAATAAAGGGGGATTTGACATATAAACCAGATTAGATCTTAGATTTCAATTTGATCCTAATACTTACTTTTACTTTGCGTTTTTGCATTTTTCATTATTATCATATCTTCTTTTGGTCAACGTAGCGCTGCTAAAATTATACAGAGGATATTTTAAGAAAGAGAACACTCTGTGACTTTAAAAATTACTTATGTTCAAAATAATAAAAATTGAGCAGACGTTACATTACTTAATGACAAAATAGTTACGACTATAACACAGGCCTTCAATTAAACATGCAGTTGGTTGTCTGAGGTTCAAATTATGCATTTTTGTACAAACAACTTTTGTCGTACGCGGAGAATAGTTTCTGTATTTAAATGATAGTTGTGTGTAACTTCTTATTTATTATATTCAATCCAGACAAAAACAATAAAAGAGCAATAATGAACAAATTTAAAAAGTCTTGGAAAAGAAAAAATGAATAGTGAATTCCCTACCACCTAAAACTTATGAAATACTCAAACTTAATAAGGACTAAACATACACTTCCGGTCCATTATTTTGTTGTCATTGGATTGCGATCGCTTCATTTTTAGATTTTATTTAAAAATTTTCATTTAATTTAGTTAAGAATTAGACCCTGCAGCGCCATCTAGCAGTGAGGCTTCGAACTCCTGGTTGTCACAACGCATCTTACCCCGATAGCAAAATATCTCATTTTCGTTATTCTTTCCAAATTAATTAGTAATTCATTGTCAGTTAAATTAGCTTTTTATTCTTCAATTATTAGTTCAAGTTTCATTCATTAAAACCTTTTCTTTTGTGTAAATTACTCCGCATTTTTGAGTTTGTCAGTGGCTTTTGATTCACGTTGTATTTTCCGACTTCGGCCCTTTCGCTAGCTAAGTAAGGGAGACGCACAAGGCTCGTATACCATCTTAGACACGCTGTTCAAGTTGCTCGGTGCAATTAAATTTATATTACCACTTGTGGAATTTTGTCGCGCGAGAAACTTCAAGTATCGAGTGCATTTTTTTGTTCGTTTTACCTGGGACTGCCAGGAGATTTGTGTCCTTTGCATCGATATTCCTGAAAAGGGTTTTGAAACAGCAGCGTCGAGACGGCATTTCATTTTGTTAATGGCGTCATCTTAGCGTCACTGGTCAGCGGAGCTTACTTCTGTGTTGTTAAATTTTATCAGTTTAGTATTTGATCCTATCTTAGGGCCTACTATCTACTACTATCTACTACCATTGACTACCATTTACTACTATTATTACCTATTATCGATTATCTACGATCTACCACCACTACTAGTGTTATTTTTAGCGTGGAGTGAAACCAAGAGGGTGGACGAAGTACTTCAATTTAGGAGACCAAATTCCGGAATCACTGAATTCGAGGAAAGGACAACGCCCTGACCATAAGCCTAACGCGCTCAAACCACCCTCACCGCCACTTTCTAGAAATTACCAGCATAAGTCGTATTATAATGTTATTCCCTTTGCAACAAAATTTAATATTTCATTATTTATTCTCATTCATTTTTTTTTCCTAAACGTATCCCACAATACAAACCGTCTCGGCCAATATTAGTAATTTAGATATTTAAAAACTTAACGTCTATTAATAGTTTTAATTTAGTATTTTAAGATACGCAAGTTATCGCGTAGTACGAGTTATGTTATTTGTAATTCATGGTAGTTCATTTATTTTTTTATCTTGAATGTTTTTTTTCTATTCTGTCTATCAAATATATAGTGTCATCCACAAACTTGTGTGTTGAACTAAATTATTTCGATCCAAGACCTTTACGCTTGAGAGCGAGCGAACCCTGTAACAATTTTCTGCATTTTTTCGCTTTTATAATTTATCCAAATTTTTACTTACTGTCATCTCGAATTTAATTTTTATTTGGAGACAGTTAGGAACAGCAACGCTCATGTTTTAGCTTCTTTGAGTTTTACTTCTGTTTATACTAATATCCCAATTGACTTATATACAATCAATACATAAACATTAACACGTCTCAGAACTATTTATATTTTATTTAAGATCTTAGAAATGATGTTAGTTCGAAGCTGAATTTCAAACCCAGATTTTACAAACACTACGTTGGTAATGATAGCAAAATAGATTACACAGCAAAATGTGTTCAACTCTTGTGACCCCGACTTTATTTTACGACACAAAAAAAAAATACATTCTCGATTTAATTCCTAACAAAAATAGAATTTTAACTAAACTTTACCACAAACCGATTGTCTCAGATGGATATCTAAATTCTAAATCCATACAACGTAATTCTGTTAAACGTAGTATTGATACTTAAGTAACAGAGTCATTAAAACCATATGTCCTATGTACAGACCAGCGAACGGAAATGATCTTTATGGTACGGTAATTTAATGTTTGTACAGTACGATTATGAGAACTATACGCAAACGCAATCGAAATATAGAAAACGTATTACTCTATTTTTCTGTATAAAGTTTGTGTGTGCAGGTACACAAACGCTATTTCATACCTTTAAAATGCAACGATTGAGAACAAAACACAAGGATGTCGTACAGTACCTTATAAAAGTGCCAAATACATAAATAAATAATCAGTTAGAGTAGTATTCGGGTATTCGGTCTGTCAAATCAAACTAAATAAATACCTCGATATTTCGTTATTATTTTATAACATCTTCAGGAGGCATTAAAAATATACAAAAGGTTAAAATGAAACAAGATACAAAATTAGTAGTTAGTAATAATAGTAATTGCTTACAAAGTTATAGGGTGTAATGACAACTGATAAAATAATAAATAGTTAAAACATTCAAATGTAAGGCAGGGCCAGACGTATTAATAAAAAATTGTTTATAACTGTAAACAATTCAAAATTTTGATACACAAAGTTTTAGAGACAACTGTATACGCGTTTTTTACTTTTAGAGAGGCCTGTATACGCTCTAGTACACATCACATTTAGACGGACTCGTATATATACTATTAAAAATCGCTGACATGGCACATGACACATGTATACGTAGTGAGAGAAACAGAGCGATAGTTTTAATAGGCGGAAGTGTTACGTCATTATCAAATTCACATGTGTTAGTTAGAGAGAGATAGTCATAATAATCCCTTAGATTTCCTACTGGTAGTCATTTTACTAAAATGTAAAATATTTACACAACTCTATAACAAAAGAACGGTAGTCCATTTTTGTTATAGATTTGTGTAAAGGACGTTTATTATACGCTTTTGTGTTGCTTGGGATAGAAAATGATAAACAAAAGAAGATACTTTATCCATGTATTACTGAAGCACATTAGTACCGACACCATGCTAAGATTACGATTAATGTAACTTTAAGTATCCCAGCTCCTCCACCAAAATTGTTCTACTTGAAACGGCGCTGAAACCAAAGTTGCCATCAAACATATTCTTGACTGCACTCGGTGTATGTGGACTTGCGTGTTCAAATTTATATGTATGTGTACCTTTAACTTTGCACTTCGCCATTTACAACGCTCACCCGCCTCTGTCGTACAGATGTCTTCCGAGCCTTGTTGGTTTGATGTAATTAAAAGGGTCGGGCTTGAAAGCCATATACCTTAGCAACAGTTTAATTTTATTTATTGTATAGGATGTCACATTTGCGTAAGATAACGCGGTTACATTTATTATAATTAAGGAAGAGCGAGCGAGCAGAAAGGGCCTGAGACACGAACGGTCTCTGCGAACGAGGTCGCTTATGCGTGCGTTATTTCTTCGGGCCGTAACATAATTTTCCAGTCGCCCGGCGGGCACACATTTAGGGAATTATGTGCGGTAGTGTGTTTGTCAATAGGAATATGCGCGTCCCGTGCGGCTCCGCTCTGTTTATTCAGTTTAAAATATGGGGTTTTACGTACGGTAAAGTTTTGTCGTCGGAAATGTAATTAGCACATGAGACGGGTCATTTGTGAGCGGATCCAATTTTCTTTGGGAGTTAATGCTTTTTGCTGATCTCTATCGCCGCATTTGAATCCGAACACGATGTTGGCGGTTTATTGTGCGCCGCATTAACTCAGCACATCTGAAACCGGAAAATGTTCGTACCGTTTCAGGACTCGATTAGCTCTGTTGGTTTATGTGTGGGAGTACAATAAAACCATTCACTTCAAAGGAAAATTACGATAATACAAAACTTTTAGCGCTATGAAGCGCTGAAATGAGAGATTACGAACGGTTCGAAAACAGGTATTTTTGGACATAAATACATACATGCACCTACTCACTGTCATATTACATAAATTGTTCCTGGGTAAAAGTTCATGAGTCTGTTTACATGCCAATGCTAGCAATAAAATAAAAAGGTTACTGTGGCAGTGCCGACAAAAAAACGCTTTTTGAAGTATTTTTATGCCTTCATATAAATGAAAAGAAAATAATAGAATTTGCAAGGAAAATTATTTGAATGTATCAAAAAAAGAAAGAAAATAAGAAGAATGATAGTTAATGAATGTCTTTTTTCTTCTCAACAGTTATTTTAAAATGTCAAAAGCTTAGTGATGGATGCCTGATTGAATTTGGCAATTAAATCAAAATTGTCCGAACGTAATAAATAATTCTGTAGATGCATCTTAGTAAAAGTCAAATCCATAGTTCCAAAGTACAGTACTCGCTCTGCCAATACGTTCTCGATACCTATAATCAGAGCTAATGTACATTTATATTGCTATGCTATTTCCATTAAAAATTACTATACCGTGCTATAGATCAAGTATGGGCAACCTTTGACATGTTGTGGGCCAAACTTTCATAAAGTAGTGTTCATAATTTTTAGCGATAGATATCAGACATGAAATAATACGGCAATGTTATTATAATGCAATTTATTAAAATAAGAAAATGAAATGAAAAAAATAGGTACAACATTATAATTAAATCGTGAAATTTGGAGTTATTGCAAACTACAAAAGTTAAATAGCGACAACGAAATCAATGAGACCCTTGAGCTTGAATTTGGGAAACTAATCCATCGATGTTTGGATGAATTCCACTGATACACAGACGTAAAGAATTTTCCAAATTATCGTCAGTCAGCCTTGTACGATGTTTTGGCAGGCAAGTTTGAATTCGTATTCTTGTATTAAATAATTTTTATATAGTATTTATGATTCCAACATACTGCTGTGGTTTGGCACCCCAGGGGTTATAAACTCGATGCTCTAATGTTAGAAATCTGTTTTTGTCAATGTTTCGGGCAAGTTCTCTCAGAAGTTAATATTTTATTTTTAAGTAAGATTTTGTTAATTGATTTGATTTGATTGTGTAATTTGTTAATTTAAATGTTCAGTTAGTTAAATTGTTTTCACCTTTTGAAATTGATAGTGTTTACTCATGTTAGCTCATGTCCTTCTTAAATGTAGTTGTTTTCTGTGATCTTTGCATTTTATGCGCTGCGAGAGCACGCAGACGTTGTAAATTTTATATATATATATATATGCGACTGTTACCCGGAGGCCTTTAGTTGCTTGATTTGATGCTGAGAGTAAGTTCTTGTATTTTTATTTTCATTGCTGCCATTTTGGTATTTCAATTTTAATTTAAAATTTTGATTCGTTTATTTTGATTTTATTTCATCGATCAGGCAACTCAACTTTTTAATAATTGATATTATATAATTGTGCACATATTAGATATAAGATCCGTTATTATAATTTGATCTAGAAGTTTTTTTTTGGTTTAAAGAGTTTAATTTTTCCGTTTCTTAGTTTTCAAATTAGTTAGTTTTTTTTAGTTAATCACCTCGGTTTAGGTGAAAAGAAGCTTTGTACTTGTGATTAAATTTCAATATTTATACATTTGTTTTATCCACGTTTAATTTAATCTTAGTGTGTTGAAATTTTGAAACCAGGTGGATTTTTTGTGAAATAGGATTTTCTTCTAGAACAAATTTACCTCTTTTGTTTGTTAAAGGGTTTGCATCATCCTTTTTAATTGTAGAGTCTAATGCAGTTTTGTTTGCGGCAGAATCTTAAATTCACGGTTTCATTTCTGCATCATTGTAATTAAATGTTTTTTTTTATAATGAATTTAATGATTGTTAATGTCATTCAAATTTCAGTTCTTTTATTTTTGATTATTTACGCCCACATTTTACTTTTCAAGATTAGTTTAATTGCGAAAGTAACCCTGAAAGTAAATAGTCTTTTGCGCCCTTTATTCTTTTTTCCGCTGAGCTAGTAAATTTAATTTTCTTATTTTTAAATTCATTTTGCATTTATGCTTGTACCATCAGTACACAGCAATACGTACCTGTGATCAAAGACCCTCAAAAATTGGAAAAACATAGCGTTTTGTGTCAGCTTGTATTGTTTTAAAACATTTTTTTATTTGCACGTTTGTTGCGTTTTTACAATGATTTATGATAGTTACATTTTCTCAAATTTAAATAATCAGAGAAGTGGCTTTGCGCTCTTTAGGTAAGAATTAAAATTTTGATTTTAGTTATACCTAATATTATATTTTACTGAAGTAAAAAAAATGAAAAATGTCAGATGGTAGCAGACGTCTGATTCTATTATAGGATTCTATTATATATACATATATGATGACAGGTATCCTGTGCCAAGTGATAGTAGATGTTTGATGATAGACATCTCATGACTAGGATCGTCACTTTTTATTAAGAATGCCGTGTTGTGAGAACAAGTGTGAATAGTGATTCTCCGCACAATCAATGAAGCTCCAGTAGGAGTAATTTTTCTAGTGTTTGGCTGCACTGTGCATTTTTATCCCAGTATTATTACATAGCAAGAAGCTGATTGATTGTGTTGAACGTTGGTAGAAATCGAAAACGAACATTTGCTGATTAAATACGCAATGTATACTGTATATGTAAGTGCTTAATTAGCATTATTTATGAACTTCTTATCCCAAATCGGACTTGGCATATGTTAGAGTGTTAGAAGGTCTTGTGGATAAAGATTCAGCGCCTGTTTTTCCGAGGTAACAAATAGTTTCTCTCCCTGTTATCTAAGAGATAATTTTATTCCAAGGCGAAGAAAATGTTATATAATACGTATCTGTCGTACACGTCTTTGTTAATAAAGTAAAAGTTAACAAAATAAAATTTCATGTTACCTGTTAATATCTAACTCTAACGTGGTTCCATTTTCCTTTTGAGTGTGTGCTTCCGTCAGCACTCAATATTATTAACCATAACTCAAATTCCGAGCTCCTAGGCAACGATGGGCATGCCACGATGTATTCATTAACGTCTAATAGGGTTGAAAATTAAATCAACGTGGCACATACACCCGTATTAGTCGGATATTTGCATACCAACTTAGCAGCCGCCCACGTTACATTCTCATACACCTCTCGTGCTCAGCACTTTGCCGCACAGATACCACATCGGGAGCACAATTACAGAGCACACCTAGACGGAATAGAGAAATATATAGTATACACGTTGGTATGTCCGTATGTAGTACGGGTGTGAGCTACCTTTCTCGTTCCCTCGAAAGCGCGAATCGCCTTTCATTTCTCACAGCATGAAGTACAGCTGTCGGAAGCGCGCGATCTTAGATATGCCCGGCGTAGACAACATATTTGACGTTATATATATGTACATGTTTATATGTATCTCGGGAAAACCTTTCCAGCTCTAATCCCGAAACGTCGCACCCGAACTTCGCAAAGGCCGTGCCAAATCCCCCTCCCGGCTTGTTACCGTCGGCCTTCAGTGTCGACACATCAGATTTCCCAACTTCCCTAACGATGCAATAAGTTCCTATATTCCCTCTTTTAGCCGGATGAATCTTTTTAGTTAATAGAATAGGAATACGTTCGCCTTACCGCCCAGAACTGACGTCAAATAGCTGGCGGAAAGAATTTCCGAGTTTAAATATATTTTAATATGGCAGTAACGCGTCCTAGTTAAGAATAAGTTGGAACTGACGTAGATGCGCCTTCTTATTAATATTGCAGTTATTTATGCTTCTGCAAAATACAGGCGCGAAAATTGTTACTACGTAAATCAAACCTTTGGTGGAAGAAAGTATTTACTAATTATGTATGTTTAGGAGAGTTTCAGAGGGCAAAGTGTTGCATCCGCAATTGATTTAGATATTTCTCTTATTGATGCGTACAGCTGCACAGCAATGAATCTTGGAAACCACAAAAGAACGAGAGAGCCAAAATGAAACTCTTAAGAAACATAAGTAGGACAACAAAATGGATGAACATTGTTAAATGAAAGAAATCAAGAAGCAACAGCCACCAATATTATTGAGGTACGAAGTAAGAATAAAACTAAGGATTGTCATAGAAGCTGGAATATTCAGTAGGGGCACAATAGTGTCCTGCAATTCATCATTGTGCCAGAGAAATAAAAAGATGGATCGAGTTGGGTAAAGTTTTTCGAGTTTTCTTTGACAGCCACTCAACACCAAAAACGATCAGTTCTGCAAGTGCTGACTCTAAGCTGGTTTGGAATAATGTCAGTGAAATAAGATGGGCTCCCAAAGAAAATTAATATTGGCCTAGGTTCCCAATTATTCGGGCGTGAAGGTCATTCGGTGGCGCTGACCTTTCTTCAGGTATTCTCAATTCGCAAATTAAGAAGCCCATTAATAAATGGATACATCATGAGTCCAGGGAGTGGTGGCAAAAGTCACCAGGACGGATTCTAAAGGAATTCTAAAGGAACAGAGCCCTGAATTTACTAAAGAACTACTGAGTAAAGACAAGAAGACTACCAAATGACAGTACGTCTAGCCACTCGTCATTGTAGACTAAATAGATATAAGGTAGAAATCCCAATTACTGACACTTTAAGAGATAGAATGATGTCAAAACTTAACAAATGTCTGTGGGATTATTTTCAATCGGAAGCTACGCTAAAAAATACAGGGAAGGTGTCGGTAATTAGACTGGGTCAGAAATTGGTACATTTATCTTATGTATAATGTACGCCTGGCAAGTTCTGGCAAGAAGTGTAAAAAACACCAGTTCACGTGCTATGCCAATGCGACGGCTTGGCGAGGAAAGGCTTCTAGCATTAGGTGTTTTGAAAACCCCTCAGCTAACAGCTACCTAAGAGAGCCAGTCACAAAGATGATAGGTCGAATTAAGAGAACAAAACTAGAAAATGCCTTTTAGAACAAAGGGAATCAGAATAGATTTGAAAGGTCGTAGTGAAACAAATCCATATGCTTACCCCAGCCCTAGTCGAATCTAATATAAGTTATAAGGATTAAGAAAGTGTTTGAAGCAAATCAAACGGATAAATAAAAGAAACAGTGTTCATATACAAATGTATCAACAGTTTCTTCGCTAAAAGTCAATAACATTCTGTTACCTTTGACCGTGAAAGCTAAGAGTCTCAGTCTTATATTAGATAACCATCCCATCATCTAGACCAAGTTATTAAATATGTAAAATTAGTTTATATAAAGTTAAGAAGAAATGTATCCCTTGCAAACAAATCTTTAATGAAACCACTAAAAAGAATTTATGTGAAATTTTTATTTTATCTCAATTCTCATATTGCACAGCTGTGTATCATCCTGCTTTATACAGTTTTACTAAAAATTTACTCAAATATACTCAAATTTCTTCACCTTCACACAAACTTCTCCATACGAAAATTCTTTTTCTTAAAAAAGAAATATTACTCAACCGATAAATTAACTACTCCCACCTTTAGAAAATATTTGAAACTTTGGTGGAAGCGCCGGAAAATATCAATGATATTGTGTTTTAATAATGTTGTTTTAATAAAAGAAATACAACTTTATATGCTACTTGAAAGTTAGGAAAATAAAGCTTTCTTTACCGACTAACCCGTGTATCACGATGGACCCTATATTGCTTTCAAAAACAGAAATGATAAATATTTATGTGATGCGACACTCACCCAATATTTAAATTTCAAGTGTTTATTTATTTTAATATCTTATTTACAACACAAGGTTAAGTGCAAGACCAGTTTTTGCTGAACTTCGCCTTGGGATTGTAGTAATAATAATCACATTCTTTCCTAAACTAGACAAAGACAATACTATTATTATCATCTTTATACATTTACATTATAAGGCTTTCATTTCTGGTTGTAAAACATTGCATAATAATAAAATGAGTATTGTATTTAAACATAAATTTAGAAGATTTTGAATCTTTGGTGGATGCGCCGGTATAATTTCGATAATATTGTGTTTTTGTAATGTTGCTGTAATTAAAGACATACAACCTCACATACAAATAAAAGTTAGCAAGATAAAGCTTTCCTTACCGACTAACTCGTGTGTCACGATAGGCACTATATTTTTTTTTCAAAAACAGAAATAAGAAATTCGATATTTATGCTGATCGCATATGCTTCGGGTGTGTAGCGAATGAAATATACAACAATATTATGTTGTTCGGACTTCTCAATCAGTTTTGTTCAGAAAGTAAGTTTTTTTTTCAATCTTTTTCAAGGCGCACAGAATATTCAGAGGTAGATGGAGTCTAAATGTAGGGTGGTCGCAGATGTTCTAAACGATTTAAAACAAATTCTGTCCGTACTTTCAGTCACCCACAGAAGGTCACATCGTAAATCATGTCACGTTTCCCTGTGTGGCGAAATTAAAATTTAAGAAATAGGATTCGCCGTAAATACACTATCTCTGTTTGGATTTAGAATTTTCGATGGTAGGATTGTTAGTAAGGAATAGGTTTGTTTAGAAATTAACGTAATTTATTTGTTTTGGAAAGCGTTTATATAGTGTAACAGACATTCACCTCCATAACGATTCTACGCGTCTCTTAAATCTACTAATAAATTAGCATTGAGTACAAATGCATAATTTTGATTGAAATTCCGCCCGTAATAAATGCCTAATTGGACGTCTGACCGACTCGTATTAATAAACATGAGAGAACGTTATCGATTCGGTCCTAGAATGAATTAGGTCATCTGAGTTAATGTGCGCTCGAGGATCCGAATGGATACATGGAAAGCGTTGCAGAAGTTGTCTGCAACAATCAAACCGTGTATTATTTTAGGATCATCGTGCACAAACCGGAGTAAGCTGAGAGTCCGAGAACTGCCTGTTGTTTGACGTATGAGGTGCGCAATATGTTAACAATGTGCACAAAGTTACCAACAAATTTGATATCGAGCATTACAATGTGTTATTTTGTTGTTTTGCGAGATATCTTCTAACACATGTCGAGTTTCGATATCGTAAGAGCAGCGAACACATTTTACGCCAATTAGACAAATAACGCGTTTCATGTTACATAACAAGCATAGTATACTCAGGTGCACATACGTATTGGTCTTATTACAGAATTCTTGGAAAGTCAATCCCGTGTTTCTTTTTTCTTTCATTCTTTCCATTTTCATCTCTTCATGTACAAATATTATATTTATACAGTGTAATTATGTATACAGTGTGGACTTCAGAGCGGTCAAAAAGTGAGATACTTTATTTATGGAAAGCTAAATAATTCCAATTCATCCCAAACCCCTTGCTCTACCTAAAGGTACTACACGAGGCTACCTCGTACTACTGGTACTGTATGGATACAATGACAATTGAAATGTTTCTGTCTAATTAAATAATCATTTAATTAGATAGACTGCTTATTAATAATAACAAAATATAGTAACTGTATTTGCACCCATCAAGCGACTTTAGTTATCTCCCAGCATTCGCCAAGGAATAAAGGAAAACCATGGAAAAAACCTTACTCTAGAAGCAGGACTTGGAAAACAGCCCCTGACCGTTTTACTGATGGCCAGTAATATTATTACCATTCTGGGTTTGGAAGAGGCAGCCCTCACGTTTCATTTTCGATAGCTGCCCAGGTAGCCTCTTGGCTCTTCGCATATCATGAAGCTGCGTAGGATGGATGTGGTAGGATTATTAGGTTCATAATAAACTGAAAGCAAATAAAACAACACTAATTAATTATAATTAATAATTCAGACCGCTATAGACCATGAAATATTTGTTTATTAATATGGACTATCCTAACTATATTTCCACCATTTGACCGACTCGTTATCTCTAATATCTGTTTCGTATCACACCAATTTAACCTATTAGCTAATGCCCTAACTTCTGCACGCGACTTCCACTCATCACTGAGTGAACACTCAAATAAAACATGGTTTGCTGTATCTACCCCAACCACCTCCACAATGCGAATCATTAACCCTCCCATTTCTCTATAAATGCGATGTAAAATTACCATGATCCGTTATTACCGGCCTATTACTACCGCCTGATACGACAAATTAACCCTCATTTTTCTAAAACGAGTGGCGTTACCGATAAATTTCCTAATCCATCTCCCATTTAAGTAATATTCCATCAATCCCGCCAACCATCATCAAATTTATCTCTAAACGGTTTTTAACTACTAGCTGAAATTAATCCATACTTAATTATCACGCTGTCCCTCCTAGACACCGTCTCTTTCAATACTAACAAATTAGTCGGATTTTTTAAATCCCATAACGCCTCTAATGCAGGCAAGTTATCAGTTATAATCAGTTATATTTCGTACGTCCTACTTCAACTCCCACTCGCGCCTAATATAATTTACTGCCTGATTTATTGCAATTAATTCTGTTTGAAATTATTGTAATGATCAGGAGATTTAAACATTTAATTATATATTTCAATAAAATTTTGATTATATCCTGTACTACCTTCATCCTTTCGATCCGTATTCTGAGAGATGTTTAAATGTTCCTGCTGCTTGTTTTCGAAAATGTTATGTTCTATACAGTTATATATCTAGGCAAAAGGCTGTAGATGAAACATAAAGTGGCGATATGAACTGCCTTCCTTTGTTTTAATGCAAGCAGTGAGTTTGAAGCTTTAATTAAAAGCAATGTTATCATCTGAAGTTATATACTATCACTAGAACTAGTGCATATATAGATTTGGAAATCAACAATTTTATTTTCATATTTAATATTTAAAACAACAATAACATTTTTATGTTTTACTATAAAAAAATAATGAAAAAAATATATTCCTCCTATCAGCTGCACTGACATGAATTAAATTTAGTTATACTATTTTTTTCATTAATTAAACTTTGAAAAACTCAGAAAACTGTTTTGTCGTTGGCGTTGATATGTAAGAAATATGATTTTTGTCATGATTTCTAGCCATGAAATCGATGAATACATATTCTGCCGTTCTTTATCTACAACAATTTATCAGAAGAAGGTATTCATTATGATGTAAAAAAAGTCAGTATCATGACCGATGTTAAACTAAACTAATATTCTCCTATTGTATACCACTGCAAAAAAGGGCACACAAAAATGTTTAGTTAACCTCAAAAATTACGAAATTTGCATGTTAATAGCATTGATTGAGGGAAACCAAAAAGTTATTTTATTCAAAAATGTTTAGATACCTGCAATTATGTTCAATATTTAGTTTAATGGGTTTGTATAATTTGTCTGAAGCTATTGTATTGCATTGAGTAAGTCATAATCAAAATTGTATTATACTGCTGTTGTAATAAATATCTTTTCATAAATGTATTAACAATTTTTACATTAAATTGCTTAAAATCATCTGGTACATTATTGCACTGCCTGTAGATGTTGCAGCTGAAACCCTCCTCATATAAAGCAGTTCAATGGGGCGGAGAAGTGCCCTCAGAATAATATAATTTTTTATCATGCACGTCTCGATGAAAACTGATTTTATTAAATAAGTAAACAGGCTATTTTTTAATTAAAATTTTATGAGATAAGCAAGAAGAATGCGCTACTTTACGAATGGACATATTCAACCAGTGGGAAAGTTATGAGAAATATGAACATACTTACAAATGCCAAATATAAATCTTATGCAAGCGTTTTGAACTCGTTGAAATCTACCAATAGTATTCTTATATAACCATGATCCATAAAATGCAGAACAGTATGTAAAACGGGATAAAACGGATGAATCATTGAGCAACATCTTGATTGACTGATGTAGATATTTTCTATGTGGATATAACAACTTTAATGCTAGATACGCTTTTTTAATGCAATTAGAAATGTGTGTTCTAAAATGAAATGATATATCAATCATAATATCTAGTTTTTTCGCTTCCTCGCGCTACCCAATCCCCATCCCATTAATTTCACATTTAAGCACCTCAGCCAATCTAAGTCTTTCATTTTTGTTGCCAAACACCATCGCAGTTTAAGGGCTTAACGTTAAGTGAATGCTTAAAAGATATTGCGCCCAGTCTATTCAAATCAGCATTCGCATTCTCAATACAATTACTACTCTCAAAAGAAGAAAAGGAATAATATAATTGTGTATCATCCGCATACATCTAAACCTTACAATGATCCAAAGATTCATTAAAGTCCCTGGTATACATTGAGAAAAGAAGTGGTCCGAATATCGACCCTTGTGGAACACTCCTGTGGATACAAGTCTAACTAGAATTTGCAAATTGATAGTTTTTCCTAAAAGTTTAGATAAACTAGGTTAAAATACTCGTAGGTCTTAAATCTGAATAGCTCCGAGGATTATTTATTTTCGGCATGGGTCTACTAATGCCTTCTTCCAAGCACGGAAAATAATTTTGTAGCAAAGCACAGTTAATAATATGAGTTAGATATGGAACAATTAATGAACCACATAAATGAATCATATCCGGACTAGTATTATCTAACCCATACGAGTTGGATTTAAGAGTTAATAATAATTTAGACACTTCATAATCTCAAACTGTCACAAATTTAAATTCGGCAGGTAAATTAGTGCTTAAATGGGTATTGTAGAAAGTTAAATCTCCGCATTATCAGTAGCTTGAGGTAAGGAATCAATAAAATAATTGTTGATAGCGTCGAGTTGTTGTAAATGTTCGGGCAAGGGATTACTATTATTTCTAACAATTTTAAGCTTTCTTAAATCAGTATATATACAGGGTCGTATAAGGTATAAGGAAGACTCTTATAGTACTCCCAATGATCAACACGTCAACTCCCCATGAAACGACGTTTAGCTTTATCCCATTACCCATATCCCATTATCAACGACATCAAAATCTAACATAGGTTAGCCAAGGTTAAATAACCAGGGATAGAGCTCTGGTTATCTTAATAGTTTTAAAGAGAGCATGAATGTTGAATAAATGAATGATATGATTATTTCAAAAATCCATTTTATCAACAATACTATCACAAAAAAAATCTTCTGGAAAGGAAATCTTTTTAAATCTGAAAGTTTACTAAATTAAATTGATTGAAATCACGTATGATCTTAAAAATAGGTTCAGAGCTCTTATTGGTAAAATGTAAGTGAGACTGACAAGGGAAGTTTGTCAATTTGTAAACTCCATGGAGTGTTACTCAAGGAAGCTTTCCGTTGCTGCGGAACTTCAACTTTAGGGGGTGCAATTCACCCCTGCAATTTGACCCAATTTTGTTTTTTTCTGCATAACTTTTAAATGGTAAGAGATAGAAAAAAAGTTTCAATGGCCGATTTATATCGTTTAGTCAGCCCTTTCGATTGGTGTAGGTATTTATATACAGGGTCTTCCAATAAACGTAGAATGACGTATGTTGTGCTTATTTTATCGAATTTCAGAAATCGGTTATAATGGCCTTTTTTTTGATCAAATAGTCTATGGAAAGGTAATTTAAAAAGTTATACAGGCTGTCCACAAAAATAAAAATTTTATCATATTTCCTTATTCTAAGGAGATACTCTGTATACTGTTATGTGGCTGCACTGTATGTCGAAAATCAGTGTAAACTTATACCAGACGCCAAATGGTTATATGTGATAGTTTTCGAGTTATACGCGTTTGGATCTATGTAAGATTATATTATCCTCGACAGCAGGCAGATGAAAACAATAGGTTACATATGTACACTAATTGCTTGCTTCTACTATTTTTGGAGAGATGTGACTAACGAACGTCTCACTTGCAGATGTTTTTATTTTATCCGAGACAATTAGCAAGAACAACTTGGCACACATATCCCTTGGTGCAATGTATATAAGAACCCAATTTTTATTTAAATTCAGTTCATATAGTTTTGCAGTGGCAGTAGTTAACATGGTAGGTATTTATATACAGGAACACCCTGTATATAAATACCTACACTAATCGAAAGGGCTGACTAAACGGTACAAGTCGGCCATTGAAGGTTCTTTTCTCTCTGTTATCGTTTAAAAGTTATTCAGGAAAAACCAAATTTGGGCCAAATTGCAAGGGTGAATTGCACCCCCTAAAGCTGAAATTCCACAGCAACGAAAGCGTCCTTGAGTAACACTCCATGGAGTCTACAAACTGATAAAGTTTCATCAAAATCTGCGATTTACAGTTCGCGAGGTTCCCTTGTGAGTAAAGATAGTAATAGACTCTTTCTATTAGCATAGCAGTTTGTTAATTTGCTATAATAGTGTTGAGGAATGTACACCCAAAGAAGAGCCAGCCGACAATCGGATCTC
This sequence comes from Protaetia brevitarsis, assembly GCA_004143645.1. Classification (NCBI taxonomy): domain Eukaryota; kingdom Metazoa; phylum Arthropoda; class Insecta; order Coleoptera; family Scarabaeidae; genus Protaetia; species Protaetia brevitarsis. Next base: position 38,189 of record RXPK01000409.1, on the reverse strand, counting down.
GGCAAGTAACGATCAGTTTCTTTACATCTCAAGAAGCAAGAAGATGGTTCCTGTATGTTTCTAAACAATGACCTAAAATTCTCCAAAAAGAATTTTCAAAGAAATATTCCGAGGTCAACTTTTAAACCAAGCTTTTTATATCAATATTCTAACCAAAATCATTGTTCCTATTTTGCTTATCGATCGTTTTAGAATTGTACAAAGTTTAATGTTGTTAAATATTATTGTAGATGAATTACAATGTAATCTCACGCTTACAATAATAAGGGGTTACATCCGCTTCAAAGTTATCCCACCACAAAACCGAATTGCTATGTTTGTAAGGGGCCTAGGGGTGGTAGATCCCTACCCCAATAGGCCTACTTGTTCTACTCAGTTCGCCGCGCCGTAACGAGAACTAATACGTCCCGAGGTCGTTCCAAGTTTTGTAATATTTCAGTATCTTCTTCCGGGGTTACGCCCGCGGTCCGAAAGCGGCGAACAGATAAAAGGGCCCGCCCCGGAGCGAACCGGATCTTTCCTGACCGCCTATCCGCCGGCCGTACCTCCGCCACACCGTGCAACGACTAAATTATCTAATCTGTTTCCGCTAATTTCCTGCGTTATTCGCAACATAAATTAGTCTCGAGTGAGCGCCGAAATAACGACTTGATTCCGGCAAATATGGGGTGATATTTTTCCCCTATCTTCCTCCTCCCTTGTTTCTTCTCTACCTTCCTACACGGCAGCGTCTGTGACTCGGCGCGTGGACCGTTGGTGCTTTTTTTTTGCGTCCGTTGCCGTCGGGAAGTTAAACCTCTGTGTCATAAAGTTATGGAATGCTGGAAGCGTGACCGGATTTTTTTATCTGTCGTCTGTGCTGTTCGCTTGCTGCGTTCGGATATTTTTCTTTCCGTAACGCATTACCATTTTGTTTCGCTTTGTGGAGAATTGCCCCATTTTAATTGTCCTCGGGCGTTATATTTTTGCCGCCTTCGTCTATTTCTCCGTCTGATAAAATCCTGTTTTAAATACAAATGTACTTGACAAAAAAACTGCGTTTAGCTCACAATTTAGATAATAATCGAAACTTTTCCTTTCAGGAATATTACATTATCTCCCTGTTGTTTCGTTGCTTCTTTTCGCTTACTCGAGGTACTTCAAATTGATTGAACGGGAGCAAAATGCATACATTTTTAATTTTGATGCATAATCAAAAATTTAAAATTTAAAAAATAAATTCTTATTCGGTTAAATGAGATGCAAAATTTCAAGTCTTTATGGCAGGTTTTCGAGGTATCGAAAGGATAGTTAGCTACCTGACTAAACTAGCGTCGAGCAGAATCAAAAACTTATCATTACTAATGATCGATAAGCGCACTTGATGTTTAAATCTTAAATAAATAAAAAAAATCATGTAACAAACTTGAGCTTATATTCGTAAGACGTAAGTAGTAAATACAATATATTGTACATATTTTCCATATTTTGCTATTATTGTTATTATAAGGAAATATAAAATACTGGTGCGTATATATTATATTGTCTGTGTGTTTCTTATTAGTTGCTCCGAGAATTGGAATTGTGAGTTCGTGGTTGTAGCGGATGAATAATTAAAAAAATACTCAAGCTTGCGGAGCCAGCAACATGGTTATCGATATAATCATTCAACAATTACTGGGATTCATGCCTTATATGAACATGTAATAAAAGCCTTGGAATCTTAAACGTTTTATATGAGAATTTTTTGTTACCTTAGTCGCGTTTTCCATTGTGTTGATCATGATATTTTCTTAACCAAACTTGCATGGTATGGAATTAGGGGTATAGTAGCACAATGCAATGGTTTGAATCGTATTTGCGTTGGTAGGCTCCAATTGGTAGAGATTCGGCATAAAACAGATGGCTGCATAAATAATTTTAAATCTTTTGTTTTACCTGTTGAAAGAGGAGTGCTTCAAGGTAGTGTTTTGGGTCTTGTACTTTTCTTAGTTTTTATAAATGTCATCGTTGGCTTTCTGACTAATTACAAAATAATTATGTATGCTGATGATGCTAGTGCTATTGTATCAAATAAAAATATCTTAGAAATGGGAAATCTGTCAAATGCAGCTTTGAAAGATATGACAACATGGTTTACTAACAACAAACTATTTTTAAATGGTAATAAAATAAAATATGTAATTTTCCATACTATTCAAAATACAACGCAACTTGATTTCAGTATCTTCACAATGTAATGAAATTGAACGAGTTAATGAAATTATTTTTTAGGTATGACTATGGACGAGACATTATCTTGGAGTACTCATTGCCAAAAAATTATAAGCAAATTAAATTCTAGCTGTTACCAAATACGCAATCTTAGGGCCTTTATTGATCTTAAATCTTTATTATCATTTTATTATGCTAATATCTATAGCAGACGATCATACGATATCACTGTTCGGGGTGCATCACCAGCCGCACGAAATGTATTTTTGGCCCAGAAGCGTATTATTCGTTGCATGGCTGCAATTAACTCTAGGGAATTATGTAAACCTAACTTGAACTGAACAGAAAATGGAATATCCTGCCAATGCCTGCCATACATATATATGAACTTTTAAAATATATCCATAAAAATAAACGGGAATTTCTGTGAAACAATAATGTCCACACGTATGATACTAGATTTAAATATAATTTTCATATTCCTAAATTTTCATTAAATTTGACTAAAAACAGTCCTAGTTCATCAACATTCTATACAAATTATTATAATTAGTTTTAATTAGTTAAAAAATAAACATGATTTTAAAATATTTAAATTTTGTACGTAAGATTTTTTATTTTATTTTAACTCACAATTCCAATATATATATTATAGCTCACATACGTTGCATGATACCTTCAATTCTGTTGACAGATATTTCGTAATATACGAATATGAAATACCTAATATACATTATAGTTCGCAGTGACTAAAAGGTTTTATGGGCTGTGACTGGTTTATCGCGCAGGCGATATCCGAACACGTGTTATTTACTGATTATGGTAATATCATTGTTTACGACTAAATACATTTCATATATTAATAAGACCATTGTAATAGTATATTTGTAATCAATATTTACAACTTAGAGAAGACTGCATATAATTTATGTGGGGTCAATGAAAAAGATGAGTGTAGGTAAAGTTTAGTAGCAAATTCGTTTCTGGGCAAATTGTTTTTCATTCTTCTGCCACTTTTATTATTTCTATAATATCTATGCAGTATTTGCAGCCCCGATTTTCAGCTGTTGTGTGGATTTTGGCATTATAAAAATTCAGAGCTTTAACAACACCTAAATAAAGTAAAGTAAGCACTGACAATTAAAAGTTTTCGAGAACAGCGAGAACTTTCAACAATCGAATACTTTAGATTGGACAAACCGATCGTGGTGGGATTGCAACACCACCACAACCAAAGAAAGCAATAGAAAGAGTTATGGTGGCATCGATTACGGATGTAGTTTAAATGAGGCATTCTTCCTGTGGCCACGAGAACAACAGATGGCGATTGTTACGTTTGCTGCTTCTATAATTTTACGCCACACATTTAGCAAAATCCCAGTTCCACAAATTTTATATCTAAAAAAAGTTTCAATATATTACCTATAGAGTCTTGAAATCCGCATTTACCTGAGTGACGTTTGTAATTTCTCTACGAAAATATCCTTTGAAGAATCCTGATTGCTAGTGAAACCTTTGAACGCTTGTACTCTTGATGCCAAGTACGTCCAGTTTGGCCTATAGTTACCCAGGAGCACACCTGTAATTGAGGCCTTCGCATGTATCCAGGTATTTCATCAATGATTTTCCACCTAAAAATGGAAACTATTAATTAGCTTTGATTCAATTTTAAACAAAGAAGGTTTTTTTATGATGGTGAAGATCAGCATCATTTTGGGGTTAAATTTGTAAGAATCACCATAACTTCTGTATTTCGTTAGGAATTTTGCTTTGTATCCAGAGATACAAACATAATAGATAATAACAGACTAGGTAATCGTAATAGACAGTAAGTGCGATAAATCAATTTAACCAGCTTATCGAGAGGACAGGATGTTCAATTTAATTTTTTTAATTTTATGTTACGTGATCTAGAAAATGGACATATATCGTAGAGCCATGCTATAACATCTGGTGTGCCTTAAGAGTCCAATTTAGGACCACTGCTTTTTTTGGCGTTTATTAATGATCTTGTAGAGAGTGCTAACTCTAAGATAATATTATTCGCCGCCGATGTGAAATTTTTTACGTCAATTTTTTCTATGCAGGACTACAAATATTTGCAACCGTGTTTGGATATGGTTTGTCAGTGGAGTAATGTTAACAAACTAGATCTGTATGTGACCAAGCGCAACGTCGTATCTTTTACGCGTAAGCATTCTCCGAAGCTATGCCTACATAATTGCTGAAACTAAACTAAAACGCCTCCAGAATATCAGAGATTTGGGCGTGTTCATTGTTTGTGGCTTACGGTTTCATCTCCATATTAGTTGTAGTCCAATTGTAGGATTTTGTATGGTATCTTGCATGGAACTATTCATTGCCCTGATATTTTACATAGTCTAGATTTTTTGGTTCCTAGAAAATTCGCAAGGCTTGTTCCTACGTTTCGAACACCTTTCTGTAATACTAATTTAATGCTTAAATCGCCCATAAACTTTATGTGAAGCACTTATAATAATTATGCCAGTCAGTGTGATATTTTTAATTGCCATGTTAAACAGCTGTAATAGGCTTACTTACATAATTTTAGATAGCTTTAGTCATAGGGATTTGATATTGTGAATCGTTATAGTTGTTGTTATACCTCGTACCTTTGTAATTGTCCTTAATTTGGCTGAAGCTGTTGGACAATAAATCATTGTTATTATTATTATTAAAACTAAAGCTCTTAAGAGTAATCTAAACATACTCTATTATGCGGCGTTCCCAATAGTATCTATTCACCAAATAAAATTTTGATGTTACAATTCCTCGGCGAGATATTTCGTGTCTAAATCGTCATGGAACACCCTGTATATGTGTTTCTGTGTATATTTACGAATAGTATAAAGCTCTCAGTAGCACTACCAATGGATGGAGGAAATTTATTCCCTAAACCATACATAAATTTGCGGATTTTAACACTACTGCGAAACATATAAATAGGACGCATAAATTTGGATATATTCGGAGAAATTTAAACTTTATACATTAGAATATATGTGCGTATTTTAGCGAGAGGGAGATCGAAGCGATAGAAATCGCGGAACTAAATCCACGAAGCATATATTTATTTTAAAAATCCGCGTAGCTTTTCCGTAAGTATTTAATTTAACGTAATGACACGTTCACGGTGGAAAATCGATTTCATATACGAAACATCAGGTCGGCCTTCTCATCCGTTATACCGCTTTTCCGCTACCGAAGTCGGCAGAAAAAAGAAGACTTGCGAAACACACTTTTTTTTAAACGGAAAACAAACTAATAGTAATTCTCCGGATACCGAGGAAGAAAATAAAATGATCTTTTGAAAAATTTAGAGTGCAAATTCCCAAAGGAAAACGGCTGTAACTTTTCTCATTAGTAATTTAATTTCTTGGACTTTCTTCCTGCTGCTGCTCGTTAGATACCGAATTTATTGCCGCGTTGTAAAAATATACTACCAACTTTGGGATTATCATTCGTAATTTAAAGTTGAGCGTCTTTAATAAACTAGAAGAAATATTTACTGTTATGCATGTCGCCGTAATATAAAGTTTGCCGATAGGGTTGACTAATGAATGTATTTAAGTTACACTTCGCTTGTACACAGAGAAAGTTGATGAACAATTTCTGTATTTAAATTTTACACTTGTTCTAAATTGTTAACTAAACACTAGAAAAAAAATTATGAATTGTAACACGTACTCAATGTGTATGTTTCTTTTTATATCTCATTTATGTTTTTGAAGGTAAAGGTTGATGTTAATATTAACCCAGATATAACAATAGCATTTTAATGAAAATTGAATCTTATATAGAGTACATTCTGCGAGCTAAAAGCAATATTTGAATTTGGAACGCACATTACACATATGTCTCACTGTCTGTGGTGATAATTTTTTATTCACGTGATTTGACTGGATCTAACTTGTACTTTATAATTCAGTTTCAGTAGATGATATCGAGTAGTACGGGTAATGGACAACTGACTCTGAACATTGATACTGCATTATGTCGATTTATATAACCGGTAGCCGGAAGAGCTAATATGTTTTATGTATACATAGCAGAAGCCACATCTACTACGAACCTCAGCCTGCGCTTCAAACACATAACGATATACAGGTGTCCCACCGAAAAGTAGGTCTTTGATTACAGCTCTATTTTTGATTTTAGAAAAAATCTTGTATACAAAATTTTACAGAATTCAATACTGCATTACCTAAAAATATTTTTGACCACACGAGGTGTTTCAAACGCATACTTACTCCGTTATTTTAAAAGGAACACCCTATATATTATTCCATTTCTAAATTCTACGAAGAAAAATAATATCACTTTATATAAGCTACTTTACCTCTATCTATAATAATTACATTGTTATTTACGCTTTTGTAAAAAAATGGCTCTGTTGCAAGTTTTCCATTAAGATGACGTAGTTTGTGGATACATTTGTTTTAGATACTCATATTTTAAATACCATACACACATACTTAGCTTTATACAACAGTGAAACTAAAACTAATATAATATTGTGATTTCTATAATAGATTTGCCCGGTTAATGTTTTTAAGAAAAGAAAAATAAATAAATAACTTTCTAATTAGATCTGCCTTTTCTTTACAGATACCTTCCTCTATATCCTATAATGATAGACACAATACAATTCCAATCCACTAGATGGCTATAAAATACCATATATGTCCAAGATATCTAAAGTTTACCACTCCAAATCATGCGCATTAGTGATCTCCCCTCTTATTGACCAATGAGTAGTTATATCTTTATTTATTTATTATTATTCAAAACAAATATTATCAATTATCCAGTATATATTTGGAATATCTAATTATCAAAACAACTTTTAAATATCCCGCGCTTATGGTAGCGAGAAAAGAAAACCACCAACCACGTCTATCAACGTATGCAAATTAAAAATTTCAATCTCACAAAAAGTAACAGTAACCTCAAAATATTATCAAAGTTATACATTCAATTATACAAAAATTTAAACAATGCTTTGACCAGATACCTCGTTTATCGGTTTACACAGACGCCAGAGTACCTCCAAATGGAATTTCCTTGTAGTGACAATCCAAATCAAACTCTAATGTTCATGATGAGAAATTCAGAACGCGAGGACAACACCGGTATCATAAAAATCCAGGGAAACAGACCTCCTTTGTAGCCTTCAAGATGTATGATCACATTCGAAACAGCAAACACATGTATGATTCCATGTAGAACGTAAACCCAGGTATCGTAAACAGCAAATTTCTTATAATGTCGAATAATCTTGACGTTTCTTCTGTATATTTTCATTTCGAAGGTAATTACATGAATTTACATAGAAGATCCCCTTTAATACCAGATATACCACAAAAATATCATTTAATTCATTACACTTGATGGAAAGTAAAACAGCTTTTTTCGAAGATTTTTTTACAAACAACCCTTCGTAACCAAGGATTTTCATTCATTTTCTTTCAACGAATTACATTGAGTCACTACCCCATTCAAGTAAAATGGAAACCTAGGATACCAGGATATCGTACAGTTGCCAAACGATAAATTATATTCAATTTCCATGATAACTAATGCAATGTAATCCAAATTATACTGGACTTACACAAAGGTGCGTACATAAAATAATAATTACATCTAATATGGTTGATAGCTTTCCTCTTATGAAACACCGCAATAATTATATACAGGTGTCCACTATAATCCTGACCATTTGCTTAATTTTAGCCAACGGTAACTTGATTTTTTTGTAGCATTTAATAACACCCTGTATCTACGCTTATGTTAAATCAACCTTTACACAAAATCTTTTTAATATATATTAACCATTTATTTCGATTTATTTTCTTTCCCGTCAGGTTTATCCTTATATTGTTCGTTGTTTTTCTTGGTTTTAACGGAATGTTGTGTTAAATATTAAACAAAAATGAAATTACAATGAAAAATATAATTTAATTTAATGTTAAAATTAGAGTTAATCTAATCTAATTTTAACATTTGTCTTGCTTTTAATTTCTTATTTATTAACTACATAATTTAAATGTTAATGTTAATTTGAAATTTACTAGCTTGATTTTTTCCTTAAATTTATGCGACAAAATTCAATTTTAAACAACGTAAAAAATTAAAAGCAAACATTTTATTTTCACTTAATATTCAACACAACATTTCGCTAAAACTAAGAAAAGCAACAAACAATATAAGGCTAAATATTTATGATGATGCCACGAATCGGCCTTCAAGAGTGGGGATAGCGCTAAGCTATATAATTGTCGTAATTATGGTAAATGGGGACTCTTTGTAAAGGAGACACTCCGCGAGGAGACTCCACGGGGTATTCCTCCTGGGGTTTCTGTTAATGAAGAGGTTAAGTGTGTTATTGCATTTTAAATAAACCTGCGCTCGTAACCCATGGTGCATACAAGGTAGGTACAGTTATTATTCTAGCTATATATAATAAATGTTACTGGCCAAGCGAGTATCTAATCCCGCGCTTACCCCCTGCGACATTTGGTGGATGCGCCGGGTATCCACTAAATGTCACGCTTTACAGTGACTCCCCATTTACTATAATTACAACAATTATATAGTTTAGCGTTATCCCCACTCTTAAAGGCCGATTCGTTGCAATACCTCATGCAGAATTTGGTAAATTATTAATAATTTTAAATAAATCTAAGGAATTTTCCACTAATTTTCATGTTGGCTTAGTATATAATCCTTATATAATTGAATAAAGCTTCGAATTAGTAAATATGTATTAATATCAAATCATAAAATATAAAACTAATGACATATTTTTTGAAAAAAGAACGATATTTAATGATAATTAGCAAAAATAATAATACCCATTTTGAATAGGGCAGGCCATGACAATTATTTCACCAGCATAATAGTTAAACGTCAAATCTGTCAACAAATAATTTTGCTTGAATACTTTGTCCTTCTCACATGTCAGTGATTGTTTATTTATTTTCTTGTTTATTTTATTATTTATTTATTTAATTACTTAAATAGTATGTATTTTATACATAAACTATTAAACTAACACTCAATGTTTGTCTTTTATTTATAATAAAAAACAAATGAACATTAAACCACCACAAATACATCCTTAATTAAAAGTATTTACACGTGGTAATCATTTGTAATTATCAAAATTTATAGCAGATGTTGAAAAATATATCCTCTTTTTTAACCTTACTTCCCTATTTTTCAAATTTTGGGGTAGTTTTGTCATTTTACAAAAATGGATAAAAATGCCTTCCTCATTCTATTTTTATTTTTCCATGTTTCCATGGCTCTTTCTTAAACACAAGTTTCTTTAGATAGCCCCTAAAAGAAAGAAATCACGGAAAACGTATTACATAAAACAAATAATTTTTTTTAATAACTTTTAATTATTATTAACTATTATCAATTAAATATAATGGTTTTCTGGTAGATTACGGTAATAAACAATTACCATAGCCTACCAAACATCGGTAATATAATTTCTGTTAATCATAGAGGAATGACATTAATTTTCCTTCTATTAAAAAAAAAAAACATTATAGTTTGTTTAGAAAGACAGGAGTAAAGGATGGTAGGCGTGGTTTTCGATACTCACAGTAACATATTCGGCAACTGCGGCGAGTTTTTGCGCATAGGTTTAGTCCCTATTTAAAAATGTTTACTGGTCGATATGTTTACCTGCCTAAGCGGACTATTGCCCCCAACACAACTTGAAATAACTTGTTTTTGTGCTTCTTTCAATAAAACTATTAACTCCAAAAGTAGCACTAACAATCTCAGTAATGATTACTCATTTCTATTTTATTTGATTGATAATTAATTGGTTAATTTTGACTCATTATTTTGAACAATGGTGTATTTTTACTCATTCTAGTTGTGATTCTGTCGTTTGCTCCTGCTTCTAATCTTTATTTTTGGTTTTCACTTGATAATTTTTGCAGTGATTGTTATCTTATTTTGCACTACATTTATTGTTTTTATCTGATATTGCAAATTCAAGTTTTATTGTTATAAATTCAAACTTTCAATCGGATGGTGAGTAGTCAAATATCTTTCATTGTAACTTTTATAATTATTTAGTCTAGTTGTGTCTCTGATGATGGAAAACTTTACAGATTCACAAGATTACAAATGTTCACACGCAACAAGGCAATATCTTGGTATTATTTTGACTGCCTTGCTGATATCCCGTGGTGAATTCTCAAGTTAAATATCGCAGTAGGTTCTGCCGCCCGTCGTCATATATGATTCTGCTGCTTGCTGGCATGCCCGCAAACCAATCGTTGACAATGTACTGTCTGTTATTTACAAATTTAGAACGAAAAATATATTTTAACATCTATATTAGTGATACATGTGCCAGTACTGAACGTTTATGTAAACGACCACAAATGAACGAAAATTACTTCAAAGTTTAACTTTACTTTGATTTTGTGTGATTACACATTTCGCGCTTCGCTCTGTAAATATATGCCGATAATTAAACACGAACGCCTTAAGTAATTCACCAGCTTCGAAAAGTAAACCGCCCCAAACGTTATAACTGAAGTTACGAACTCAAACATCGGTGTAAGTGGTAATAATAGCAGAAAATGATAAATTTGTTTTGTGGAATTTACTTCGACAATGTTAATCGTTTATATCTTAACTCGATTTTGTAATCTTTTTGTAGGTGCATTATTTTTAAGTAATCGTAGTTCTAGCATTAAACACAATAGAAGATTTTTCGTTCGTTGGAAATGGCTGATTCTAACTTTTTTGTTTTTTTTTCAGCACTAATTCGCGATTCACTACTGCGCTAATTTAAAAGACATGCCCGGTCCAATATATTGACGTAAAGAAAAGAATCCAGACTATTTAATAGCTTTTATTTTTCGCACAGCACGGGGATAGGATTTTTTTTGTGCCTGTTAACGGCGCCTGAAAAGGTTGAAAACATGTCCTCCCTTTTTATTTTATTTAAGCCATTAGCTCCCTCTTTGTTCTACTCCTTTTGTATCGCGTAGCTATGCGTCGCCTAAACTCGTTATGCTTTCATTATTTAAAAGGTGAACGCAATTAATGGAAAAAGCCGCTGTTTTTTCTCTCTCGTTAACATGATGTAAATAAAGTTTATGAGAAATGAATTTGGTAGCGGTCTGGATGATCATTTGTTTTTCTACATTGTTGATGTAAGCAACGCTTACAGCTTTTTCTTCTGTCTAGGTAGATACCAATAAGTTAGGTTAGTTTTATTAAGAGACGGTCAACGATAACTAACTCATATTGGTTTTCTTAGCATCAGGAATTTTAGATAGAAAAGAGAAAGTGGTGGTGGAAGAGAAGCTTTATCCTGTTTTATAGGGTTCAACAACAATGTTTTTTATTTCCTCTAATTGGTTAGTGCCACTTCTATCTTACAGATAAACAGCGGTATGTTGAATATCGTAATCTAACACACTGAACGAAAAGTGGATCCTGAAACAATGACAAAAATCATTGTTCACATGAGGTAATGCATTAAAATTGGTTCAAAGAACGAGTCCATCAAATCAAGGAAAATGATTTTATTAAATGACGAAGAAATTTATTGAGTAATAAATCATACATTGTATTAATGAAACCAAAGTAATTGAAAAATAAATGAGGCTTGATTGGCTCAATGAAATATGTTATTGCTGTAACGAACACCAATTTTGTTTTAATAACTTTATTTGCTTTACTGAATGACCGCGAGTTATACATTTTATGTACAAATGCCAGTAAAAGAAGAAAGAAAGGCATGATTACAATGAATTGGCTCATACAAGTGGTTAAGTTAATCTGTGCTATCCATAATCCTAATAAATTCTAGTTATTGTTATAGAATAAATTTGTAATTAAAATAATGAACTCAAATTATTGATGCAGTAAACGCATTTCATTCACTCAGTCCATTGTTGAGTAAACGTTTGCAGCTTTATTTAGCACTTCCACAGTAAAAGTAATATTAAAATTGACAAGATTAATGTCAAGCAAGCGATTACTAAAAAGCATCAGAAGAATTAACCGTAAAAATGACATCATGGTAGAGGTTCATGATCAATTGTATGGGAATCACCATACAAGCGGCCTACCAGACATCATGAGCATTTCTCCTAGTGCAAGTTCACTCTCATCGGTGTAGCATTATCTTCGATCTCCCACTATCATGAGTTTAGATACACGCCCTCTAGGGGTCACACGCCAAACTCTCACTCAGTCAGCGATCACGGCGTAAGTTGGTAATGATGCAGTCAGTGATTGCTGTACACCTTTTATCAAAGTACGTTAGATGTTCGTTCTTGCAATAATTTGCGAAAAATTAAAATAGGGGAGAGGGTATCATTTAATAATAATAATAATCATGAATAATTTTATGAAAATTGTACGTAACAATGTAAATAATGTGTTCATATTCATATTATTAACAAAATTATTTATTGAACGTATGAAAAATTAGTTACCATAACAAATATTATCCATGGACTAATGTAAAAGGATTTGCTATAATATTGAAAACGAATTTATTTCAATAATGAATTTTGTTATTACTTAATCAAAGATTGTAAATAACATAACATTTATCATAACAATCACACTTCGTTCTGTTGACGACAATTCGCTCAATAAATGTAGTTTATTGATATTACGACCAGTATTTTTCTCAGTGCATTCTTTGTTCACGTGTAGTGTGCCGCAGGGTTCGAATCTTGGGGTCCCTCAGTTTTTTTTTTTTTTTGTTCATCAGTGATATGTTTAGGAAGATTACTATTCTGTTTTTCAGCTTTAAAATCGATTACTTCTTTTCCCAGAAACATTCGTATAACATATTTCCTGCAAAATGTACTTTTTTTTTAGTGCAGTAATTTCAGTTTTAACGGACTGTTGTAGTGTTACTGACACAGCGCAGTGACTGTAGATTTATCCTCTCTAAAACCATGTTGGCAGTCACATTACACTTTTCTAAAAACAAAGTTAGTTGTGCCAACATAGCATACTCCAAAAAAATTTGCTGACAGAAGAGGTCAGAGAAATAGATCTGTAATTTGACATTGGTCTTGCATCGCCTTTTTTGTGGATAGGGACAACAACTGACGTTTTAAAGCAGGAAGGAAAAATACCTGCTCAAAAGAGCTATTTATCAAATGTGTAACTGGAGCTGCTAATAAGCGTTTAGACTCTTTAAGTATATTCGCCGAAATCTGATTAATACCAGGTGAGCTTTTATCATTGAGTTTATTAAAGAAAGAAACAGTTTCACTTTTTATAAAAGGAAATAAAAATATTCTACTCGAATTACGTTCAATACGATTCTGCACCAATGCGATATCCCTGATATTTTTAGTGAAAGAGAGAAGCAAATCCACAAAAAAAGTTATTGAAAGTGTTTGTTATTATGACAGGTGAAGTAATTATATCTGAGTCGGTTTGCATTTTTGAAATATTTTAATTTTTGCTTCTTTTGTCGGTTAAGTTGTTCACTAATGTTTACTCCAAGTTATTTTAGTTGTATTAATCAAATATAAAATAATTCTATTGCAATAACTTTAGTAGTATTCACTATTTTTTTATGAAATTTTCGATTTTGTTTGTAAATAGCTTGTAAACAGGGATATTGCTTTTGAAGTATGAACATATCTTTCAGGTCATTACTAGATTGAATAATTTCCGGAGTCATCCATGATTTGGTCTGTTGTCATTAACGCACCTTCACGGAAAAGAGAGGTTATAGTGATATTCCAAAGTGGACATGAAGATTTTAAATTTTTGTTCTACATCATCACAAGATTCCTTACATAGATGTTCTAGAAAGGTTATATTACTTTCAGCAGCAAATACTCTTTTATACAAACGATTTTTTATAAATTCTGTGGTAGATTTGGTTTCGTCAGCATTATGAGACGGTGATCAGAAAAGTGTATGTCAAACAATTCATAACTAATGGAAGCCTTTAAGTTTGTAGATGCGTTATTTAAGACAGAACTAGTGTTAGAATTTATCCTAGTATAATCTTTTATTATAATACTCATATTATAAGAATTAAGAATAAACCTAAGATCTAAATAAGTTTCATGTATGTATTCAAAATTTATATTGAAATCACCTGTTAACATTATAGAAGAGCCTGGCTTAGAGCTACTAAGAAGTTGACATAATTACTAGTGGGAGGCCTGTAGAGATTCACTATTGCAATATAATTAGAGTTATATTTCCAATTAAACGCGCAAGAGCATTAACTAAGAGTAGACGAAAGCGAAAGTAGACTATGATTGCCACAGATGTACTCGAGAAAGAAAAATTGGAAGGAAGAGAGAAAATGTAGAGGACACAAAAGTTGTGAAACAGGGAATATTAAAAAAAAAGAATAGCCTTGGAAGAAGAGACTTAGGACGAAGAATCAGAAGTGTTCTTACCTAGGATTCTCCAAGCGAGCGAGAAGAAAATTAACAGGGTAAAATACCTTTGTTTGGAATGACATATGTTGCAAGAGTAGAAAAGAAGCTACGTGATGATTTTGAAGTAAGGTTTTGTAAACTTACGTCCTTTCAATGCCTCAGTTCCTTTGCAATTACCCCAGCATAAAGCTTTTGAATTTCTTTTACACGTAAAAGAACATCTACTTTCACATTTTCCTGAATCTGTCAAATCTTATGTTTTTCCCAAATTTACTATGGTTCGAAGCTCCTTAATTCGTAAAACGGATAAAGCTTCAGCGCTTGGTATCTTGTTTTATTATTACAATTGCCTTTTTGAAACCGCATTTCGCTCCACCTTTATCTGATAGTCGTCTACTTATACAGGGCACATAATCGAAACATTTATACCAACCCGGATACCCTCCGGTGTTCAAAACAAATAATTGGCGTACTCCGCAGCTGCACATTTGCATTTTCCTAATACTACCGGAGGAGCACCGTAATACACCTATAGCGAATTTAAATTGCAAACAGGGCAAATTTTCTTAATTCGACTAGCAATGTTTGCTTTTAATTTAACTCCCCGATAATGCTTGAAGTTCTTGGTAGATGTTTCGGAGTTACGTTAACAGATGGCGTCGCAATAAAATTTACAGCAACACAACGGTTGCGATTCTTTTTAATTACTGGCGGCAGTACCGCGGCATGTACCGAATTTGGTAGTGGCGAGATCTTTTAGTGCATACAACCGGTTGAAACAATTAATTGCGCGGAGTTGGTCCTGCGCGTTCATTACGGACCGGCGGGGATAATGAGAAGAGACCGAAAGATATCGAAGGAAACCTGGGAGATAATAATTTTACCGGGGGTAAAATGTTCATTAACCTATTTCGAATGAAAATCGTTCCCTAATGTTGATTAGTTTCTTGTTCAAAATAAATTCCCCTGCGCGAATACGTTAAATAAATGATCTCTTGAGCGAGTGTTTTGCAATTTTGTTTAATTTAAAGTTCGTGATAGATAAGATAAATAAAGAAGTAATTTGGTAAAGCATTTTATATAAATAACTTCTGTTGCAATGAGAATTATGGATTGCTTTTAAGATGATGTCTTTTGTCTCTTAACTATTCATTTTTTGGTTTATTTATTTATTTTAGTATGTGCATGGAAAATGATTAAGCATGACACCGAATGTAAACGATGAATTATTTTTATCTATTCATATACGACAGTTTACTTTAAAGCTTCAAATATAAATTAATTAAAGTGTAACATTAAGGCGTAGGGAAAGTAATATTATTTGTGTGTGTATAAGTGGCAATTTGTGATTACAACAAAGAATCTGTGTGCTTCAATGCTACGGTGCAGTAACGCCAAAGGTTTAAAAATAGTGTCTTGGGGTCGGCAGCTTTCATGTTGGTTCATGTAAACTTCTACAGAAACTTTAATGACGGTTTTGGATACTATTACCAAGAGTAGGAAAAAGAGGTACAGCGAGGATGAAGTTGGCCTCCTTTTAGGCTTGGAATCGGTATAAGAAAATCCAGGAACATTTTCCATGAGAAGGCATCATAGCTAGAAATCAGTGTGTGTAATGTAGACATCACTTTTTTTTTTTAAAATAAGGGGTTTAAGATTTATCTTGAGCTGTGCTTTTATAAAATCCGAGTTTTATTTCAATAATACGATTGTTGCTGTTTCAACGCTTTTTTACTTTATTTGTAACCTATATCTTTATGTTTAGCTTAAATAAATATTTTCTGTTTAGCTCAACAGCATTCCAAAACACATAATAACCAAATTCTCTTAATTCGCAGTCGCTACACAGAAAACATTTTAGTGCCTTTAAGCAATCAAAAACTTATTATTAGGAGTAATAGAAATCAAAAATATCTTTTTCTTGTTTTCAATCAAAAGATTTCGTAATAAAGTTCTTATAACAACACAAAATTTTATAACAGGATATCCTGTAGTGGTTTCATCAATAAGCCTGTGGCAGTAAGGTTTTATTACTGCCCTGGAAAGTTATCGATCAAACTTTGAATACATTTATAAAGAGGCAGAGGGTTTAGTTGCGTGTCATGCGTATACGTATGTGCAATAAAATCTGAAGTTAATTTGTATATGAAAAGTTATTTACATAAATTAATAAATTAATTTATTAATTAAAGTGGTGTAAAGGTTTATACCCCAGCACGTTTTAAATATCTAAGGTATCTGGGGTTTCATATTGGACATTTATTCCTGCATCATCAAATGGATTGACATTAGCTTTTCCTCATCTATTAATAAATGGTTGTGCATATTAGTTAATGGAAAGTAAGCATTTCAAATATACACATATACCACAAGTCGTTTTCTTTTTAACCCGAACGATTACTATTAGCATTTTCCTAGGTCCAGTTTTGAAAAGTCAATACATCGTAGACGATTGTACAACAACAATCGATAAAATAAGAATTTAAACAAACGTCGAGATTTTGCTTTAGTAAATTAATCAAATTATTACTTCGTAATTATAATAATTCAATTAAATCCGTTACAAGCTTAATATGTTTCGTTGTAAAAAGAACAAAAAAATAATACTGCATTTGCAAATTACCAACAAACCTATTCGACTGTGAAGCTACCTCAAAGGACTGTCGTGACACGTTCACACAGAGTATAATTTATTTTGAAAATTTTGTAATAACAACTGGCTATTAGTAACAAAATTATCGTGTAAATAAAACATATTAAAGCAATAGTTGTTCGAAGTGACGCGGGTATGGGATCTCTTAATAAATATGTTATGTGATATGTACATCATTACAAATTTTAGATTCGAGATAACCCTAAACAAAAGAAGTTATTTACTGAAGAGGGCGAATGCGGTGGCCAAGCACTTGAGTTGAATCGATCCAGCGATCAGCGAAAATATCATCAAAAAAATCTAGTAACGGTTGCGTAGAATGCTGTGGATACCCGTCCATTAGGAAGTACATATTTTTGAATGTGTTTGTATCGTATTTGTGCAAAATAGAAGTCCAAAAATCTTTCAGTAAATATGAAAAGATGAATCCTTACTAAGGTTAGCTGCAACATTAACTCGATTGGTGTTACTCGTTTTCTGTCGATAAACATAATCTAGCTAATGAAATTTAAGTGTGAGATCTTATGCAGGTGGCTTCGTTCAGTCAAAAATGAACAGAATACTTTTTAAGTATAAGTAAAATACCGTTCAAGATTATATTTAAAACAAAAATACTATAAATAAGACAAACTTTTCAGATATTGCGGATTAGAAACGGACTCGAGTTTCTCCTACCAAGTCATCACGTTTTCATCGAGCTTCTTTGCTTTCTCCAGCTTTATGTACAATCAATTATGCGAAAGAGAGATTAATTTGTTCACCTCCTAGCAGCCACATGCCAAACTCTCACCCAGCATGGGATGGCATAAAGCCGGCAATGCAGTCATTGATTAAGCTCGGGTAGTTCCTGAATTGCCAGTCCCGTTATATTTGTTCGTGTAAAACAAAGAACACGCGCCTGCGTACTGCGTATAATCGTGATGCCAAGAGCTGCTTGCCATGAGGTAATAAAACATCGAAAGAGGAAAATATCTAAACACTTAGCCAAAAGAATGCCACCATGCAGGGCGCATGGTCTATTGTAGGGATTTACCATATTAGCGAAAGCAATAAAAGGGGAATAACACTAGAAACGGACTCGACTTTCTGCCTACCAAGGCGTCGTCAGAGTTCTTCCGTGTACAAACCCACTTTCATTACTATTGTGTGCTAGCTTTATGTACAATTATGCACTATGCGAAAGGGAATTCAGTTTGCCGGCCTCCTAGAAGCCATACGCCAAAGTTTCACCCAATAACATAAAGCTGGCAATGCAGTCAGTGACTTTGCGAGTGCCGCCTACTTTTGAACAAAGTTTAATTCCATGTTTCATAAATAAGACAGGCTGGGATTGAGTGTATATTTCACCGACTGTCGTAAAGGATTTTATTTGCTCCTGGGTAGACGAAAATAACTATAGAAAATCTGGATGAAAACAATACATTGAATTAACCATCAATTCATTTATATATGGTTTTACTAACACTGATTTCTCAGTGCAGCTATCGTTAGGAATTTTGTGTAATTGTATTGGAAATCTCAGAATACTATACAGTTAAAAGAGGTACACCACTGAACAGGAAATGGGTATAAAAAGAAAACATTTCTTTCTTCCAGTAATTTGTAAATAATGTGTAACATCTCAAAAGAATATGTTATAAAATTTGAGATTGTCATTTTGCCATGTTGCAGAAACATTTTTCATTGCACAAAGTATTTGTTAGAAGAAAAAGAGCTTATGGTCGAATTGTGTGATTTTTGTGTAAAGTGACTGTGGTTAGTGTGATTACAAAAGTCATAAGTATGTTTGTCTGGATATGGATAAGGAATGTAAAACTGTGATGAGAATGTTTCTTGTTAATGCTTTATAACCCACCTTTGTTGTGATTAAAATTGTTTGGCAAAACAGATTTGCGAAAACTGAATTGTAAAATATCTACCGAGTTCTTATCCTGTTGTGTAATACTTTGCAAATAATATGAAATCGGAAGTTAAAAGTATGGACATATTGGAAAGTAAGCACGTTTTGTGAAACTATGAATAAGTATTATTGTTATAGTGGCCTTACAAAAGAAGACATTTTGAATTGGTTATAACCAACTGGCTTCGGCAAGCCCAATTTATATGCCCAAAATGCTTACTGGGAGGGCAAATAATCCCTTTAATTATTTATAGATATTTTACTGGGTTGATGTTTATCCGTATTTTCATTACGGATTACAGCGTAAGAATAATTTGCTAAAATGCAATCTGGTGTAATATAAATGAAGTAAAGCTGTATATTAATCCGTACTGATCTTGATATTTCGAAATGCAGGAGTAATTTGAAACCTGCTGAAACATTCCAGTCCAGCTCTAGCTGTTTTATTTAATTCTCTTTTATTAAAATCATGCGCCGTAAAAGCTTTAATTGGAAAATTACTTCATGCAAAAGCGCACGGACCTAATTCCGCATTTCGTCCGAACGATCCGGCACTGCAGAGCGAAGTTTTCTACTCTGCTTACGTGCAAGATAACAGGTGGTCAATTGCTATGCATCACCCGAGAAATATAACGCAACGTGTCGGAAATCTTTTGAGATAGAGCCTGGAAGGGAAGTCGTAGACTAGACGGACGAAGACACGTCCATGGAACTAGAGGCGGAAAACTAGGTCTTTGATCATGCGAGAAAGGGTTCCCTTTTACGGATTTTAACATTCCGTCGAATGCACGGTCGCTGCTGCAGGCATCAGAAGTGATCCACGTCTCGAACGGGTGGGGAGTAGAGACCGGAGCTGGAAAATGGCCCCACCGTCACGTATAAACGTTAAAAGTTCATACAACCGCCCGGCTATTTTATCTTTTGATGAATACGTCCCTGGGAAAATAGACTTAATAGACCGAGGAAGCGAACAGAGGCAATAGAAAAAATTAGCTTAAAATAAAACTTTGCGGGTTTACATCATAGAATGGTTCAACGTGAAAACGATGGCAGTTCTTTTAACCATTCGGTTGACCGCTTGAGGAGCATATAAAGCACTCTTTAAGAAGTACTGCTCTTTTCACTAAAAGTTTGGGAAGTCGAGAAGTTTCAACTATAACAGCTCTACAATAGTGGCATATAATTAATTTTCTTTTAACAATTGCTTTTGTTCTCTTCGTCGATGTTTTCTGTTAAAATTTAAAATTCGATTACTTTTTATTACTAGGATTCTAAATAATGTGGAAGTAACTGTGTAGCAAACACCATAAATGTCCGTAGATACCATTATGTATTTTATACTGGCAATTATTAATCTTTAACTTTTGATTTCTTTTCTAAATTGTTCTAATGATCTGCTCGAAACTTAAAATACCCCACACGAAAGTGTTCCTTTCTAGCTAAATATTGCCTGTTTTTTTAAAAGATTTTCAAATATTGTTCCATCCTTGAAGCAAGTTCAAAAAACAAACACACTCTGTCAATTTATACTGCAATCGGGGTATGTTAAAAACGCTTGAGCGTGTTTAATATACATAATGCTTGTAAATGAAATAAAGAAACGAATTTAAACATAGAGAAAAAATATAAAATTAAGATAGCAAGATAACCTTAAATAAAGCGTTCACAGGTAAGTACATATAAAAACTTAGAGAAGAATATCACAGAACAATGTGTTTCGATTTTGTGTTTTGTAGGTGGAATTTTAATCTATTAATTAGCTTTTCAAATACCTACAATTTGTTCTAAGATTGATGTTACAAGAGGATCCGATGTGTACATTTACTAATATAGTAAGCGAAATTTCTATAGTTCCACAAGACCTTTTGAACAGATATGTGGTTTTTCGTAAAATCTTCGGCAAACTATGCATTGAAGTTAATGTTTAATTGCACTGAAAGGCCAACGCAAGAGGGGATATCAATGAAAAAATTTATTACACTTTCTACAGAAAATACTTACAATAATGATAACTTAAAACAGCGAAATTTCTATAGATCTAATAACAAAATGGATAAATGAAATAAAAAAAATTATAATTTTTGCTAAAATTAGTACTTAGTGTTGGATCCTTTATTCAAAATAACCTGAAAAATCCTGTTCTTCATACTGTCTATCAACTTCATCAATGTTGATACAGGAATCTCATTCCAATACTTCGTTATCGCAGATTTCAGTTCTTTAACGCTATTGTATTGTTTATTATTGGCATATACCTTCCTAGCCAATATTCCCCAAAGATTCTCGATGGGGTTCACGTCAGGTGAGCGAGCGGGCCATTGCATTAAGTTGATTTCCTTTTGGTGGAACCACTCCTTTGTTTGTCTGGAAGAATGGATAGGTGCGTTGTCTTGCTGAAATATCCAGTCGTGCGACGGCATTTGTTCACCAAAGTCTATTAGAACCATTTCTAGAAGTTCTACATAAGAACCCGAATTCATTCGTGTATTTATAAAACATATAGGAGTTTTATTGTTATGGGTAAAAGCTGCCCAAACCATTACACTACCGCCACCAAAATTTCTACTCATCGCAACTTCAGTGTTTTTCTTATGGAAATCGTGCCAATAGTATTTGAAACCATCAGGCCCGTCCAAATTAAATATCTTCTCGTCCGAGAATATGACGTTCTTCCATTCACGATCCCAATTCATATGATCTTGCGCAAATTTCAGTCTTGCTTGTTTGTGTGTCTCTTTTAAGGGTGGTTTTGAAGCTTTTTTTACCCAACCGAAAACGTTTACTTCCGGACAAAATTTGTTGTACACGTCTCTTAGTTACTGGTAAATTTAAATCACATTTTATTTGTTGTGCAGTTACATTACCAGAAGAAGCTAACCGAAATATCGATGAGTGCTGTCTGCGCGTTAGTTTTTTATTTCCTCCTTTAGCCCGATCTTTGCCGTAGAAATTACCCAATCTTACAAAATTATTGATAAGGTGATGGGATCGGCCTATTTTCTTACCTATTGCTCGGTTTGACAACCCATTTCTTTATAACAATTTATTTTTGTTTTTTCGGCCTCAGTTAGCAATTTACCTCTCGGCATTGTTATTAAGTGATGTATTTTAATGTTATATGTATGTATTTAGCACTAAATACAGTTTGTAAAGTGTTTGGAAAATGTTTACACTAGCAAACAATGCCTAACTTCATGCGCCATCTATCTAACTCGGTGGAACTATAGAAATTTCGCTCATACTTATACGTTAATTTTACGCTACTTGATCTATTTTTCTAAGAATTGTGATATAGATAAAATAATATCTCTGCCATTTGATTATGCTCTATAATGAAATTCTAGGTACTTCCGAACTATTAGTGTTGCTAAATGTTTATACAGGAACTGCAAAATTATGTGGAACTATAGAAACTTCACTTACTGTATTAAAATGATGTGAATATTTCATTAATAAAGGTCTAGTTTTACAAAGTATCCTTAAGATTTTCTTCACACCAAGCAGAAACTAAAATTCAAAGATTTTTAGTCTATCACACCTCTTGAGAGACGTTGTATAAGTTTCTGAATTTTTCAACTTGCAGGCGGTTTATTTGTTTTTTAATTTCATGACCACTTCCAAGTCCTCCTTATTTTGCTATGGTAGTCACCAATGTATTTGGCCAACGCGCCTAAATTAAATGTTTATGTAGAATTGAGGGGGTTAATCATTCGCATTGTGAAAGTGGTGGGGTAGATACAGGGGGAATGTCTACTCACTGATGAGTGGGGGTCGCGTACGAAAGTCAGGGCATTAGCTAAGGGGTTAAATCGGGCGCGACGTAAAACAGATATTGGAGTTAATGAGTCGGTCGGATGGTGTGAGTTTTTTAGTAATGCTGCGAAAGAACTAGATAGGTTTGGGCGTGATATTTAGATAGTTAGTAGAGTAGTACGTATTCGTTCATTCATTCATTCAAGTTAGGGTGGGCGCTTGATGTTCGGGCACTTGAGCAAGGTGCAGAGTAGTACGTATTTATGAATGAATGTTTTATATTTTTTTGGTGGTCTGAATAAGTGTTAAATTATAGTTTTTGGCATGGTTGGGGTGTATAAGTAAATATTTAAAATATAAATCTTTAATTTAATTAGTATTGGTTAGAATACTTGGTATTAAGTTATTGTTAAGTATTAGAATAGATACTGCTGTTGCTTTATTTGTTTTTAGGTGAATACTTCTACTTGTAGGCGATATGGCTGTCGGAATTGAGCGGACGCGGAGGCTGCCTCTTTAAAACTTAGTAGGATAATAATTTGCTGGCTATCGGTAATAAGGTCTAGGACTTTTTCCCAGATCCTGCCCTCAGAGTAACGTTTTTGCCATGGTTCTCCCTTACCACTTGGCGAATGCTGGAAGATAACTAAAGTCGTTCTATGGGGGAAAATATGATAGCTCGCGATTATGTGAGCTAATTACATTTTTGGTCGTCACATATTTCATAGTTTCACATAATTGCGAGGCTACTGTATTATATTTTTGTTATTAACAATCATAGGCAAATTATTCAGAGTAGAAACATCTTAATTGTTATGGAATCTATAGTACTTAGAATAGGTAGTAGCTTCGTGTACTACCTTTAGGTGGAGCATGGGATTAGGATGATTTGTAATTATATATTAAATTTAGCTTTTCATAAATAAAGTCTCCCAATTAAAGCGCGCCAAGTTAGCCTGAAAAGGTAAAATATTTGATGGTATATGATCACTCCCTGCGTTTAGTTAGTATATACACTGAGAGAAATGAATAAAAAAAAATGCTGTTTCAATAACTTTTGCAGTTTTAAATATTTATGTATTGATATAGTCATTAAACAGCGTCATTAATGAAATACACTAAGTATGCAGTTATATTGTGTTGAAGTGCCAGTATTCAAACCAAAAGGATTCAACTTTTAATATATTATGTTAATTAAGTGTATCATTAGATGCGCATGTTTATATTGATCTTGGTTTCATTATTAACCTATTCAACAAGATGGACGTAAACACACATTTGTAATAATATGTACATTAATAATATGTATAACACGTAGTACAGTTATCTGTATTATCGACTAAAAATATATAACCACACTATTGAAAAGTAGATGATGCTTGTTATTTTTCATTCATATTAAATATATATTTGACTTATTGACTGGCTGATGATACGTGAATGAGATATCACATTTATAAACCAACGCTCCTCCAAAACATATAAAGTAGGCGATAATCCTCTAAGTTGAAGCTTTATTGATTTTAGCATAGATTGCTCTTTCATTACGCAGTTGCATTTGTATAAGTATTCAAATGTGGTTTACTACCCCACAATGGAAGTTTCTCCATTTTAAAGGTTTAATCATTCACTACAAAAAAAGAAAAGTGATAGGCCTAATCGAATGATCCATAATCTAATGATCATTTGATTATCACTCATTGGAAGAAGAACCTACTCTTCTTCCAATGAGTCACTCATTGGACTCACCTCCTTTTTTGTGCATAATTTTTCCCAATTATTAATATAACCTCTTTTTTTAGGTTCTCATTTCATTTTCTATGTATTATAGATACATACTCATTATTCCAATCAAGTTCTTTCATGCAAATCGTGCATATTCGATTATTATTCATAATCGAATAGTCGTTTATAATCAATTACCACTCATAATCAATGATTATTCAAACGTCATAATCGAAGAAATTACTTACGTACAAAAACATTAATAGATGTCTGTTTGTGTTAAATATAAATCGGTATTGTTTTGTAATAGTCGGATAATATGTAGATTTTACCTCAAATTAAGAGTATGCGAACAATCGACCAGTATTAGCATACGGTGCGTTTCACCTTACCAAAGACCATTAATGCTACTGGAAGGATAAATGAATAAGAATTTAAGATGAAAATCTCATTAAGGAAGAGAGAGTGGGAGAGAGAGAGATTTAGAGTAGATTTTACCTTCATAATATATATTTTTCACATATATAAATACTCCTTTCAAACCCTAGAATAAGAAGCGCTTACATGAATCTGGTAACACGAAAGAATTCGCACTTATGGCTA
The DNA here is from genome assembly GCA_004143645.1 of Protaetia brevitarsis. Classification (NCBI taxonomy): domain Eukaryota; kingdom Metazoa; phylum Arthropoda; class Insecta; order Coleoptera; family Scarabaeidae; genus Protaetia; species Protaetia brevitarsis. The sequence goes on along the minus strand of RXPK01000409.1, from coordinate 12,925 downwards.
CATATCACATCGAGACCAACTCTCTAAAGAAGCGCGACCATCATTGCCTAACGTCTCATCATACGCTCAGTTTAACTACACGCGCCACGCCGTTTTCATGCCAGCGCAATTGCGAGGAAGTGAATCGGAAAATCCCCCGAATAAAACTTGAAAATATCGAATACTTTTATGGCGGCAGTATATCTTACTGGAAGTACAAAAACCATCTGAGGTAATCATTATTTTACGGATTTGGCAAGCTTACAAGGAGTATAAGGTCTTGCAAAGAGTTTTAAAATTTCGGTATCCAATTACCTATTCTTGGCAAGCAGCTAGATAGCAGCAAAATTGAATTTGCGTAAGATATATGAAATCAACTTTGGATATTATACGATGTATATGTACAGGCAAGTGAATCATTAGTACTATTGTTTTAAATAAATAATGTTAAATAGCAATAGATATATTTAAAATAGAGTGATCAAAGGTGGGAATGATGTATCTGTTTATATTTTAAAAAAATATCGATTTTTTTACAGCAAGTAATATTTAGTGAACGGTAGCTATCTATTTATTTTTATTTTCTATGGGCGGGTGTAACCCAAAGAGGACAACACGGCCAGAAAGACCTATTGTGCCCCCATGTCAATTCTAACCTTCTCAGTCACGTTGCATCCTATCAAAAAAACTCGCAATCTGGCTGAGAGTTAACTAACCGACTCTGGGTTCGTCCAACCGATCAACCTTAAAGTGCGTCTGCCTCTCCTCGTCCATTGCCGGGCAGTTGATAAGAAGGTGGGCAGGGATTTGGCCCTCCGCACTCCCACAGTTCCTGCACAGGGGATGTGCACATGTGTTTATTTAGTGCGCAGTGCCTAGTTAAGATTCCTGTGAGTAATCTCAATCTGTCCCTTGCAGTGGCTTGCGTCGGCGAGTCCATTCTAAAAGGAGCAGTGCTTAGCAGCAAGTTGTGACTTGACAAACCTTTTGATGCTGCCATATGAGCTACTACATGTCGGTTCTGGACCTAAGAACGGCAGCTCTCTGGCGCCCCTTGCTAACGTGTCAGGTATTTCATTGCCTCTGATTCCATGACCTGACACCCATTTGAATGCAACATTTAGATGTTCCGCCTGCTGTTTAAGTTTCTATGGTACTCCAGTACCACCTCAGAGTCAAGTCTTACAGGCCGCAAAGTTTTGAGGGCAACCTGGCTATTGGAGATGATTTCTATCCTTCCATTTTTGCGCAGGCAGTTTAAGATGCTCTCAGAACAAGTCTGCCTTTACGGACAGTGGTACTGATTGTTCGATGTAGTTGAAGATGCTGGTGTGGTCGTCGACTGGAGAAGCCTTTGCATCCACTACATTTTGCTCTGTAAGCCCCTAGGGTTGCTTCAGACCACAACACCAACTGCATCGGGGGAAGCTCAAGAATGTTCGCCATAGCAGCCGTCGGGGTCGAGGACATGGCTCCTGTGATACCCAAAGAGGGAACCCTCTGGACTATGCTAAGCGCACTTATAGCATAGCCTAGATTTGCTTTATGCCACTAGACTCGCGAAACGTAAGTGATAGAGGACATTATAAATATCTTGTATAGCCAGTCCATCATTGCAGGCTTAGGCCAACGTTTTACCGAACATACCTCTACAGGTCCAGAAGTTCCTTATGGCTTTGTTGGTCACATCTTCTAGTATTTATTTGAAAATGTATATTATACTCAATATTCCCATTTAATAAACACTATTTTTCGTAAATAAATCATGTCCAAGTAGATTATTGAATAATCACAACAATAATTGCGTCTACATGCATTATTTAGAATTAAATAAATGATTGTTTCTAAAGTAATTATTCTCGAATAATTCGGTTTCTTAAATATAAGTATGTCTTTCCTTCAGTGTATTTTGCTACATCTGAAAAGCGCAAAATTGTTTAGATTTAAATAAAAATTTTAACCGACCTAACCTTAGTTGAAACTCTATTTGACGTGATATTAAGTACATCCCACTTATTTTCTACAATAAAATATTCAAAATCACATTCAATGAAACCATTATATTCTTCGTAGAAGATGGAGTAGATAATATTCGTGATGTTTTTCTACATTATTGGATATGTGAATGTAGTACAGTGTTTACGTACATTAAATTGTAATTTAAAATAGAGTGCTTTGGAAATATGTTTTGAAATGGAATTTCATTTATTAATCTGAATGTAAACTATATCCTATATGTATTGTATACAGACAGTTTTCCGAATCGTGGCAAAGAATTATTTAATTAAACTACTTACTTACCTATTTAAAACAACAGCCATTGCAGATTCAATTAATCGCAAGTAATGCGAGCATGATCCGGCATTTGCACACCTCAAGCATTATTATATCATAGGCAAATATCACTATGCGGTATGTTCATAGATTTTTTCGTATTTGATATAAATATTTAGATAAGAATTCAGAAAAAAAAAATGCTACCATCAGACGCTCATCAATTGCAACCAACATCAATAAATCCACTGGTGAGCAGCAAATTTGAGGTCATATTGAAATTACGAATTATTTTTGGAAATTTCTGTTCTAACCTTATATTTGTAAATTGTAAATAGTTGTGTTGTATTTTGTAAACCAAATTAAAAAGTTAGTATTGAATCACTAAGCATATTTTTTGGTTTCATGATATATTCTGAAGGAGCAAAAATTTACATTTTGAACGAAGTTCCAATTTTTGTTTTTAGGACTAAAATGTAACGAAAAAAAAAATGAAATAAGAAACTTATACCTGGTAACATGAATGGTCTCTTCTTACGTTAATGATTGCTTGAAGTCGACGAGGCATACTTTCAATTAAGTTAAGTATCACACTCTGACCAATATTATCCAATTTTTGCAATAACAACTCTCTGAGTTCTTGGGTAGTTTTTGGAGCTGATATATGCCTTCGGATACGTCGTTCCAGCTCATCCCGTAAATGTTCAAAGGGATTCATGTTGGGACTGATGGCGGACCAATTGAACTGCGTAATTTTCACTTCCTCCAGATTTTCTCTGACAATTTTGGCTATGTGAGGTCTAGCATTATCTTGCATGAAAATGCTATGTTCCCCATGGTGGTCATGATGGATATAATATTATCTTCTAGAAACTTCATTATGTACCTATGAGATATGAGGGTGCCATTCTGTATAAAAGCCAACTCTGTGCTTGTGTAGTAATTCCTGCCCAAAATGGAAGTCGCTCGCCAATGAAAACCGGAGCGTATCTTTCTGTGCTTCTTCGCCACATTCACAGACGGTTGTCTTGAAGGAAAAACACGACTTATCTGAAAACAGTACCCTACTCCAGTCCTCACTATTCAATGCTTGGTGAGTTCGGGTAAAGACCAATCTTGCAATAAGATGCCGGCGTTGCAATGCTGAATCTTCCATCCTAGCCATCCTTCTACAAGAAAATCGAGCAGGACGAAGTCTTCTTCTAATGATCCATTCACTAACAAATATATCTCTAACTTCTTGGAGATGATTTCATGGCAGAACTGCAGAAGCACAGAACACGATCATCTTTTTAAGTGGTGACTCTTTTTCCACTCAAATCTTGGTCTTCTGGTTAATAAACCAGTCTCCTGATAGCTTTGTTACACCTTTTGCGTAGGTCAAGTGCTCTTACCAACAGTTCTTGCAGTTTCACGTATCAACATTGCACTAGATTCTTGCCACAACAATATGATTTAAAAATATTATGATATAAAATATTCTATACCGTGTGCATTACAGGTTTTACAGACAGAAATCAACCTACATCACCTTCAGCGAATGCTTGTTAATTTAGAAAAGTCGTAAGTACGGTGACAAATAACATTAATTAAATATTATAAATGACATTTCTCGGAAAATAAATTGTAAACACTTTTGCAGTATCACCTAGTATTTTCCTTTTCTTCTACCTTTTGGACTTTTTTCTTTCGTCGTCAATTTCTAAACGGCTAATTGCACAATTTTCACTAAGGAGTGTAACTTGCTGTTTATTTAACGCCATTTAAAAAAATACAGGCAAGAAAGTATTATTAATAGCCACTCAAAATGATGTTATGATTCTGTTTTGTTCATGCTGATGTCAGTGACAATCAGATTGGTGTACATAAAAGCCTGGTGACGAACGTACGTCGACAGTGGGCTTATCATTGTGATGGAAGAACGTCTCCATGCTTGAATAGGGGAAGCCTTCAATATTGACATCTTAAAATTTTATTATAATTGGTAGAAGTTTCAATTATAGTCAAAAAATGCGATTTAAAACTAGCTGTACCAAGAATTAAATTTGCTTTTAAAATGTAACAGTTTCATTAACTGCAGACACATAGCATCCAATATTAAGGAGGTTGTTTAATTTTAAAATTGCTGTCGTATAGAAGCACTTGTTCCTTAAAAATTTCTTTAGGCGACATCTAGCTCTTGCACGAGGGAGATCCTCCCCTTCTCCCCCCGAGCAAATGTATGAGTTATAGAACTTATTTGTCTTTGCTACCTCACAACGCATATATTTTGGATTTCGGGTAAGATAATTATGTATTGTTCCCAGCAGGGAGTGTCCACTTTCCTTCCTCATTTAAGGGGGGAAAGTTATACTATTCCTCCCTAGGGAGGAAAGTTGTACTTTTCCTATTATTAAATACTTTTAAAAGATGCTAATTTGACAGTTCTCAAAAAATATTTGACAATATTTGATTAAGCCTACTATCTATCATGTCACTCACAAGTATGTCTATTATTTTTAGACATTTAGTTAAAATTGGACTGGCTGGTGAAAAATAGTATTCAAACCACGTGAGGAAAGTGCTATTGCAGGTCTTGGGCAATTAATAATATTTGCCCACGGCCTGCAATAGAGCACTTTCCTCCCTTGGTTTGAAATATACTATTCCTCCGTTGGTTTGCAAGATTTTGCAGTTTTTATGTGTATATACAGCAGCTTCCAATATAAAGATATTGCAAACTGTCGTGATCCCCATTTCAACGAAAGCATCCCTACAGCTATCACTCGTTGTTAACCCCTATTTGTACTGTTTTCTTTCGTTTGTATAAGTAAAATTGTTTGCAGATTTTTGTTTAAACCCCAAATAATAATAATCCGTAACTTATATGAGAATTTAGATGCGAGAAATAAATCATTTTTAATGTAGTGATGTCACAAGTACTACTAATGCTATAATAATTGTTTGTAGCAAAAAAGAACTAAAAATTGCGCGTTGAAAATGCATTTTTTAGAAATACTTTTTCACTCGCTTTAGAAGTTATAAATAGAAATGTATAGAGATAACTGTACACTGGATGGATGAACGAACAATAAAGTTTTTTACGAACAAATTTTCAACCTTTTTTTTTAAAAATCGATTAGTCAGTCAAAAACAATTATTTGGTGAAAACAGCAATTTAATTTTGCAAATTTATGTCCTTTATTTGATGTGAAATGTATGGGTAGATTATCTTTTTTCAATATTTTGTATTGCTGCTCTAAGTATTAAGACTTCTGCTACCATCCCAGTAGTGTTACAGCAATACAATTAGCGATCATATCTTTCATCACCATTTTGGCGTGTAATTTTTCATAGTTTTATAATAAACCAGCAATGCTATTACCATCATCTAAATCAACTGTGTAGTTATATAACACCTACTAAAGCGCAAGTTAAATTAATATAATCAGAGACAGTTACCTCTGGTAGTCGTTGAGGAACAAATTTCGAACGGCACCCTGCCATAGCGAGCGCCGTGGTAATTTCTTCCAACAAAGATACTACCAAGACATCCCTCCATAAATTCTAAAATTATCCTGTGAATTTTAACGCGGTCCCGTGGGAGATGTTACTAACAGTACACCTGACCGCCTCGAGGAAATTATGATTAAATTTCCACTTGAAGGTTGGGTGCCGTACATTTTAAGTTACCATGATTGAGCTGCACGATTAACGAAACGCAACCGGTGTGAAATCCTCCCGAGATGAATTTCATTTAAATTATGTGTATAATAATAAATGGCTTTATTTTAGTTTGTATAAATAATTGAAGACAAAATACGGCAACATAAACATTCAAATTTTCAACTGAAAATGATCACAGGAGGTATCATACAAAAAAAGGATACCTACTGCAAAACATTGGCTGTTCAATGCCATGCCCAATCATAAAAGAAACCCATTGTAGGCTTACAATAACATATGTACGAATATTAAGTAACACTCTGTCGATATTAGCATACATGCATGTTTCACCTAATGCATTATAACGTTAATAGTTGTCGGTTTATGTTAAATACAAATGGGTATGGTTTTAACACATTTTAATTCAAATTAAAAGTATGTGTAACAATCGGCAAGTATTAGCATACGATGCGTTTCACCTTACCAAGGATCATTAGCGCTATTGGTTGTCTGGATGCATTATACGGAAGATTTGTATATGTACTTAATAATAATAATAATAATAATAATAATAATAATAATAATAATAATAATAATAATAATAATAATTGGGACCCCACCTTCACAAGCAGCTATCAAAGATTATTGGTCAACAATATGGGAAAATCGAGTAGAGCACAAGGAGGGAAAATGGTTGTTAGACGAGAAGACGAATGTTAATAATATAAAAACCTATGATGGAATGGGAAATCACTACAGAAGAAGTTGAGAAGGTTGTAAGGAGAAGTCTATGTTGGAAGGCGCCGGGACTAGATAGAATACAGAATTTCTGGTTCAAAAAATTCACATCAATATACCCGCACCTTGCCCGATGTCATACTGAAATAGTCCAGCATCCTCATACATTACCATCTTTCATGACAGAAGGAGTGACGTATTTAATACCAAAAACAGGAAGCTACACAGCAAACCCGTCCAAATATAGACCAATTACATGTCTCCCAACAATATATAAGTACTTCACAGCAGTATTATCTGAGAAAATATATCGTCACATGGAAAATAATGAATTGCTGGATGAAGAACAGAAAGGGTGTAGAAAAGGATCACGTGGTTGTAAGGAGCAATTAATTATAGACAACGTAATAATGAATACGGATACATCTGTGACTGTATATTAACTTTAAGGAAGCATATGCCTTCTGTGTACATTTGTTTATGTAATCATTAAACTTTAGTTTTTCATTTGTAATAACACCTAAATTTTTGACAGATGAACTAAATTTAGTTTCTGCACCGTCAACATATACCTTTAGACCACATGAAAGAACCTGCTGTTTTTTATTTTGTGGCCCAAAGAGAATTAATTCCGTCTTGGAAGCATTAATATTTAATGCATGGTCAGACGAAAGTGAAACCAAACTTTCCAAATCGGAATTTAAGTTTTTAAAGGCATCTACCATACTGCTAACTGGAAAGGAATAGTAAAGCTGCTTGTCGTCAGCATAAAAGTGATAATTACAGTATTTCAAAGCCTTATGAAGCTGAGATGTATAAATGGTATACAACAGGGGTCCAAGAACAGAACCCTGCGGAACACCAGAAGTCAAGGTTAGCCACTCAGGTTCCCGCCCATCCAAACTAACCAATTGCTGTCTATTTATTACATAACTAACCAAAAGGGCAACAGCGTCACTGTGCAAACCTATATAGTGCAGGACCGCCGACAACAACTCATGATTAATAATGTCAAAGGCCTTGGAGTAATCAAGTAAACACAAAACTGTTAAATTTCCACGATTAGACTCACGAATTATGTCGTCAATTATATTTAAAAGTGCAGTTGCACAAATAAAACCGGCTCTAAATCCACTCTGTGTAGTTGGCAAAATATGATGTTTGTTTAAACGGGACGTAAGTTGATCGGCAATAACCCTCTCCAAGACCTTTGACAAAACCGGAAGAATACTAATAGGATGCAAGTCAGAAAAAGCTAGAGGATTACTATTTTTAGGGAGCGGCTTAACCATTGCACGCTTCCAACTCACAGGGAACACATTCTGCAAAATGCTTTACTTAATCTTTGGATGAATTAAAAAAAAAACAATGATTATAGAACTAGAGTGATAAACTAAATATGTGTTAACTAACGCTAATTAATGTATTTAGTTCAAATTAACATGTGACTAACCTCGATTGATATTGGCATACATATATGTTTCACCTTACCAAGGATTAATTAATCAACTTTCACTTCCTCAAGCCACTTTTTCTGTGGTATTCCTCCTCTCCTTCTCGCGTTTTCCCATTCATATAATACTTTTTTTACAATTCTCTCTTTGTGTTCATATATTTTGCGTTTCGTTTTCTGTACAGGTTGATTGCCTCTCTGTTTGCGCGTTTTCTTCATTCAACTTCTGTTGTTCTTGCACCTCCGAAAATGTTACTCAAACATGTTTTTTTCCCAGATTTCCAGTTTTTGTCCATTTTTTTTGTCATTACCCTTTATTTCGCTGACGTACAGCACAACTGGTCTTATTATCGTCTCGCAAGCTCTAATTTTGGCTGCTCGCGATATATTTTTTCCCCTCAATATATTTGATACTTCCCCCTTTCGCACTCGTCTTCAATTGAGTACATTAAAGACGAGTGCGAGACTTCCTTTAGTCTTGATTTTGGCATATTTGTTTTCCTCTATTAGGGCATGCATATTCATATAATTGTGGCACATCAGAGATACCCGTTTGTCACTTAAGAAAAAGTACTTACAAAGAATCCAATATTAATATAACGAATTTACTACCTCCGAAATTTTAAAATAAAATATCCTTTCTTTCTTTATATTTGGAGAGAATAATACTGAATTTAAGAGATTTCTAATTGTAACACTGATTAACACTGATGATAGAAACATACACGCTTCTGAAGATACATGTACCTGTATTTAAGAAGCATTTATTGCTCCTAAATATAATGAGAAAGTTTTACCTTTTTTTGTGTGACACATTAACTCAGTTTATCGTCACCATTAATCTAAAAAGCATTAATATTTAATTGCTTTACTGCTAGTTGCTCACAGCTGTCTGTACATTAAAGTATGTACATACATACATAACAAGCAAAGTAAGAACAATAGCGTACGCTATGTTAATGCTTGTTTTTTTTTCCTAGCCCCTAGTTTGTGCGTGTTATTTACTGTGTGTTTTCCAATGAAGGATTCAATGATTATCATTAAAAGAATTAAAGATGCATAAGTGGTGTATGTCCACTGTCGGGTCTTCATATTTTATGAAAACGGACACAAACGAGGTACAAAAAATAAATGGATATATTCGAATATCGGATTGGGATTCAATATATATAAAACGTTTTTAATGTGCTCGTTCATAAAAAAAGGTTTCCATCAATTTACGTCTACATTTATACCGTATATAACACGATATTGACTGTCAATTCACCGAACGATTGCCTACTATCGAATTATTAACTTGGATATCGAATTTCTGTTCAGGACACGTGCACATTAAATTAAAAAAAATATGTATAGATACGAAATATTGTGCATGCCTGATCCTCACGTGCACATAAATATTGAAAATTGCGGATGAAATTATAAAGCATCCCGAACAAGCCAATATTCGAAAATTACGTCGATACACGTTTCAATATGATGTAACTAACAAACTGCCTGGTGTAGAGCAGGGATTTATAGAATTTAACATGGTATCACGGCCGTCAGCACTGATAAAGTATTTAGGTCGGTTTTATGAAACGCTGTTATCTCACTTTTACGCATACATGCATCAAACGGTAAACGAATTTTTAAAGAGGAGCCTTTTGCCGTGAGATTGCATCCCATGTCGGCCATGATTCGGAAATATGTATGTTACTGATGCATGGGGTTGTTGCATTGCAACAATAGTCATTTTGTAGCAATATGAAATTTTCGGGTTATTAAAATCAGTTGTATTTCAATGTTAGTTGCGTTTATTACACTGAACGAAAAATATACACAAATTTAATAGAAAAGTACATTAATTCAGTAATTATTTTATCAAAATTCGTCCAACGAACGCTCTTATCGGTACAAAGTATGTGCGTTTATTATATTAATAAATATATAGGTGCATCTATACAATAAAAAAAATTGTTGATATAATGTATTTATTATTCACTTGTTTATGAATATAATGAACATAAATTATTGCTTTAAAATCGGTATACATTAACGTGATTAAAGAAGTTTTTGATACAATAAAATAAGTTCATATTATATATAAACTGGACTATCATATTGCTAACCGTGATACATTGTATGAATTAACTTCTTAATTGCTTATATGAAATTTATACATTCCGTTAATTAATAATAGTTCTAGAAACTAGGAATTATATATTATACCTATTTATTATTAAAGTGTGCCAAATAATATAAACAGATTTCGAAAATATGCAGTTAGTGTAAGAGGTCCAAGTCTTTTACACTAATAGCGCATTTTGGAAATCCGGTTATACTATTTGGCAAACTTTACCATATTTATATTTACTTTAAATTAACAAACTACTTAGTAATTTCTTTTTCTAATAAGTTATAAACTTTATTTTGCAAATACAATAAACTTACTTTTTCAACCGTCAATAATAGTTATTTTTTTCTAATTTTCTTTCTAGTTTAATATCTATTTATTAATAATAAATGCAATGAAGACACCAGTTCATCTCAGCATGGTTGAACAGTAGCCTAATGACAATTAGCCTGTCATGTGGAATCTTGAAGTACTGCAAAATGAGTGTTTCTGGACGGAGGCGCAAAAAGAAAATTGTTAAATAAAATAAAAAAAAATATTCATTTCTTATTTTAATAAACCTAACTACATATTATTAATTTTGCTCTTTCAGTCTACATACATTTTAATTTACCGAATTACTAAATATTTAATTTTATGAGATTGCAGATCTAAATACAAACTTTTATGATTCAAAGTAGATCGAAATTGATAAGATTTAAACGGAGATTTAAATGTTATAAACTAGTTGTTTTTAAGAAGTTTTTAGAAGTACCGTCAAACGGAGTGAAGTGAATCACAGGGGTTTAAGTAAAGCGTTCGGTGAATACTGGAAATTTGCACATCTCTACCGATCAATGAGACGAAGGTACCGAAAATATTACTCCAATATGTTCCTTGTTTGCCAAATAATACGGTTAGGTATCACGTGCGTTGCTCATTCCTTCACGGAAGTACCAGATATAATAAACATGTTTAAATGCTTTGGCAGTTATTTCAAAAATCGGTTAAACGTTTGAACAGCACGAGCAATGATTTTCGATCTATTCTATTATCTTTTTGGAATAATATAATAATAATAGTCTTTATTGTATAACTCGGAGGTAACAATAAATATATAAGTAAAACAAGTTCAAAACGTAGTTTCATTAGCATAAAAATCTTAAAATAAATAAAAATAGTGAACTCAAACACAATTTAAACTCTTATTTGAACCTGAATTCTAAATTAAACTTAACGAGCCATACAACCACAAGGCGAGGTTCAGATTTACTCTGCTTTGCAACCTAAACCTTGACTACAACAAAAATGAATATATGTGATCTAATACCCTAACTCCTAAAAAGAAAAAACAAAACAAAAATTTGACTATATCTATTGTGCTCCCACTTTTAAATAATAACAGATGCCACCGATAAACAATCCCATCCCATCTACACCTGTAGATATAAATTACAAGCAATATAAATCGAAATTCCATAACAAAAGAAAAGCACACATCAAAACAACATCGAACGCAATTTTCGCTTAAAACTCGCATATGGCAAACTCTTTATACTATCCGGTAGATTGTTATATTTCAAATAAATATTAAAGGAAAAAGATCTTATAAGGATAGCCATTTTATGAGGAGGTGGTGAGATTAAGCCTCGAAATCTAGTATATATGTTATGTACATCTGAACGGTGTCTGATTTTATTGTAAAGGTATGGAGGGGTTCTAAGAGTGATGATCTTGTGATACAGACAGGCAGTCTGCAGTTCTTTGCGACTTTTCATGTTGAGCCAACCCGCGTCCGCGATCTTGTGAGAAATATGTTCGTATTTGCGAATACCGTAGATATATCTGAGGCAGCAGTTCTGCACCATTTGAATTCTCTGTTCAGTGATGCTGTCAATGGCAGTGTGGTATATAGCACCACAATACGTAAATTGAGATAAGACAAATGCTTCACAAAGAATTTTCTTAATGTTGATATTTAGAACAGATCTGTGAGGATAAAGAACACGAAGATTGAGGAAAGAACGTTGTATATATTTGTTAACCTGAATGCGATATCTGAATGTGTTGTCTAACGTCAAGCCCAGACTTCTAGCTTCATTGAGGATAGGTATAGTAGTATTTTGTATACAAATATAATTACGTTTTTTAACTGATCACATACCCTGGCTCTGTCAAACAACAATACTTTAGATTTTTCGTGATTGATTCTTAGATTTCTTGATTTTAAAAACGTGGAGATAGCATATAAATCATTATTGATATCAGCAACCGCGCTCTCCCATGTACCTGGTTTAAAGCTATAATAGAGTTGAGTATCGTCAGCATAAATATGCAGTTTGCAAGCTTTAATAACATTACCAATAGAGGCTGTGTATAATGAAAATAATAACGGTCCAATAATTAAGCCCTGGGCACACCTCTTTTGATCTGCAGCGGAACTGATCTTTTACCTGCTAGATCCACCGTTTGCATTCTATTAAGTAAAAATTTTGGACTAGTTCGATAGAATTGATGCTAAAACCAAAATCATGCAAAACGTGGAGCATAATACTGTGTTCGACAGAGTCAAAAGCCTTGCTGAGATCGAGCAAGGTCAGAGCAGTAATGTCTCCCCGATCAGTAGAAGTGAGTATATCATCTGTTAAACCCAGCCTCACAGCCGTACCCTGTTCGAAAACCTGACTGAAAGTCAGGTAAAAGATTATTGGAGTTAACATAATTGTACATTTGATTATACA
>RXPK01000408.1:0-245427 GCA_004143645.1 Protaetia brevitarsis | reverse complement strand
TTTCAATTTTTGATGTATGCATTTGTGATTTATTTATAGTTTGTTATGTAGTATTAGTTGGCTTTTGTTTTGTTTGAATTATTGCCTTCATTTTTGTAATTTTTTTTTTTTTTTTTGTGTTGTTTCAAATGTATTATTGCATGCACACAATGTTATTTTATTTTGGTTATTTTTGTCCTATTAATTTGAATTCTTGTTCTGTTGGACAATTAAATGCTATTATTTATTATTATTATTATTATTATTTTATTATTATTATTATTATTATTATATTATTATTATGATTATATTATTATTATTACTTTACCAGTTTAATGCAGGCCCCGACAAAATATTTTGTCGGGCCATAGCTTTACCAGTTCAGAATATGGCTTAATCCATAAAAGAAATTTTCTTCGCTAGACTCATTGTATGTACGCACAAGTTATTTGAAGAACGTAATACAATTACATGCTGTTTCGCGCAAAGCATATTCAATTGAATGCATTATTATTTCGGAATTGATAATAAAAAACGTATTTACCCACATTCCTTCTGCCTAGGCGAAATCCAAACACGTTGCATTCTCGGAAAAAAGTATTAGAGAAACCAATGTAAAAGATTTATCGTTCTGAGAATTATCGGTTGTCGATCTACCTAGGAAATTACTATAATAGAAACGATAAAAAAAAGCTAAATACGCAATATATGCAACTTTTGTAAAAAATAGCATAGAAAATGCGCTAAATATGCAATATATGCAATCACTAATTAACTTCAATTAGTGTAAACTTACATATAGACTATAATTAAAGATATGCAAAAATAAAATATATGCTCTTTGCATATAATCCCGGTCTCTAGTTATGATGAAATATTATTTACGATCTTTGATTAAGTTGTCAGAAGTCCCTTCCTCTGACAGTTTTATTTCTTCCTTCGCAGTTTTAGCGGTCCAAGACCATGCAACTTTCCTGTTTCTCTTTTATATGCTATTATGATCGTTTTAGAGAAGACTCATGTTAAGGCCTCCCTCCTCAATCCATTCTTATATAACCCTGTAGAGCATTCTGGATTTTGGTCCCGCACTAAAATTGTGGAAATTACCCTAAGATGCTCTTTGTTTGCATACTAGATAAACATCGATTTTCCACAGAATGATAGCAGTGAGGTACAAACTTAAAAAAAAATGCGGAATAATGTGAGACTACCCCGTAAATAGTGACAATATTTTAGAATGTTGTGTCATAAGTTGGGAAGACCTAACTTCCCAAACCTTCTCCTTTACGACTTTACGGTGCTCGTGAGTTATTAGGATTCCGAGGATTGGTGTCACGAATATTTCTCCCATCGCTATGCAACTATTATTATTACCTAAACACTGGTTTGCCGCTTCGAAGTTATACAACTGAGGCAATTTCCACTCCAAACGAGAAAATATACTTCATTCCAGTTGAACATTTGTTTTTTTTCCTTTAATTATACGGAAAATGGGGAAAGAGCTAAATAAATAACACAGTAATACACCTGTCGGAAGAAAGTGTGAGACGTTCGTGTTAGCGGTGTCATTGCGTCGCCCTCTATCTATCTTTCTCCTGTCCCCTCACCTTAATACACGCCCGACATTGTTAAAATGTCGACATCCGAACTAGCACTTAATCATTAATATGCGGCATGGAAGTCACGAAAGTCTCAGTTTGTTTTGAAGACACTCCGAATGGAGACGCAAAATAATCTCGTCTTTACGTCCCATTGAAGCGGTTATTACACTGTACAAAAAAAGATCTACAGGAAAAACTACATATGAAAATCGCTTAGGGTAAGTAAAGTTGCTTAAATTTACAGCGTAGAAATTGCTTCATAAGGTAAAATTTCTACCATTTAGTAAATTTACATGCTGATGTATTTTTCAAAATTGTTACTGTAAAATTCGTATGTAATATTTATAATGAACTCTATATTTACTGAACATGAAGTAATTTTCAGATGTATTTTTATAAAGAAAGCAAGCAAAAATATTAAAGAATGGAAATATCGCATATATAAATATAACATTGTACGGTAAATTGTTTTACAGGTATAATTTAATATTACTGCCAAGGCTGTAATATTTAATTACACATGTAAAAATTTACATGTAATTTCTGTTACAGGTGTAATTTAATATTATAGCCTATTATTTTTGCAGCGTGCATATACCTTAAATAAATTTTCTATTAAACTAGCCAACGATTCAATATACATTTGGTACCATGGAAATCACAGCTATTTTAAATAACAATCTAAGTAAAAGCATTTTGCACAATATGAAAACGTTCAATAATATGAATAAAACTAAAAATGCGTGAACAGTATTTTTAGGTTTTTTATTTATAAACTAAACACTCAAAGATACAAAATATAAACTTAACGCAATGATTTTTTTCAGTAAACAATTTTAAAGGAGAAAAGAACATTTGAAATTGTCTTTGAAAGGTTGAAAAAGCCTAGTCTGTGTAGCTATTATATTATTTAGTAGGAATTTCATTGGTTATAATCTTAAAGCAAAATTTGTTCCTAATGATAATGCATTGATAACATTATTAGATATTATGTATTTAAAATATTGGTTACCCAATTATTGTTTCATATACTTTCGGTAGCTTTGTGTTATTGAATTGTATTTTGTTTATTTTCGTTTCGATGTTTGAGTTTATAGTTGTAAAATCTTCTTCCTAGATAAAATTTAGATATTCTAAAAACGTGTGTTTGTATGTGTAATTTGTCAAACTGAAAACCATAAATATTTAGAAAAAGAATAGAAAAAAAATATAAATATAACAAAATCTTACAACCTTAAAAAAACATGAAATAAATTAAAATCATACATTTGATTTTAACGAGATAAACAATTTAAAATAAGGAACAAAGTTAAAAACACGTAATATACTTGAATGATTCAGATCATAAACAAAAAAAACGCAGTTGATCATAAAAATTGACATACAATACTTCACAAAACTAATATAACTAAATACAGTAATATTTTTTGAAGTCTTTTAATTACAAAATTCAATAATATTTACATTTTTAACAATAATAATCAAAACATATTTACATTGAAACACCAATCTTTAAATAAAACAAACGAAGTATTGAAAATTAAAGTAAAGTAAACAAAAACAATTATGATTTTGTCATTTATTAGACAACAAATTTATTTATAGTTTTCATTACCACTTTATGATTTATATTTTTTATATATTTTTAGTTGAAAAAGCTTTTGCAATAAAAGCGAAACGTCGTTCAACATTTCCATGTTTTTCTGAAGACTTAAAAACCGAGAAAACGAAAAGAAATTAATAAATTGTTATATACAATACATAAGTTAAAAAAAAAAATTAAACATATGTATGACTAAATAGTCATTACAATAAATACTAAGAATTATTATCTATACATCGTTCAGATTCAAGTTGACAATGCGATTTCAGGCTGACATAACCTCCTAAACTTCTTTATTTTAAAATGGTTATGTCCAGAAAAAACTCAAAATCGGGCTTCTACATCAAATTTAAAAAAAAAAAAACTTACTAAAATTGGTAAGATTCATTCTTGAATTTGTCCAAAATGGACACAAATATTAATCGTTTACCCTACAATTTATATCTACGTAATTTCATCTGTGACAAATATTAACTTCTAAATATGAAGTTGCAATAGATACTACTACTACATCATAATTCCGATGTCCTTACTCTCTTGGTTAGAATCTATTTGTATTTATATGTGGAAATATAATGTATACTTACTTCTGAAAAACACGTTACGATTACGTTGCACCTATCTGATTTTAAGTTAGTATGTCCTTCAAAATACTATGTTAAATTTTAAAAAACATTGATAACTACATATACAAATATCTGCAAATGCGTATTTATAAAACTAACTTACCTAATTCTTTCATAGCACCTAGTAAAGTCACACTGAATCGCTCAACAAGGGATCAAGAATGAACACGCTTACGCGAAACCTACGATTATTTGTGACGCATCACTATTACATTACCACGTGATATCATTGAGCCAATAATAAGTTCGACAAACGAATAGAATTACCTACCGCGAATAAATATACCCAATAACCAATCACATTGCGCGCATGAATTTTCGTATTTCCATGATATCTATAGTTTTACCCGGAAATCCAGTAAAACAAATAAATATAAAACTCCTCATATTTTGTCAGTAAAAATTATTAGGTTACTAGTAAAATTACTTTAAAGCACAAAATACCCAAAAAACTGTCAATTTTACACTTTTAAGTAAATTTTGATAGTAAACACAAAATTGTACATGTTTTTTTCCTGTATTTTCCTTTTGATTTTTGTTAAATCTTAACTTACATGAAAAGCTATAGATTTACCGAAATTTCTTTTTCATGTTAAATACCTAGAAAAAACATTGTAAAAAAAATTTACTTGATTTATTGTGGTAAATGTCACAACGTTATTCACATGTAATATCCCTAATGTTACCATGGCAAAAATTAACTGCGATTTTTACAGCTGTATATGAAACTAGTTAGTACAAAAAAAAAAAAAAAACAATTAGACATGCAGATACAAAAATCACAAGACTTTGTAGCGGAGTAATAACACTAAATAACCGATCACCCAGCGTTACATCAGATTGATTAACCTTGCTCAGGCAGGCATGTTTACACAGATGGCCATTTGTTACACAGACGGCCATGTGGGTGCAAACGCACCCATAGCAACAATCAAAATACGCAAAAATTGTCTAAAAAACTGTACAATTTTTAAAACTATAATTCAGTCCGTAGATATTGGAACAAAATTAAGAAAACAAAATTTTATTATTTGAAAAAAGAATGTTAAGATTCATACTTAATAAGTTTTATTCATTACTTTTGCAGTTTGACAACTAAAGATCGAAATAAATTGCTCTGTGCACACAAATTTTCTGCAATAAAGCAACTGCTGTCTTATTTTCGATCATTTTTGCGGCTGCAACTTCTGTTACACCTTTTGATGTCGTAGTGGGGCAAAACCGCATACAAATACTCCCTAAACTGGCTGGGTAAAAATTATTTTGATTGCGAACCCATATGTAGTATGTATTAAATAAAAGGGGGTTGTTACACTGCGACTAAAGATCTGTTGTGTCCCCTATTCTTGCTGCTTAACAGCTGGCTTTCCAATCCAATTCCTTTTTAGAAAGTGTAGAATGTCAGAGAGCCCCAGTCTAGTAGTCTTCCTCTTCGATGTCACATGCCCCAGTATAATGCCCTCGAGTTGCGCAGTGCTACGCAGTTCGAGAGCAGGTGGATGGATGTTTCATCCTGTTCCCACAAAATCTACATTCAGGATCTTTTTCCAATCAAAGCTTACTCAGGTGTCCTTATCAGTCTACAATGCCTGAAAGTACTCCTGTTAAATGCGAACATTGATTCCTATCAGGTTGATGCATTCTGTAAACCTCTTCTGGTTATAAGTTCCCAGAGGAATTTTACTTTGCCTCATTCCCTGGAGATTTTCCAGTAACTGGAGTTCTCTGCTCCATTTCACTTTTTAGTTTCTTCAGTAATGTACTGCCTACTTAACCCCAAAAGGTTCAGGCCCTACAAAAGGCATTCCCAGTCCTATTTATTTGCGAGGTTATCGTTATTCGTTTCCTTACCACTGTGTGACCGGAACACCACAGAGGGTTCCTTATATTTTTGCCTAGCTCATTTATTTCCTAGCATTCCAAGAACATCTTGGAGGGATTTCATATGAGTTCAGCGCTGATGCCGTTGACTATCAGACAAATGATAATCTCCTGCTCCAATAGTTCCCTCATCATGAACTGAACACATCTTCAAACTAGCGTAATTTACCGCGAAAAATACTTGGTATCTTCCCAAGCTTGGCGAAATATGTAGTTCTAGGCCCATATATTCCTATTCCATCCTTCTGCCGTTTTGACCATCAGTGTACCATTTGATGCATTTATTCAAGTTCAAGATGGTGTTTATGATCCCACTCGCTCCTGTTACTTAGCTTTATGGTGAATTCTTTCACAAAGCTAATTTTGTGGAAATATCCCAGGTTTAATCAGCGTCAGGAGATTGAGGCCTATGCCTAATCATTCCTTCTTGACCATTCTTAGTGCCGGTTCTTTTCGCCACACCCTCTACTACAATGTGGAGGGGGGCAAGATCCAATACTACTTCAATAGCTGCTGTTGGGCAGGTTCTCATAACCCCCGTTATGCATACACATGCTAATCTTTGCACTTTCGAGAGGTTAATTCTCGCGGTGGCCAGATTAGTTCTTTTGCTCCATGCTACTGATGCATAGGTGATGATCGGTCTCACTATCGCTGTATACATCCAAAGCAGTATTTTTGGGTTGCATCCCCAATTTTTCCCTGCAAAGTTTCTGCACACCATCAGAGCTCTTTTGGCCTTGTTGGTTACTTCAAGTTCATGTTTGTTCCATAGAAGTGCTAAATATTAGATATGTGCAATCTACCCATTTGTTTCCTGAACACTGTAATAAAATTAACGACTTTCTTTAATAAGAAAATAGTAGAACTAACTTAGCTTATACCGTTCTCTGTATTACGAAGAAATTGACTAAATATCCCTATAAGTTTTTGTGGGAATATCAAAAATTTCGTTCCTCCATATAGAATGCTTTTATACGATCCACTAAACTTTGATTTGCAACCAACAGTTTAGGAACTATTGTGCTAAGATATTAACCGTCTATTAGTATTAGTATTACTCCCTATACCAACTGATCACTCTTGATGATTTCCTGCTTTGAATGCCGAAATAATCCTTCTATTATAAATATTAATAAAATTCATTATATTTTTCGTATAATCGGTATTGTATTAGGGATTTTCGTCGGTATGCTTGTATAATTAATTTGTAAAATATGTAACTACATATAACTAAAAGAATCGGTTTAATCTGCATCTCGCTACCCTCTCTAAATAATGCTAAATTCGACGATCCATCATAATTTGGCTTATTTAACTTTATGTTCTCCGTATTTATTTTAGTCCTTTCCCTTTAATATAATAAAATAAAAATGTGCCTATAACATTTTCAGACACGGGCATATTACTGGGTGTTGGGGAATTTTTATTTATTTCTTCTTTCTTTCGGGCAAGGAAAATGAAAATATGAGACCATATACGTATTATATCATAGTATATAATGTGGATATATGTGTGTCTAGGTGTTTTGTACGGCATATAATGCCCACCAATACCTTTCTTTCCGTAAAAGGCGTTTTTGTTACGTAAACGAGTTAAGTCACGTGACTGCTGCCATTTATTTTGTGTATATTTTGCCTCATTCGGCTTGTTTTAAATTTAAATAGAAAATTCCATCCCTCAAATTATACAGGGCGTCTCAGTGAAACCATTCTTTAGAAATGTATAGAGTTCTAGCCAAAATGAAAATTTGAAAATTAGATAAAATCGGTTGCATTCTCTCTTTTGCAAATGGGAAAAAAATACTGTACTTTAATTTTTGAACATTTATTGTTGTTAGGACATATAAAAATACAAAAAAGAACATTTTTTCGTGTAGTTACATACGTTAAAATAATTCGAAATTGCATTTTTGCAACATTATGCATTTACATCAAAAAAAAAAACGAATAAATGAAAATAACTGTTTTAAAATTTACCACAAACCTATGGATCTGTTTCAAACTTTATTGCACAATTTACTACCAATCATAGGTGTGTTTGGCAATTTTTTTTTATTACAGCATAGATTTACCCCACATTTTTCGCAAACTGTTGTGTGCAAAAATCCGGTGCACTTGGGTAATTTGCATCTGTTTTACGTGCATCAACCCTCACTATCCAATGCCCAACTTGATCTAATCGAACATCGATTGGAGGAGCTCCATGTTGTACTGGACCACCTCTTTTTTTTTTCTCTGATCTCCTCTTCTAAAACCTTTTGAGAAGCAGGTATTTTGTATGGTAATGTACATATACTAACCGACATTCAGAAGACAAAGAGGTAGTTCCTTTCTGAAGTCGTAATGAGTGATGGCCGACTTTCTTTCCAAATGACTGAACTGATTTCAATACCATCTTAAATTCCAACAGATTCGTAAGATTTCCCTCGATGTTCTTTCTTCATACCACGCTCATTTGGTAATTCTCTTGCGTCGAACAGTTCTTAAACTATATATTCCCTCACGTGCAAGGAAGGTAAGCAAATTTGCTGTAGTGTGGTAAATATCGAAATAAATCTGATTTCTAGGAATAATCCAAGAAAGTCTGACAATTACAATCGCACTGGCTCTCAAATCTAGCTCGTCACCCATCCTTCCGGACTCACTATTTTCCTGCCCTGAATATAGCTCACACCTATAAGCAAATCAATCTGCACCAGAAAGAACAAATAATTTATGGGCAAGTATTGCTTCATATAATCCTTTACTTTCGTCGAACACAGTTGCTCATCGAGTGCAAGTTTCTCTTCAAGTGGTATTTTAGAAAACTCTAAAAACTATTTATACGGTTAATTATAGTTTGTGTACTCTATCATGATTTGGGGACTCTTTCATCTGTAAGCTTGCTGCATCCATGAAAGTTTTTATTTTTCCATATATACTATATTCTGCGCTTTTCCATCTTTCCTGGATTTTGGTGTGATGTCTGAGTTGTCTTCAGTTTCTCTTGTCAATGTTATTGCCTACATCAGTGTCTTCTAACTGATCGTCACTATTCATGTGATTTTTCTTCATTATCTGGATCATCATATTTTCAGATTTCTAGCCCTTCTGGCTATACCGGAAACCACATTTACTTTTATTTATTTCTGCAACCGCCTTTTGGGCCATGAATAGTTTTTTTACGATGTTTTTCGCTAACACTTTAAAAGCTGCTTGTACGGGTTTAGAGCACCAAATTGTTTCATCATCTCTGCTCATAAAAAAAAGGATAAATCATCTTTTCCTGTATCATTTACATCGGCCTTCATCTCGTATATTTCCTCTTCTGAAATTATCATACATATTTTTTCCTACAACTTCTTCTTCACTTTCAACGCCCGAGCCGTCTAACTACTCTTCAATTTGTTTGCGTCTTTCTTCTTGGTTAGTTTGGTCTTCCCCCTCTAGTAACTCAAGGGGACGCTGAATATCCTCTCCTACAGCAGTTTTAGCCCTTAGCTAAGGAGAACCAATAATTGCCAAATTGCAGTATGGCAAAACTAATGAAAAATCGCTAAAATTGAACACTTTCCAAAATTGAACACCCAGAAACTATTGAACGTTTTTAGTCGCCTTTATAGCTGTCAAAATAATTGTTGTGTACATGTAAATCAAGTATGGGCAACCTTTGACATGTTGTGGGCCAAAATTTAGTGTGCAAATACGTTCGCGGGCCGCGTTTAAAAGTAGTGCATTTTAAAGTAGTGTTCATAATTTTTAGCGATAGATATCAGACATGAAATAATACGACAATGTTATTATAATGCAATTTATTAAAATAAGAAAATCAAATGAAAAAAAAATAGGTACAACATTATAATTAAATCGTGAAATTTGGAATTATTACAAACTACGAAAGTTAAATAGCGACAACGAAATCAATGAGACCCTTGAGCTTGAATTTGGGGAAACTAATCCCTCGATGTTTGGATGAATTCCAATGATACAAAGACGTAAAGAATTTCCAAATTATCGTCAGTCAGCCTTGTACGATGTTTTGATTTATTAACTTTCATCATTGAAAAGAACTGTTCGCATTTATAAGTACTGCCAAACGCACAAATCAATCTTCTTGCGAATTTTCTAAGCTCCGGAAAATGGTCTTCGAGGTATTTTTTTGTAGAAATCGCACAACTCCACGTCTTCAAATTTAGATTTTAGGAGTGAGTTTTCTTGGAGCTCGATCAACTCCATTTGCAAGTGTATTGGAGCATTTTGTGCATTATTTTTTGTTGGATGGAATTGAAACTGTCTTCCATGTTTTTAAAATCGCTAAATCTGTTCGAAAATTGCTCCGACAGTAACTTGAGTTCTTCAGCATATTGAGCATAAGTAGTATTTTCATACGCAGAGAGCGTGGTGAAATGGTAACTGTTACCAGACAGCAACTGTGCCTGCCACAAGCGGATTTTGTTTTGAAACGCTTTCAAATGGCTGTACAAATCATTTACTAACTGTCCTTGTTTTTGAAGTTTCAAATCATTCAAATGGCCTATAAGGTCGACCAGAAATGCTATGTCACATATCCATTTTGGGTCACTCAATTCAGATAGTGGTTTAACTTTTATTTGCATAAAATCTGCTATCTCATTCCTAAGCTCGTAAAACCGTTTCAGTATTTTTCCTTTGATTAACCATCTGACTTCACAATATGTTACGTCGTCATATTCGGCTGATATTTCATCCAGAAACGCCTTGAACTGACGATGGTTAAGCCCTCGGGATCGAATAAAATTGATGGTTTTTATTACCACATTCATAACATTCTGGAGTCGAATGGACTTAGAACACAAGTTCTGTTGGTGGATAATGCAATAAAGGACTATCAAATCATCTTTTTGCACATTTTATTCAGTTGCTTTTTCATACAAAATTCCGATGAAACCTTTACGTAAGCCGACCATAGAAGGTGCACCATCTGTGCATACACCAACAAATTTTGACCATGGCAAACCAAAACTTGTGAATACCTTTTCAACTTCATTAAAAATATCCTCTCCTGTAGTGGTTCCTTTTAGCGGCTGTAAAGCAAGCAATTACTCAGTAACAGTGAACTCTTTATCAACACCTCGAATAAATATAGCCAGTTGAGCTGTGTCCGGCAAATCGGTACTCTCGTCTAATGCTATGGAAAATGATTCAAAACCAGCCATACGGCCAGTCATAGTTGTTTTTATATCATTCGCTATCAGTTCGTCTTGACAAACTAATTTTTTCAAATTCGTTTTTCTTTTCAGGACACAAAACACTGCAAAACTTCTAATATACACTCCTTGATAAATTCTCCTTCGGCAAATGGTTTTAATGACTTTGCCAATTTTGAACTAACTATAAAACTAGCTTTTACAACATTATGAAGTTGTGTTCTTTGTTTATAAAACATTTGCTGCTGTTTTTTCAAATTTGCTGTAAGCTTCTGGATTTTGTCTTTTCTTATTTGTCCTGTCAGTGAGTGCAGCATAGGATGCTTAGTTGAGTAATGCCTCTTTTTATTGAATTCTTTCATCACTGAAATGGATTCATTACACAGCAAACACATAGGCTTACCATTGTGCAAGATAAAAAAGAATTCTTCAGTCCATTTTTCTTGAAACTGGCGACCCTCTGCATCTACTTTTCGTTTCTTTCCACCAGACCTCATTTTCGTTTACTTTTCCTTCGATAAAGTTAATAACAAAATATAATTAGTAAGCACTCAAAATGCACACAAAGTCACAAAGCAAATTGACGGCACTAGCAGTTCGTTAGGATATCGCTTGTCGAAGTTATCACCTCGGTAGCTCAAATAGAACTGAATTAAAGTTCGGGGTATCCACCCGCGCGTATATAGGCAAAATGAAGGAATGATCTAGAATCGTCTAGTGTAGAACATTTGAGAAGCTATAATCTTTTGTTGCGCCGCCAGTGAGGCGGCAAACATCAAAGGTTTCGATGTTTGCCGCCTCACTCTTTGATGATCGCCGCCGAAATTTCAAAATGTTTTACTTAAAGAGAATGCAACCGTCATTCTGAATTTTGAAATTTCTATTTTGGCTACACCCCATAAAAGGTCTCACTGAGACACCTGTAAATAATAATAATTGTTCGACGTTAAATAAATAACGTTGCACTTTTTTTTTGTTTATACGAGCAATGGATGTAATTGAATAAAGCGGCAATAACTGGAAGCGGCATTTTCCCATTTCCAATTCACCGTTTTTCCGGTCGCTCCCAGGCGCGAGTCATTAAAACAAAATAAATCAATCAAAAATGGAAATTAATTGTATGCAAAATAAATACTAGCCGAGACCCGGCGAGTAGAGGTACCTACCTATACCTGGCTACCGCTACCGCCCGGAGTATTATTCATCAAAATGTCACCCTATCTTCATTAAACTTATCGGGGGAATTGGATATTTTCGTTTCATTTGCAAAGTTCGCGAAAGGTAAACATTAAAATAGCGTTCGGGAGACCGGGGTTTTAACCGTTTTATCTTTTCCGAAATGATAAATTATCTTTTCCTCCTTCAAAACTCCGGCACACTTAAAATTATAATTGTTATTATACTCTTAATTCCTTCATAATAGGGACCGGTATAATAAAAGACCCTGTACTATGTATAGGTATATAACTGTGATAGAAAACACGAAAAGGCATAAAGGAATTTCATTATATTAAATCTTTAGAGGAACGAGAATATCTTGCCTTATATATAGGACATGTGAATAACTTTAAAAGAAGGAAAAAAATTACTCCATTTCGACTGCACAAAAAAATGCATGTTATTTGGGTTGGCATGCGTTAGGTTTCTTTCGTCATACAGCGACAAAACAACTTGAATATATATGTATATTTGAATTCGTAAAATTTGTATATACCCTAACAGCCAGAAATATTACATAGATATTTTTAAAAATATATAAATTATAAATATTTTTCGTGAGAGGTTTTTGAATATATTTTTCATATTTTTTTCTAAATATAGATAAAATATTCAATTAAAATATTTATTCCATATTTTAAAATTAATGTAAGCGCAATATTTTTTCTAAAATATTTATATGAAAATTGAGATTTTTGATGCAATCTATTTAATTTGTCAAAATGAACTAAAATTGTTCTTGGTTATTTAGAATGTATAACGTCGATAACGAAAAGTTGAAACATACATAGAGTTGTCTAAAAGGCAAGAACTTGTTTTTTCACACTCACCATACAAGTTAATAATCAATAATTCTGGCATCTTTTAAGGCATACTGAAGGTTTATCAAATTAATCACTATTCTTTAATTGAAGTGTTCTAAATATTTTTATTTATTATCATTTTATTTGAATAAGCCAATAAAAATGAAAAATACTCATTTTTAAGTCTAGCCTTGGCTGGTGCCAAGTACAACCCTATATAGCTTTTTTCATATCTTCGGTAGTGGCGCTCTCATGGCGTTTCCTTGTGGCCTCTAAAACAATGCCAATTGTATTAGATCATACCATGAATAGAACATCATACAACATTATCAACACCTACTAATACATTTGGAGCATTTACAATAATTGGAGTGGTAGCTACATTCTAATACTTACGATACTTATTTTTACTTTATTTCATAATATTTGCAAACATGCTACGTACAAACAACACAACGTATTCTAACCTCTATTTGAGGTTATGACGCTTATCTACCGAGATGAATCTCTTAAGTAAATCAACTAGCAATTTATCTGGTAGATGCAGTACATATATGATGCATAAAATTCCTACAATTATATTATTAAACGATTTCTGTACATAACGATATTGAGCATTCCAATTATCTTATAAATGCCATGACATGTTCAAGGTTTTGCTTACTTTGTAGTCACCACAAAAACTAAAACACACCCCGCAACAATTAATTACACAGTTAACCCTAATCCGCCCTAATCGTATACTATTATAAACTATAACATGTAACGGACAAACGAATGAAAACGTTGATGATACGCACGTGTGCGTATCATCTACATTCTATGAATCCTAATCTATAGACATCATAAACAATACTAAATCATATAACACCGGCACCGTAATGAATAGAGGTGTTGTGTTGACGTTCGCAACTTACAAATATTACAAATAATGTAATACAAAACGCAGATATATTAATAGAAAAGTTACAGCGCTCAACTTAGATACTAATTAAATCATATTAGATATATATTATCTAATTTAATCTTTAAATTATCATTTTAAATAGGTACATACCTACTTAATATATATGCATATTTTACCCATCTTATATTATTCGTCCTACGCACCAAATGTACAAAAGCAAAAATTCAATCTTTTTTTTATATGAAATAAATATTTACAGAAATACAAAGCAAAATATTCTTACACAGTTATGAAGAATATATTGAGAAAACATTTGCAATAAAATATTATTAATGCGACATAACATATGTATTTTTTAAATGTTTTCCTAATATATTTTCTATAATATATTTTATGCATATTATATTAATATAACTAATATTCAAGAAAGATTTAATATTCTTTAAATATTTATAAAATATGAAATAAATATAGTTGGTCACTGGGGTATGTATGTATGTATGTTGGTAACTATTTATTCTTAAATATAGGTGAAATGTGAATAAAACTGGCCACCTATCTTTATCTTTGACTGCTACTGGTAATAATGTTTTAATGTGTTTGTGTTGTTAACATTTTTAGAGTGTTTTGTTATTAATTTTTAAATTTGTAAATCTATAATTTGATACACACTAACAAATTTTTAGTAAGATTCCTGTACGAATTTGTGGCAATTTTGTGCCCCTAAAACCGGTACAGGTATTTTACTTAAAAAATAAAACTAAATATAGGTAATTTTTCGAAGGTTTTTTTTTTTTTTATGTAACCTGGAATATTCATAGTGAACTTTGGAAATGTGACTAACTTTTCTAAGATTTTTTCATGTAGACTGGAAGAATCACAAGTACACTTTTCAAGATAGTAGTAACTTCCATAGAAGTTTTACTTGTTTAAAGGTAAAATTACATAGAATCATTCAGTATTTCTGATATTTTTCCTAACAAAAAGGAAAACTGAAAAATTAGTAGTACAAGTACTTCCTAATTGTTATTTATTTATTTACTATGAGATTAAGCAACGACTGTTTTCGACTATACCTCTTCATCAGGCCGAGATTTTCCCACCAAATTACACTAAGAAAAGAGATTGCATTATATGAAAAGTTTTACAACTTTTGTTTTTTATCATGTTCAACGAAAAGAATACCTTTTTTCAGAAAAGTGTTTATTTTAATTGAAAGTAGCGTGCTGTTTTGCCAGAAGACTATTTTCTTCTTAAGTACATGCTTTTCGACGAAAAGTAACCATTATTAAAAGGAATGCACCTTAGTTTTGATTAATATTTTATAATGTCTTTATAACTTCTATTTATGTAAGACAATACACATTACATATTATATTGTTATTATTATGTACATATTTAACAACATATTTAGTTTCTTTTAAATATTATTGAATTATAAACAGTATTTTCAATAAAAAGCCGGACGTTTTGGTTTATTTGCGTGGACACGCATTTATACATTGCTTTAAAACTTTTGCCTTTTAACAGAAAATGCAAGCACCTGTATTCAAGCTGAGTGCTTTTTCACGCGGAAGTATTTTAGTTTTATTCATGTTCCCACCTGCATAAATCTCAGATACACAAACAATAATGAACAAAGGTGAATATTTTTCGCGCGAGGTTAAAAAAATTTCAGAGAAAATTGCAATCCTTTCAGTTAATGCTGATTTACTTATAAGCCAAGGAACTTTACAGCAGTATATAGTGTTTATAGTGAAGGTTTTAAAACTGTTATATACGGGAAAAACGATCTTGTTGTTTTTAACCATTTTTCATGCATTTGGTTACAGTTACTAAATTATTACTTGATCTAGAAATATTAAATATATTCCTGTATTCAATCAAACAAATAATTTGGTTAGTAGATTTATTTGAAGCTAGTGCAGTATTTATTAATTTAACTAAATATTTACATGGAAGTAAAAATAAATATTGCATTTTGTTTTCGTATAGCAGTTTTCTTCCCATATAGTACAGCAAATGAGCAGATACACTTATGTGTAGTACAGAAATTGTCGCATAGATGGCACATCTCATATTTCGTTCCAGTAACAGATAATATTTCGCACAAAATAGACTGGAAACTACGATCGTAACATACTAATCTAGTATATTTACTAGAACAACATCTGATAGGCGTCATCGCCATTGAAAAGACGATTTCTTTAACGGCACACTAGAGTATTACGGAGGTCACTGCGACCAACTCCCCAATACTACTAGGATTTACAACATTCTAACGGCAAATACCTCCTTAGTGCATGGGTTTTTGGAGATAATTCACTTTCATTTCGATTGAAAATATGATCACGGCATTTTCTTGTGTTTACTCTTAAGTCTAAAATGAATAAATGTTATAAGAAAAGAAAAAAACCTCTTGAATCAACATGCTTACGGTTTTCTGCCAATCTGCATAGTTTTCAAGTTCAAAATAAAGAGGACTTGAATCAACTATCAATATCTTTCACTTAAAAGAATAAACTGTTTCAACGAAAAATATATTATTTCCGAATTTAAAATTATATTCCTTTTCAAGGAAACACCAAATCATGTTGGCCATATAGAAAACGCAAAATCCTTTGGTTTAATGCAATTCCTTTTAAATGAGGAGGATAATTCTCTCAGTGTTCATGTGGTGATAGATATTGTACATTGAGATATATGTATGAATTATAAGAATGTATATCTCAATATGCAATATTTTATTCTATCACTACATGTAATTTTGCAGCAAAACCTAAGTCTGAGGAAGAGGTATAGAAACTAGTCACTGCTTAATCTCATAGTAAATACATAAATAAGAATTAGGAAGTTAATACCATAGCTAATTATGGACATTCAGACAAGCAAAAAAGGAAAATGGAAATGTAGAAATGGAAGTGCCCTGGTGGAGTTTACTTAATTGTACTTGAAAATTACTTTATTCATAACTGTAATTTTCCAAATTACACTAAATTGTAAGTTTTTCCAGAGAAATATTAATATTTTTCTTAGTAATATTGCAGTGTTAGAGATTTTTTCCTAAAGAACAGAAATTTTCCCATTAACATTCAGGTAAAATTTTTAACATTACGACATTTTCCATAAGTATCTGTACATTTACCCCCCATTCGATGGGGAGAATTATCAATAAAAGTGATTTTTACCTGGAAAAATTACCTAATTTGTTTAGTGTGTTATACATTACATCATTATTATGTATCTTTGAAAACAACAAGCAATTTTGTATTTCATTGTTATTTTAGTACATTTTAGTAATGTAAATTTCCTATAATTTATTTATACTTATTACATTTTCACTTGTAGCACACAGCACCAGAAATTTCTTTAATATGAATTAAACTTGTAGCAAATAGGTAATTATAGTTGTCTTCCAAAGATATGATGCAATATTTTTCGCATTTCTCAGCTGAAATGATAAAAATTAGAAAGAGACATTAGAGCTGATAATTTTCATTTGTGTCCCTGTCCTTAAGTAATAAAAGTGTTTTGCGAAAAAAAAAGATACAAATTGTAGTTAATTTTAGGAAATTTGTTGCTTTATATATTTATTTACTTGTTAGTGAAAGAAAGGGTATTAAATGCTTCTATACAGGTTGAGCGTTGTTGAGGTAAAAGTACGACCTAGAAAAGTGGATATGAGTAAGTATAAAACTTTTTCAATGTTTTTTTCGCAAATATTTTGGGATGTTACAACTCCATTGCAACCAAGTATGCATGACAGGCATGCCTCTTCAATTTTGGTCTACATTTTGAAGGATGGTTAATTATCTCGTGAACGAGTTGAGTTAGGCCTAAGAAACCTAACACCAACTTGTCTTTATTTAGTCTGTACTATCAAAATATGTCATAATATACAGGTGTTCCATTTAATTTTTCACAACTTTGGTGTGTAACTTTTCTTTGAGTCTCCCTGTATACTTCAAAATAATTTTGAACTGTGCTCCTTCTGAACCTGTACAACGTTAATAAAAAAAAATTGAAAATATGTTACCACTTTTCGTATATAAACTGACGCGAATGTGGTGGCCCAGCCTGTATATGAAGTAATCAAAAATATAATTAAATTATCTCATATTAATATATTTATTATATATGCTTATATTGTACTTTCTAATGACTTCGTACGCAATTTAGCAGAATTATTAAAAAAAATGTCTAGAGCTTTAGGAAAGAGATGTCAAAAGAATGGCGAATAAACTAGGTAGGTTAAGATACGCCTTCTGAGTGAAATTTGAAATATACAGGCTGGTTTATATGTAAGTGCAGTACAAAGTAGATGATTTTTCTTTAAGTTGAACACTTTGTATATAATTTTTTGTTTTATTTTTGAATTCTTAATGAATTGATTTCAACAACCTATGACATTTATGACTTAAGCGGTTGATTACATTAATTACAGGCATTAAGGCTGTAAACAATTTTTAACGTATCAAATGCTCGAAATGTTCTCCTTTACTTGCTGACAAAAGCGTAAGTGTGAAACTCTCCTCAGACAACTTTGAGAAAAAATATGGCATAGACAAATAGAACCTTGTACCAGATGTAGCAAAAATGTGAATTTTAAAGATAAGCTTTAGAGCTGTTTTCTAGAAAGTATCAAAAAAACCAAAAAAGCGGAAGAGTAAAACTTATCTAACCCTTAAGCCCTTTTTAACTAAAACTTTACTGTCGCGTCTTCTGAAAATACCTAACGCATATTTCAAATATGAATGCTCTTGAATATTTGGTTCTTGAGATAGAAAAGAAAAAAAAAAGACTTATGTAAGAGACGTTTTGGAGTGGTCATAATCCCCCCTGTATATGATATTTTGGGTGGGAAAATCCAAGAAAAAATGTCAATTTTATTGCATCTAATTTATTCTAATTTACGTGGTGGGGGGATTAAAATTTGTTCTTGTTTTAACCCCTTACAACTACCACCATATGCCACCGATCTGCATATTAAACCAAAATCTCCAAATTCTCAAGGAGAACATTTCCCTTTTTAGTTCAAATTGATATCTCTTCTGAGCTCCAAAGGTATCGTTGAAAATGTGTTTTAGGGGCGTAACTTTAGTGGTTTGTATCTTCCCTACAAGTGAATATCAGAACCGAAAAACAAAAATACGGGTCGATTATTTTTCACTACAAACTTTTATCAAAATCTGAGGTGACAAGTTGAGTGACTGCTTGTAAGGTTAGAACATAAATAGCACAATAAAGAACTCTTAAGAAGTACCGAGCGGACTTCGTTAGGTACGTTATATGCGTACTCCTATTGTTATCTAATATTTTCGATGTTGAAAGGATTTTGGAGGACAGTTTTATAAACTTTGAACTCTGTAAACTTGCGCCTTAATAACACAAACCTCGCTAATCCTGGCAATCACGGGATTACTCTGGTACGAGTTGAATTTCGAAAGATTACGTGCTTGTAGCTTATTTTATCCCCTGTAATTTTTACATTCCCATCAGGATTATGTAAAAATTAAATTAAAAAAAATAGCAATCGAGGGGGTTTAGAATAAGTAACATTTACAAAGTGTGGAGATATTTCAGTTTAAAGTTATCCAACTATATAAAAGTGAAGGTTTTCTAAAATAAAGTAAAAAATATATTTATTAATAAAAAAATAAATACAATACACAATACACCTTAATTTCTCATTATTTACACTGGTTGTACTGTATTCACCCTAAAAAAAAAATGTGGTAAAATTACCTCAAAAATACGAGGCAACAACCTCCTATTTTTGGGGTAATTTTACCACATTTTTTTTAATGTGTAGATTAGAGTAATAACAAAGAAATTAGAAATAATTGATTATTAGGTTGTTTTATTATCCAGAAATATTAAGTTTCACTTATTTAATAACATGTTTATGTCATTTAGAACTTAATGCAGATTCTCCACTTAAATATTCAAGATATACCATATATAATATTAGATTTAATTTTAATAATTTCTGAAAAATATATTAATTAGTTGGATTACAGAGAGTTTACAAGAATTTCAATAAATTTTACAAGAATAAGCAATGTTTTCAAGAGTAAACATTTTGGGAGAAAGGTCGATAAGAAAAACCAGTAGTTACTAAGAATTTTTGTGGCGGTTGTCACCAGTTGTCACCTTGGTTTGGCACAAGATTTAAATTGACAAGTTAATTTAAAATTGACACATTTTTGAAATTTGTTATATATTATATTACTAAAGAACTATATTATAATATTTAATATGAGTTCTACAACTTTTCATGCACTCCGCCTGAAATACGGCAAATTGCTGAGAAAAAACAATTAATAATTTACTTCCGGAGAAATCGTACACTATGTATCAAAAGCGATACAAAAATTTTGAAAAATGGTGCAAAGAAAAGGAAATTCTTCATATTTCTGAGAACGTCTTACTTGCTTATTTTGAAATGCTACGTAAAGATTATAAATCGTCATCATTATGGTCGATTTATTCGATGTTAAGGTCGTGTTTAAATGTACATAGAAATGTGGATATATCAAAATATATGAAACTTCAAGCATTATTAAAACGGCTATCTAAAGGTTATCAAACAAAAAAAATCTAAAATTTTAGAAGAAGAAGATATTCATAGATTTTTGAAACAAGCCGATGATAAAATATACTTAGCTATAAAGTTAGTGTTGATTTTATTTCGTTACTTTTTTGTAAATTCTTTATATTCTAGGTTATTTTGATAATAGGATATAATGGAGCCTGTAGGCGAGAAGAATTAATTAATATATGTGTGGAAGATCTTCAATACAATTCCGATTCCATTATAGTAACATACCTAAAACAAAAACAATGTACCCAGAATGTTCGCAGTGACTGATGTAAACTGCATCGAACTTATAAAAAAATATAATAATCTGCGGCCTAAAACAGTTACTCACAAACGTTTTTTTCTAACTTATCGTCATGGCTGCTTAATTAATAGCCCGGTATTAACACCATGGGGAAATGTTCCTAAACAAATTGCCAGTTTTATTCATTTACCAGATCCTCATCTTTATACAGGACATTGTTTTAGAAGATCCAGTGCGACACATATAGCAAATACTGGAGGTGATATTTTAACTATAAAACGATTAGGTGGCTGGGAAAAGCACGGCTGTTGCTGAAGTTTACGTTGCCTCTTCTATGAAAATAAAATTGATGTTGGAAATATGTTTGCACAGGAAAATAATGTGAATCTACCTCGGAACTTCTGGGAATGGTTCACAGTTTGAGTACTCCAACAGAAGCAATATCACTATCGTAGAGAACGATAATTTTCAACAGAATGTTTCTACTGCACACGGTATCACTATCACTTCGAAAGATAATTCAAACGTTAATATAAATGTTTATAATAGTTGTACTATTTCAAAGATTAATAAAAATATCAAATCTTACAATGAATTTTAATATAATAACCTCAAACTTGCTTACAAAATGTCATATTGACATCTCCATTTCTGTTGCAATGTGACCAACTTAAAATAAAGCTGCTTAAATGTTCCATTTCTATTACGCAACTAGTGCTGTAATAGACCCTATTACGGCACTAGTGGAATAAATGGTATGGTTACGGCACTAATTGCAAAAAACATTTTTAAACATTTTGTGTTCCAATCAAATAACAGATACTTACAAATCATAATTTCACGTCACTTGTATTGTCCATATTGTATTTTTACCAACATAAAGGGGTAATATTCCACGAAATATATTATTTTTCCTTGCTACTAAGCAAATTTCCCCAAGTGGGGGAAAATTACTACATTTATTGAAGTATTTTTCTATCAAAGTCGGTCCTACCAGGCAAAATTACACCTAATTTGTGGTAATCTGATGTTTACCCTCTTTTTGGTGTAATTTTACCTTATATTTCATATGTTTTTTTCACACACCAGTGAGGTAAATTTACCATCATTTTTTAGAGTGTTTATGTATGTACAATTGATTTCTGCTATTGTACGAGTTCTAAGTTAATTAAATATTAAAGAATGTTTATAATATTCATGGGAGTACAGAATAAGTACGTCTTCTATATCACCCTGAGGCGATTAATGTATATCTAAATATCTTAATTTATTTGCCGGAATGCCTTTTTACACAGTAAACAGCTCTCCTCTCTCGCTCTAGTGAAAACGATATTCTCATTTTCAAATTAGTATTGGTCATAAAGTTTTCATTCTGCCATATCGATTACCTTTTCCATCTCGCTCTCTCCTTCTCTATTTGTCTTCCCCTTTCTCTCTCTTTCTCCCCGCATCTCTCTTTCATTCTCTCACTCTCTCTCTATAGCATACTTTCCCGTACGATACGACAACCACTGTTGTTGGTTCTCTGCTGGGTCGTTCGAATGTTTGAACACTGACAGGAAATACGTGTATATATGTATTTGAACGTTCCATTTGCCGTAAGAATTAAAATGTTTATTCACATACGCGCTGTTGCATTTCATATATATCTCGAACGCACAATATTTAAACTGAACGCGGATCATTTCGGATGGTATTTATGTACGGGGCAAAAGGTTGAAATTGGGGCACAATTAAAAATATTTGACTACATACATGCGTTCGAGAAATTGACTATAAGCTTGCGAAATCGGTTTTTGCATAAACTGAGGGAAAGAAATGCATTGATTTAACCAAAATACGCATAACCAACCAAAAAATTTGCATTAAATACGGCCCACCGAAATTTATTCTTAGATTAAAATTTACGATTTGTTGAAATATATTTGTTAACTTAAAAATAATAGACTCGTTGATTCAACTGAACCCTCAATTTCAATTTAAACAAGTTTAATCGTTAATGCAACACTTCAGTTTAGTTGATGTAACACTGTTTTGATTTGTCAATACAGCTCTAAGTATGTTAGAAAAAAAAAAAATGTTTTGTTTAACGAGCATTGCTGCTTAGCGTAACTTCGAAATTGTGTTGAAACTACAAAAATAAATTCTTGCTTCAGTGCATCTTTATGGTTACATTAGCAAATAAAACGTGTTGAGTGCACAAAACTAAGAGTGTCAATGCAAACATTTTTTTTGGTTGATGTGAAGCAAAAAATTTGTTCATTCAAATAATCTCATTTTGGATCTTTTGGATATTTTATTAATTACAAATTGGGGTTTGAAAACAAAATATGACTAACTTAGGTTCATATATTTCATATATTTATTAATAACTTCACAACAGTTATAAAATACCAAATATGTATGTACACTTTACAATAATAGTAGGTATATAAAAGTAACGCCTAAAAATATTTATTTACAAATACATTTGAATACACTTCCGACCATCTGACAACGTATGTAACATAAATGAATTGCAATAAACGAGTTCCTTCACATAAATAAAACGTGTTTCATCAGTTTGTGTTATAATAAATGCCTGAAAATGATCATTATATTGTAATGTTTCGTACACTTGTATTACAAAAAAAAATATCTTTATCATTTGGAGTCAAAATTTCTTGAATACAGCCAAAATACAGCCGGCTCAATGTGACATATCGTGTGAAGAATATGTAAATTTTCTTACACAACTTCCCACATCCTATATTATATGCGGTGATTTCAATGCACACCACACTACTTTTGGTTCTGGGAAAACGAACAATGCAGGTAACATTTTATTAAAGGCTGTTGATGTAACTGGCTCTATTTTCTTAAATGATGGGTCTCCTACGAGGATCACAAGCCCAAATCAAAGTGCATCGGCTGTAGACATTACCTTGTGCTCACATGATCTGGCAGAAAGAAGTCAATGGCGTGTATTGGATGATGCCTATACCTCCGATCACTTCCCGGTACTTTTAACAATAACATATACTGGAGATAATGTTGATACCATATATCCTACACAGAGGTGGAAAATCGATAAGAACAAAGTTAGTTTTTACACTGATTATCTATGTAATGCACAACCAATTATTCCCAAATTGTCCAATGCCAAGGAAAAAATAGATTTTTGTTTACGATGTATTAGACAGGCTGCTGATTCAGTTTTTACTTTAAAAAAGGCATTTACTCCTAATAAGAGGATCCCCCCGTGGTGGGACGAGGAATGTTCAGAAGTCATTAAAAGACGCAAACAAACTCTCAGAAATTTTAATGCAAATCGTACGTTAGAGAATTATCTCGAACATCGTCAGGTATCTGCTATCTAAGAGATTTCTAAAATATAAAACGAAAACATTTGGAAGCTTCTGTAACAGCTTAAAGAAAGACACCCCTATTTCTCTTGTATGGAGCAGAATTCGAAATTTCAACAGCCTACCATTGGAATCGCTAATTACCAGACACTCAGTTGCACACCTTCTTGGCTAATCTAACACCAGATTTTGTGGCACCTGAAAAATCTATCAACTATTTGGGGCCAGACGAAAATCATTTTATATTGGAACCATTTTCCATTATTGAATTAAATAGAGTCCTAAACGATGTTAATGATTCAACACCTGGCATAGACGATATTTCGTACGCTCTGCTGGCGAACTTACCTAACAACGCATAAAGAAATTTACTATCGGCTTATAATGGTATGTGGTTAAACAATGAAGAAGCCGACGTCCTTAAAACGTACTGGTTGTTCCTATCTTGAAACAAACAAGATCCTTCAATTGTGAATTCTATTCGACTATCGCTCTTATGTCCTGCATAACAAAAGTATACGAACGAATGATAAAAAATAGACTAGACTGGTGGTTAGATATGAGAAAAATCCTACCTGCTCAACAATTTGGTTTCAGAAAACGGAGAGGTACTATAGATGCTCTAACAGGACTTATTTCAGACATTCAGATTGCCTTTACTCGAAACGAAACGGTTGGGAGCATTTTCCTAGACATTGCTGGAGCATATAATGGAGTGGATCTAGATATACTAGAATCTAAATTAATCAAGATTGGACTCCCGCAACAGGCGGCACGTAGAATAACAGACATCTACCGGAATATTAAGATATTTGTAAGATCAAGCAAAAATGAAGAGTAGGGCAAGATTAGCATCATATGGATTAATACAGGGATCCACTTAAGTCCTGTATTATTTAATATATATACACTTGATTTCCACATAGATTTAGTCCGAAAGTTAACATCATTCAATACGCCGACGATTTTTGTATTTATATCAGCGGAAAGAACTTAAAGCAACTGAGCAGGGACCTTGCTAAAACAGTACAAACAACAAAAAACTGGCTATTTAGTAATGCATTAGAGCTCTCAGTCGATAAGACCAATGTGATGTTCTTCTCACGCTCTAGAAAAATACCTACTGATAATATAAAGCTCGCCAACTGCACTTTCGATATACCGCAATACATTAAATATCTAGGCTTAAATCTCGACAGCAAATTAAAATGGGGATTTCATATAAATGCTGTGACTTCTAAATGTGAGAAAGCACTAAATATATTAAGAATAATAACTAAAGTACGATGGGGGTCAGATTTTTCAACTGCCATGAATGTGTACAAGGCGTATATCAGATCAGTGATTGATTATGGATGCACACTATATAGTAGCGCTTC
The DNA here is from genome assembly GCA_004143645.1 of Protaetia brevitarsis. Classification (NCBI taxonomy): domain Eukaryota; kingdom Metazoa; phylum Arthropoda; class Insecta; order Coleoptera; family Scarabaeidae; genus Protaetia; species Protaetia brevitarsis. The sequence continues at coordinate 220,074 of RXPK01000408.1, read as the reverse complement.
GTCCAAAAACCTACATAGACTGGATGTTATACAGAATAAAGCTCTTCGAATATGTGTCGGTGCGATGAGATCCACTCCAGTCAATGCCTCTACAAATAGAAGCAAATGATCCACCTTGACGCTGAGACGACAAATGCTTGCCGTAAAAATATATCAAAAACAAAAATGCCGATATTGTCTTCATTTTACGTGATATAGCAACTCTCAGCATATTAGACCTGACCGAGGTATAATTGGCAAAGAAAAAATCACCTTTACTATGTGAAGCATTAGATATTCAGTGAACTTCGATACACGTTTCTACAAAGCAGAGGAAAGTCAGTACTTACTTCGAATCTATAAAGCCATGTTTTTTGTATTTCCACCTTATATTGGACAAAAGGAGCCATGATTTCCAACTTTACAAGCACATTTTACTACAAAAATCAGTTAGATTTAGTTGTTTTTACTGGACGGCTCCAAATCTGATGCGGGATGCGGCGGTGCTTTTTATGTTGTTAACAGTGGTATAATATAATTATTCAAACTAGATTCAGATGCATCTATATTTACTGTAGAGGCTGTAGCAATACTAGAAGCATTACGGTATAACGTGCAGAAACAAATTTCAAACGTATAGCTATCATGTCCGACTGCTGCAAGTGTATTACAATCACTCTGTCAGTATTCATCTACAAGAAAGAAAATGCATTGTATTGTCAAACGTAATATTTCCATCTCGTCACTGAAATGCGCCGCAAGGGATCTCTGTTACCTTCTTCTGGGTTAAGGGTCATTCTGGAATCCCCTCCAATGAAACGGTTGATACGCTCGCCAAGCTAAGTTGCACTGAAGGATCTTTATACAAAGGCAGTCTTAGTGAGAAGGACATAATTAACATAATAAATAGAGACTTACTGTATCAAAACTGGGATGTTCAGTGGAAAGCCGCCTATAATAACGGATGACTCAATATGCTTACATTCACCCATCAGTATTTAGCAGACCTTGGTAATGATACCCATGATAAAAATATCACGTTCATTATCGCACTAACGGTAGCAAGAATAAAATTTGGACATGGTCAAGTACCCATCACACTTTACACAAGCTTCAGATAATTGAGTCGCCAAGATGCCGGTGTGGGCACAAGGTGTGTGATCTTAACCACATTTTAACTTAACTGCCCCTCTACATAAAGATACCATAAACTCTCCTTATTATAACCAACTGATGGGAGAGGGGTCGAACTTCCTACAAGTATAATAACGTTAATGTGCTATAATAAATAAGTAATTTACGATTTCATAAACCACTACCAAAATGAAGCATACAAATATAGAGAGGTAAAGTAACTTCCATCCTAAATCAACCTCTGTGGGGACAACCTATTTTCCGTTGGGCCGAATTCTTGTGTTGTTAAAACAGTTAGTCCATCCCGACAGGCCCGGGATGTGAGAGTGGGTGACCACGTCTTAGGCCTTCTAGTACTTTAAACCATCATAACACATAGTATTATGCTAACTTACTTTTATATTACCAGTTAAATTCTATAGATTCTAATATCGTTCATAATTCTAAATCATTGAGCACACGGGCTATGATCCCCAAGATGCTAAAAAACAAACCAAAAAAAAAAAAAAAAAACAACCCGATTTGAACAGAAACGCCATATCTCTTAACCCAGACAAGAAAGTAAATACCAGAGAAAAAAAGTGTTGTATTAACTAATAAAATGGTGTATTGAACGCTTTTTTTCTTTTCAATATGAGCAATGATATTTTAGTGTTAATGCAATACGTAAAAAAATGTTAAATGTGTTAGTTAACTGATAATAATAAATGTTATAAGAAACAGACTAAGCGTGATTCTTTGAACATGTACTTAATTTTCATTAACAATTTCTACCTGCTAATTGAATAATACAACAACATTATCCCAACACAGTTACTTGTTGTAGACACACGAAGTAATAATTGTCTCTATAATTTTATAATATTGGTTTAGCACTATAAAATGTTGATTCAAAACTTATATTGTTTCATTTAACCTAGCTGTAGTATTTCATCGAATGACTATTTGCATGTAATTCCAACACCTTTAGGTGGTTATACGAAAAAGATTTTCTTGTTAGTGGGAACCAATTTCGATTTGCTTAAAATCACTGATCGGGCGAGTTTTTAATTTCATCGATGGATCCATCGATTACTGTATTAAACAGAGATATACTGTAATCGATGGATCTATCGATGACATTAAAAATCCGCCCTCATATTCAGCAATTTGTCCATTGATAGCAACGCATAGTTATATAATTACTATAGACTATAGTAGGTAATAGGAGAAAAACATTTACGGCATTATATACTAAATAACATAACTTAATAACATAACTAAAAAAATTATAAAGGTTTTATTCATACATTTGAAGGGAAAGTACAATTTAACGTTTCATAATAAATCATTACTAACAACATTTAACCAAAATTCGTTATCAGCAATTACCGATTTCGTAATACTACCCACCAAATAATCATTATTTTCAGCGGAATTGGTTTGTATCATATTAATCGATTTACTTAAATAATTAAAGGCAAAATGATTTTTACGATTACATTTATGACATGTTTTACCATAAGCTGGACAACTGTTTTGCGCATGCGTAAAATTACAACGTGTACACCGACCTGTTCTAGAATTGTTCGAATCCGTTACAAACGATCTTGTTGAATTTGCCAAACACCTCTTTCCAATGATCTTCCATCCTTGTGCGGTCCTCGGGTGAAACGTGTCTTTTGTCTTGCTCCTGCATCTGGCTGTCGATCGATGCGTTTTCCAGCGTAATTTCAATAATATTTAAAATTTCTCGAACTTCTTTCCTATACAGTGTTATAACAGCGTCGCTGCTTGTATTTCGGCTGTTTTCCCACTGCAACCACTCGCGGCAGAATATAATTCCTAATCTTCTTTGAATTGTCTTAAATTTTTTCCTAGGTCGCCCTCCATTTTCATCTTCTCGGGTTGAGATATATTCTCCACTTTGTTTTATTCCTTTCTGATACTTTTTTTAAATAATTTCTTGCACTTTTTTTTCCTTTCACTGATTTTTTGTTTTGTATTTTGTTTGTTTTTTATTCTGACTGCGCAATGTTATATATATATACTCCGCGATGGCTTTTGATTATCTTTATTATTCAATATTAATGTTACGGAAGCTTACAAACATAGGTCTTATTGCTACGGAGGTTGGATACTGACTGACTGTGCGCATGTGCGATCACCTATATGCAACAGTATTAAATATTACATTTCATTGAGTTAACACCCATAGTAAATGTTTAAAGAACACCTTTTTCAAATGTCCAGATCGACAATTTATGGGATTAAACAACAAGATAAAATATTGTTACGCCTGAACACTATAATCTTATTAAATTAACTCTAAAGTGTGCAACAATATAAATATGTTTGTTTCAAATAGGAGCATATGATTCACTTAAATGCAATATGGTTAAATCAATGCTCTCAAATTCGTGACACTACGTAAAAAGTTGAAATAACCATTTCATTTCTCTCAGTGAGAACACATCTGAATCCCGTAAAAAATATTTACTATTTGTATTTAATTAATGTGAAATGCAAATATGGTTTAAGATTATTTTTTCTTTATAGAATTTTATATGCATATTCAAATATAAGCAATAACACGGCACAGTTTGGTAGATGACCGCGAACGAAATGAAAGCCTACAAAGGAATAGGGGAAAACGTGCAATTTATATCGCTTTCCTATTTTGCAAGGTTATTTTGGAATATATTCTTACATTATTCACACCCTCCCTAGCCTTTATGTCACCTACGTGAACTGGTTGTCGAAAGGAGTCGAAAGTCTATATACGGCTTGTACACCGTACGTGAAAAAAAAATGTTTTGATACAATACGCTATAAATAATACAAATACTTTTCATCGGTTCTGTATATACGTATATACACGATTTTTTTTTTTACTCGATGTAATCGTTAAGTTGGATTTCGTAACGTGATTGTTTCATGATTGCATCGCAGAAGGTATGGCAATGGTATGGATCCTTTCTCTACTCTTTAGCGATGGCCTTATCGGGTGTGCCGATGCCGTCTTCACATACAGTGTTGTTCCAAAGCGTACTATTGTACTATTTTAGTACAAGTGAATGAAACGTAGTACAATAGTACCTCTTTGAATAATTTAGTACAATGTATTAACTGATTCATTGCAATTTCTTAAAAAAAATGCTTTCAACTGATATTAGTAGATAGGGCTGATAAGAAAGAAATCAAATTTCTTTTTTTATGTAACAAATCATACCAAATTATAGAAACTTGTATTACAAAACAATAGTACGATTTATTGGAAAATAGTACCACATGTTAACCAATCTCAGTACATTGTTTAAAGCTGTCCGAATAACACTGTTCACGTACAATATACCGGGTGACTCAATAGTCCGATATCGATCGATATTGACTTTAATATCTCTAATAAAAGATTGTTCAATGTGGCATCCTACATGACGGAAAGAAGTGCATGTTCTAAAAATATTTTCACGTTCACGGGGTGTATCAGTTCTCCAATACCGTACTCAACTTAATTTTTCAAATGATGCTATACATAATTTCTACAAATACATATATTCGTTTCAAATTTCGAATGCAAGCTTGCCAAGTTATTTAACTTTTTACATAAATAATTCAAAATGCACACCGAGAAAAGAGATTGCATTAAATGAAAAGTTTTATAACTTTTGGTTTTTATCATGTTCAACGAAAAGACCTTTTCTCAGAAAAGTGTTTATTTTAATTGAAAGTAGCGTGCTGTTTTGCCGGAAGAGTATTTTCTTCTTAAGTACATGCTGCTCGACGAAAAGTAACCGTAATTAGATGGAATGCACCGTAGTTTTGATTAATATTTTATAATGTCTTTATAACTTCTGTTTAAGTAAGACATACACATTACATATTATATTGTTATTATTATGTACATATTTAACAACATATTTTAGTTTCTTTTAAGTATTATTGAATTATAAACAATATTTTAAATAAAAAAGCCAGACGTTTTGGTTTATTTGTGTGGACATGCAGTTGATTGATTTAAAACTTTTGCCTTTTAACGGAAAATGCAAGCACCTGTATTCAAGATGAGTGCTTTTTTTACGCGAAAATATTTTAGTTTTATTCAGGTTCCCACGTGCATAAGTCTCAGATACACAAACAATAATGAACAAAATAGTGAATATTTTTCGCGCGAGGTTAAAGAAATTTCAGAGATAATTGGAATCTTTTCAGTTAATGCTGATTTACTTATAAGCCAAGGAACCTTAAAGTAGTATATAGTGTTTGAAAGTTTTAAAACTGTTATAGACGGGAAAAACGATCTTGTTGTTTTCAACCATTTTTCATGCATTTGGTTACAGTTACTAAATTATTACTTGATTTGGGAATATTAAAAATATTCCTGTATTCAATCAAACAAATAATTTGGTTAGTAGATTTATTTGAAGCTAGCGCAGTATTTATTAATTTAAGTAAATATTTACATGGAAGTAATGATAAATGTCGCATTTTATTTTCGTATAGCAGTTTTCTCCCCATATACTACAGCAGATGAGCTGATATACTTATGTGTAGTAGAGAAATTGTCGCATAGATGGCGGATCTCATATTTCATTCCAGTAACAGATAATATTTCGCACAAAATAGGCTGGAAACTACGATCGTAACATACTAATCTGGTATATTTACTAGAACAACATCTGATAGGAGTCATCGCTATAGAAAGGACGATTTTCTTTAATGGCACACTAGGATGGTCACTGCGACCAATTCCCAATACTGCTACGGTTTATACAACATTCTAACGGCAAATTCCTTCTTAGTGAATGGGTTTTTGTAGATAATTCATTTTCATTTCAATTGAAAATGATCACGGCATTCTGTTGTGTTTACGCTTAAGTCTAAAATGAATAAATGTTTATAAGAAAAGGAAAAACCTCTTGAATCAACATGCTTAGGGTTTACTGCAATCTGCATAGTTTTCAAGTACAAAATAAAGAGGACTTGAATCGACTATCAAAATCTTTCACTTAAAAGAACAAACTGTTTCAGCGAAAAATATATTATTTCCGAAGAAATGCGTGAATTTAAACTTATATTCCTTTTCAAGGAACACCAAATCATATAGAAAACGCAAAAACTGTTGGTTTAATGCAATTCCTCCACGTGATTGAAATTCATTTTAATTAACACTAAATAAAGAAAATTCTACTAATACAGCGTGTTTGACAGTTGGTAATGTCATAAAAAATTGTTTCACCGCCTACCTTCTATAAATAAATGTTGTTTGTGTGACCATTTCTAAAAATGTCAAATTATCTCAGAAGGAATAAGTTTTAGATATACCTTACTCCTAACAAAAATAAAAGATCGTAAACATGTCCATATGGTGAAATAAAAAAAAATATAGGGTGTTTAATTTAAAATAATAAAGTAAAAGCCGTTTAAATATGACACAAATTGATTGCTTTGAAGACCAGCTTGTATAATTTCACTAAATAACATTGAATTCATAAGAAAGATTTAAGGTTTTCTAAGCTACTAAGCAAATTTTAGAGCTTAAATATTCAATGATAATGCCGGAAAAAAAATGTTAAACGAACACGTGCATTTGAAAATTTTATGTAAAAAGTTTAAATAACTTGGCAACCTTGCATTCGAAATTTGAAACGAACATATATATTTGTAACATTCACTACAACAAATCAGCATGCCTAACAAATAATTACGGTTTCATTTGAAACTATAAGTTGAGTACGGTCCTGGAAAACTGATACACCCCGTAAACGTGAAATATTTTTAGAACGCGCACTTCTTTCCGCCATGTATGATGTCACATTCAAAAATCTTTTATGAGAGACGCTAACGTCAATATCGACCGATATCGGACTACACTGTAAAAAAAATTCTAGTAAAATTACATGTAAAATCGTTGGTAACAAAGTTACCTACAATTTTACAAGTAAATTTGCTTCATAAGGCAAAATTTCTACCATCTAGTAAATTTGACATGCTGATGTATTTTTCAAAGATTGTACTGTAAAATTCGTATGTAATATTTATATGAACTGTATATTTACCGAACACTGAAGTAATTTTCAGATGTATTTTTATAAAGAAAGCAAGTAAAAATACCAAAGAATGGAATATCGCATGTATAAATATACATTGTACCGTAAATTGTTTTACAGGTATAATTTAATATTACTGCCAAGGCTGTAATATTAAATTACACATGTAAAAGAATTTACATGTAATTTCTTTTACAGGTGTAATTTAATATTATAGCTTATTATTTTTTGCAGCGTACTATACCCTAAATTAAATTTCTATTTAAACTAGCCAACGATTCCATGGTAACATGGAAATCACAGCTTACTTTAAATAACAATCTAATTTAAAGCATTTTGCACAATATGCAAAACGTTCAATAATATGAATAAAACTAAAAATGCGTGAACAGGTATTTTTAGGTTTTTTATTTATTAAACTAAACACTCAGAAGATACAAATATATAAACTTAACGCAATGATTTTTTTCACTAAACAATTTTAAAGGAGAAAAGAACATTTGAAATTGTCTTTTGAAAGGTTCAAAAGCCTAGTCTGTGTAGCTATTATATTATTAGTAGGAATTTTATTTGTGTTATAATCTAAACCAAAAGTTGTCCATAATGATAATGCATTGATAACATTATTAGGTATTATTGTATTTCAAATATTGGTTACCCAATTATTGTTTGTATACTTTTGGTATTTTGAGTTATTGGATTGTATTTTGTTTTATTTTCTTTCGATGTTTGAGTTTTATAGTTGTAACAAAATCTTCTTCATACATAAAATTTAGATATTCTGAAAACGTGTGCTTGTATGTGTAATTTGTCAAACTGAAAACCATAAATATTTAGAAAATAGAATAAAAGAATATAAATATAACAAAAATCTTACAACCTTAAAAAAACATGAAATAAATTAAAATCATACATTTGATTTTAACGATATAACAATTTTAAATAAGGAACAAAATTTAAAAACACGTAATATACTTGAAATGATTCAGATTCATAAACAAAAAAACGCAGTTGATCATAAAATTGACATACAATACTTCACAAAACTATATATAACTTAATTTTATAACTAAATACAGTAATATTTTTTAGAAGTCTATTTAATTACAAAATTCAATAATATTTACATATTTAACAATAAATAATCAAAACATATTACATTGAAACACAATCTTTAAATAAAACAAAACCATATGTTGAAAATTAAAGTAAAGTAAGCAAAACAATTATGATTTTGTCATTTATTAGACAACAAATTTATTCATAATTTTCATTAGCAGTAAATGATTTATATTTTTTATATATTTTTAGTTGAAAAAGCTTTTGCAATAAAAGCGAAACGTCGTTGAACATTTCCATGTTTTTCTGAAGACCTAAAAACCGAGAAAACGAAAAGAAATTAGTAAATTGTTATATACAATACATATAGTTAAAATAAAAATAAAAATAACATATGTATGACTAAATAGTCATTTACAATAGATACTAAGAATTATTATCTATACATCGTTCAGATTCAAATTGACAATGCGATTTCAGGCTGACATAACCTCCTAAACTTCTTTATTTTAAAATGGTTATGTCTAAAAAACTCAAAATCGGGCTTCTGCATCAAATTTCAAAAAAAAAAATTACTAAAATTGGTAAGATTCATTCTTGAATTTATCCAAAATGGACACAAATATTAATCGTTTACCCTACAATCTATATGTACGTAATTTCATCTGTGACAAATATTAACTTCTAAATATGAAGTTGCAATAAATACTACATACTACATCATAATTCCGATATCCTTACTCTCTTGGTTAGAATCTATTTGTATTTATATTTGGGAAATATAATATATACCTACTTCTGAAAACACGTTACGGTTACGTTTGCACCTATCTGATTATAAGTTAGTATGTCCTTCAAAGTACTATGTTAAATTTTAAGTACAATTGATAATTACATATACAAATATCTGTAAATGCGTATTTATAAAACTAACTTACCTAATTCTTTTATAGCACCTAATAAGTCACACTGAATCGCTCAAACAGGGATCAAGAATGAACACGCTTACGCGAAACCTACGATTGTTTGTGACGTACATGATATCATTGAGCCAATAATAAGTTCGACAAACGAATAAAATTACCTACGCGCAAGATAAATAACCCAATAACCAATCACATTGCGGCGTATGAATTTCGTATTTTCCATGATATCTATAGTTTTACCCGAAAATTCAAGTAAAAACAAATAAATATAAAAGATCCTTATATTTTGTACGGTAAAATTATTAGTTTACTGGTAAAATTACTTTTAAAGTGCACTAAATACCCAAAAAAAATTGTCAATTTTACACTTTTAAGTAAATTTTTATAGTAAACACAAAATTGTACATGTTTTTTTCCTGTATTTTCCTTTTGAATTTTTGTTACATCTTAAACTTACTTGAAAAAGCTATAAATTTTATCGAAATTTCTTTTTCCATGTTAAATATCCTAGAGAAAACATGTAAAACAAAATTTACATGATTTATTGTGGTAAATTCACAACGTTATTACATGTAATATTCCTGATTTACCATAGCAAGATTACTGTAATTTTTTACAGTGTACTGATTCACCCTGTAGATTGCTGGTAAAATGAGACGTGTATAAAATAAAACTTCATCAATTAAACCGATCGGCAAACCTCTTATACAAATATTTACAAGGCGAAAAAGTGTTATGATTATATGAAAGTCCTAACTACAGAGGGTCCTTTTCGGCCCTCTATAAACAATGATCTCGTATAGTTGTGTAAAAGTTTCTCCACTGCCTCTCTAAAAGAACGGTATATACGCAGAATTCAATTTAATTCTTGATCATAGAGAGAGGGGAAAAATGTACAACTCGCCCCTCACAGCCTCCCCCTCGAAACTTGGAAATAAACGAGATTGGAACTCCTCTCTTCCACATATAGATCGATGGTCGTAATTATATCATGGTGCACCCCCGGGGTGATACGTGAAATGCTTGCCGACAATTTTTATATACACGATGTCAAAAATGCTGAAACCAATCAAATTGCTACCAGGACTTTCTTTTCCTTCCTCTCTTGTCGTTTTTCTGCTTTTTTTTTTTTATTGTGGTCAAAGAGGGACCTTTTATTGAATTTTGTTTATTATATTAGGGGAGTTGATCGGCTTAATAATTGCAAGGCCCTTCAATCGAGATTAGCAAGGACTGTTCTGTCTGGAAGATTGTTTTTTTTTTACGTTACATATTTCATCGTATAACAACATTCCCAAATAAATTTTCTAAATAACAGACGTGGGTGGCCATGACTTCAACGTGACAACAGTCGAGAATAATTAAACTTATGAGTTTCTAGAGCCGCATTTGGGACAGAGGTTTTAATAATGTTGTATTTAGATTTCACCGTCTATATTTCCATTTATTTAAATTCTTGTAAAATAGTATATTAAAAGACAAGTTTCATTTTGACGTTTCAAAGTACGAATACAGAGTTTAAGAAACGAGTGGCGTAGCCACGAGTTTCTTAACTGAATGAGTGCTTTAATGTCAAATGAAACGTGTCTTTTATGCTATTTTTTGCAATTAGTTTTAAAATTTCTCTTTTTGTAAAAGCAAAACGAGAAAAATTTGATAATCTAGGGAAATTTTGTGGCGGTTGTCACCAGTTGTCACCTTGGTTTGGCACAAGATTTAAATTGACAAGTTAATTTAAAATTGACACATTTTTGAAATTTGTTATATATTATATTACTAAAGTAACTATATTATAATATTTAATATGAGTTCTACAACTTTTTCATGCACTCTGCCTGAAATACGGCAAATTGCTGAAAAAACCATTAATAATTTACTTCCGGAGAAATCGTACACTATGTATCAAAAGCGATACAAAAATTTGAAAAATGGTGCAAAGAAAAGGAAATTCTTCATATTTCTGAGAACGTCTTACTTGCTTATTTTGAAATGCTACGTAAAGATTATAAATCGTCATCATTATGGTCGATTCATTCGATGTTAAGATCGTGTTTAAATGTACATAGAAATGTGGATATATCAAAATATATGAAACTTCAAGCATTATTAAAACGGCTATCTAAAGGTTATCAAACAAAAAAATCTAAAATTTGAAAGAAGAAGATATTCATAGATTTTGAAACAAGCGATGATAAAATATACTTAGCTATAAAGGTTAGTGTTGATTTTATTTCGTTACTTTTTTGTAAATTCTTTATATTCTAGGTTATTTTGATAATAGATATAATGGAGCCTGTAGGCGAGAAGAATTAATTAATATATGTGTGGAAGATCTTCAATACAATTCCGATCCATTATAGTCAACATACCTAAAACGAAAAACAATGTACCCAGAATGTTCGCAGTGACTGATGTAAACTGCATCGAACTTATAAAAAATATAATAATCTGCGGCCTAAAACAGTACTCACAAACGTTTTTTTCTAACTTATCGTCATGGCTGCTTAAATTAATAGCCCTATCGGTATTAACACCATGCGAAATGTTCCTAAACAAATTGCCAGTTTTCTTCATTTACCAGATCCTTATCTTTATACAGGACATTGTTTTAAAAGATCCAGTGCGACACATATAAGCAAATACTGGAGGTGATATTTTAACTATAAAACGATTAGTGGCTGGAAAAGCACGGCTGTTGCTGAAGGTTACGTTGCCTCTTCTATGAAAAATAAAATTGATGTTGGAAAATATGTTTGCACAGGAAAATAATGTGAATCTACTGGAAATTCTGGGAATGGTTCACAGTTTGAGTACTCCAACAGAAGCAATATCACTATCGCAGAGAACGATAATTTTCAACAGAATGTTTCTACTGCACACCGGTATCACTATCACTTCGAAAGATAATTCAAACGTTATATAAATGTTTATAATAGTTGTACTATTCAAAGATTAATTGAAAATATCAAATCTTACAATGAATTTTAATATAATAACCTCAAACTTGCTTACAAAATGTCATACTGACATCTCCATTTCTGTTGCAATGTGACCAACTTAAAATAAATCTGCTAAATGTTCCATTTCTATTACGCAACTAGTGCTGTAATAGACCGTATTACGGCACTAGTGGAATAAATGGTATGGTTACGGCACTAATTGCAAAAAGTGTATTAAAACTATCATCTTTGTAGTCGTTGAATGTATTTGCATCTTGGCCGCGAATTGTTGAATCGCTGGCTCATAACTTTATAATTAATCTCGTACGAGTAAGCTCAAATAATCAATGTTCGTGTGATGGTTGGGAACTGTGCTTGCACGAAGACTATAGATTTGACTAATTGTTTTTTTCTTCTTCAAAGTGTTTTCTTCTCCATTTTGGATTAATCATTTAATTTGAGCATTATAATTTAAATATCTGTTTGACGCAGTGCGTTTTTGATATAACTTGGTTAAAATTTTATTTTTATGACAAATTAAAGTCAAATCTAAGTATTTGATTTGATTTCTATTTTCAATTTCAACTGTGAATTTTAAATTTGGATGACAATTGTTAAATTATTTTATTTTTCTGAAGTAGCTTTGTGTTGTATTGAATCCCAGAAAGTTTTAACGTTTTAATGTGTATAATTTTCGAGTAAATAACTATTAGGAAGAAAATATCTTTCTCGTTAACTTGTTATACAGGGTGATTCTCAATATATGCGACAAACTTTAAGCGCTGGTTCCTGAGGTTATTTTGATCATAAAAGTTCATATGAGTATATGTCCAAAATGGTTTGGTTTTAAAGTTATTGAATGTTTAATAATAAATTATGAACTACGACTAACAGGATATAATATCACTGTTGGTTCTTCAAAAACTATTGTGTTGAGAGGGAATTGTTTATTTGTCATTTCAATATTTGTCAATAGTTGTCTGAGTATTCATCCAGTTTATTGCAAGTTTCTGTTTTCTAAAATGAATTACACGAATGCTGAGATGTGTGATATGCATTTCGTTTACGGTCTTGCCAATGGAAATTCGCGTGCTGCTAGACGTCTTTATGAAGAACGATACACCAACCGTATCATCCCGCATCATTCAATATTTGCCCGTCTTCACCAACGTCTTAGTGAAACGGGAAATTTAAAAAAACAAACGACTGATAACGGGCACCCATCTATACGGTGAGAACTCCACAAGTTGAAGAAATGGTACTAAATGAAATTGAGGAGCATCTTACTACAAGCATCAGAAAAATTGCTTTAAACATTAGTCAGGCCACAGTTTGGAGAATATTAAAAGATCAACTGTTGTATCCATATCACATTCAACGGGTGCAGGCACTTTTGCCGGCAGATTTTCCGCAAAGAATGGCTTTTTGTCAATGGATGCAGCACAAAATCGTACAAAATCCTAAAATCCAAATATTCTTCACTGACGAGGCTACTTTCTCTAGAAACGCGATTATTAATTTTCATAATAATCACATATTGGCCGAAGAAAATCCGCACGAACTAGTGAATGGCCGTCATCAACATCAATTCTCTGTCAATGTATGGGCCGGAATTGGTGGAGATCACTTGATACGTCCACATTTTTTACCGATGCGGTTAAATGGCGAGGTATACCGCAATTTTCTTGAAGAGGAGCTACCACTACTGCTGGAAGAAGTTCCGTTGCAATTAAGATTACAAATGTATTTTATGCATGACGGTGCTCCAGCGCATTTTAGTTTAGTTGCTCGCGAGTTTTTGGACAATACGTATCCAGATCGGTAGATAGGACGGGAAGGTCCACAACCGTGGCCTCCTCGGTCTCCAGACTTAAATTCTTTGGACTTTTTTCTCTGGGGTTACCTTAAATCATTGATTTATACAACTCCCATTGAAAATGTCGATGAACTGAGAAATCGTATTATCGCAGTTTTTCAAACAATTCAAAATACCCCTGGTATTTTAGAACTGACTCCCCAGTCAATATGACGGAGGATAGAAGCTTGTATTGCAGTTGGGGGGCGGTCATTTTCAACAATTAGTATAAGTTAATTTTGTCTTACTAATTATTTTGTTAATTTATAATAAAAACATTAATTATGTTAACTTACTATTAAACATTGTACAACTTTAGAACTAAGCGATTTTGGACATATGTTCTTATGAATTTTTATGATCAAAATAACCCCAGGAATCAGCGCTTAAAGTTTGTCGCATATATTGAGAATCACGCTGTATATTCTTATGGGTTCAAAAGTTGGGTTTTGGTGATTATCGAGGCCAGGTGAATAATAGAAAAATAAGTCCATTTTCTCACAATATTTTTTTTAATAAAGGCTATGGGTTTCGTCCGATTATACGGACATCTTCAGGCAAGCTCAGCTTGTGAACTTATTAAAGAATATTGTGAGAAAGTGGATCTGTTTTTCAATTATTTACCTGCTTAATGATTCACTCACACAGAGTCAAAATGGATTATATTATCTGTAGTGTTTCGACGATCCTAGAGGTCCCACAAGTAAGCCAAAAATATAAGTAAATACTTTAATAATGTTCCTTTTTTTTATATATATGTTGCCCTTTGGGGGCATCCATGATTTTTTCACCAAAGATACCTATTACGAACCGAAATAATATATACAAATTAAAACTCGATACAGGGAGTATAATATAGCAAAATAAAAAAATCTCGCTTAAAGATTTACATTACTGTATTGTGCAAATTTCAATACATATAGTTGCAACCGTATTTCTTATGTAATTTCCATATAATACTGATTTATTTTCTCCCTCACTTCGTCGGCATGTAAGAGATGCGTAGCATTTATCCATATATGCTACGTAAACCCAACAAGTTCAAATAACAAAATGAGAGTTATTAAGAAATAAGGATTAGGGTAACAAAAATTGGAGTTAATTTAATATAGCCATATGTTAACGTTATCCTTTCCCAAGTCTAATCTCATATACAGATCAAACAGTCGACCTATAGTCGGGGTATAATATGTTGGAACCATTCGACAAGAGAGAAGTAGGGATACGTTGGTGATACCACGTGATACATCGCGTCAGTCGATTTTGTTGGCAAAATAAAGTAATTCATGCTATTTCCCCTCCCAAATAGTTCCGACCTGTCATGCCCTGACTATAGGTTGATTATTTGATCTGTATAAGGTAGGTTGATATACATAGGTCGCTATATAAGAAATTCGTAAAACATATGGAAAGGGAACATGGAAGAAGAGGGCATGATAATAAACATAGGAAAAGCTGAAATCCTCGGAAACCACAATGTTGAAACTAAAATTGAAATAAATGACACTAATATAGCGCAAATGAGAAATTTAAATATTTAAGAGTTACATTGGAAGAAACAGGAAAACAAGATGCTGGAATAAGCGATTGATAAAACAATCGCAATAAACCAAAAATTTATTAATAAAAAAGACAAAAAAGACAAACCTATAGTAGTGTTATGAAGAAAGCCAAGAAAAATAAGATTCCACTATTTTAGGGCATTTGGAAACACATCTCAATAGTTCAATACCTGCTACTTCTGAAGATTTGGGCACCTTGAAAACAACTGACCAAAAAATTTTGAAGTAAAATAGGATCAATATTTAGGAATTCTAATCCAATCTAGATCACAAGAAATGAATTGTGACATATTTTTTTTTGTAATACTTCAACGAATGTTAGTATCTTTTTATTTAAAATGATTTGAAGGGACGAAAGTTCAGTTGAGAGGGCATAAGAAACAGAAGCAATAATTACTATTAATGGACGGAACTTTTGTAGAAATTCTTTCTCATTTAAAAAAATATTAATAATTTCTCTGAGTTATATATAATAAAACTTTTCCACTATTGCACCATCGAACTGGCGATGGTTAACTCGCCGAGAGCCAATAAAGTTAACCACTGCCACAACTGGTTCAATAATATAAAATAGATAGATGTGTTTGATGAATTATGCAATGACTTATTGAAAGCTTTGCACAAAACAAAAATACTTGGGCAGTATCAACAATGACTGTTGACTCATCAAGAACTAACAAAAACCACTACACATTTTTTGCCTTCTCCATTAAGAAGCGTATTGTGATATTCTCAATTTATCTGACAGTCGCTTGAGCTGAGAGGTTAACAGATTAAAACAAACCCTCTTCTTTGGGCACACTTCTTCAGCTTTATCGCAAATCTATTCATGAATATTTCAAATTTAACTCTAAATAAGGTTAGAAATATTATTGCGAAGTACGCCGAAAGTGTTCATAGTAAATGAATTAACCGGACTTATTTACCACGACATCAGTTGACTATCAGTCGGTGAATGGTAGATGTAGATACCTCCCGGTACAATAATACAACTTGCGCACACCGGATTGAAATACGCGGCGGGCCGGATTTGGCCCGCGGGCCGTAGTTTGGCGACCCCTGCACTAGACCATCAGCGGGGCTAATTAATAACACAATGTAAAGTAAAACTGTAGATATTTCAATCTACTTGAAAAAAAATACAGAGTTCATTTCAAAAAATCGATAAATGGAAAAATAGTACAGTAGTGGACAGGCTGTATTCTCGTGTAACCTGCTTGTACTCAATATGACTACGATTCGGGCCTTAAACAACACAAAACAAATCGCAAGTAAAGGCGCGCTTTATGTCTAAAACAACGAACATGAACTCATTCACTTTTAATAAAAAATATATTTTTTTCTATTTTGCGTTCATAAAAACGCAATTGTAACACGCTTTTGCGTATCGAAAAGTGCTTCATTGTGATACGCCTTTTTTCATTTCTATAGGTTAATACTTTAATCAAAAATTCTATACAAATTTAGTTTACATTGTTATTGTTATGAAACGTGGAATTACTGTATACATTTACACTGACGGAACAAGTATCTTGAGCATGTATTGTTATGCCAGGCAAATTCTTCGTAACAAAGTTTTGCTGAGTTATGTTATTGGCTTTAATGGTAGACTCTTGTGATTGAGAATCATTCGATGATATAACTCTAGAATGACCAGATGTACTTGGCCCTGATAAGTTGTGCGCTACAGCCACTTTACTTTTCATAGATGTTTCGATGTAACCCTCAGCTACCGCAGATGACTTCCATCCACCATGACGTTTTATAGTCAGCAAATCACTGCCTGCGTCTGCTAAGTGTGTAGCACTAGAACGTCTGAAGCAATGTCCAGTATAAAGCTCTGAATTGGGCAATTTTAGAAAATCAGCTATTAATTTAGGCAGTTTGCCAATCGTATTAATATATCGGGCACGATATACAATAACCATTGCGATATGTAAGGAAGAATCTGAATGATTAATATTTTTGGTCGCAGGGCGACATATTTTTAATTAAAGTAATCCATCTTTCATCCGTAATTGCAAAAACTCTTACGATATTATTTTTTGTTTTAGGTACTGTCACCAAAATAATATCACTCTTAAATTCTAAATCATGTATGGACATATTTGTTAATTCATCTCGTCTACAGGCACCTGTGTAACCCATTATTAAACGATCTAAAATTAAATCCATTACATAAAAAATTACATTTTGCAAATAATATCGTACCTTTATTGCTAAATACAATGCGTCAGAACCTTCTTCTATAAATTTATTAATATCTTCAATGCATAAAATTTTAGATTTCTTAGCCTCGTATCCCTCAGAGAATCGTTTTAAATAGGCTTGTAATTTAATATATTTTGATATGTCTGTATTTTTATAAATGGAAAAGCACGAACGAAGCATGGAATACATAGACCATAAGGTAGAAGATTTCTTATGTTTACCTTGTAATTCAAAATATGCCAATCAAATGTTTTCAGATATTGTGTTGACATTATTCTGTACAGCCCATAGTTCAAATTGATGGTAGCATTTTTCATATACTGCTTTTGATTTTTTTCGGTAATAAATTTATGACGACGTTATCCGCAATTTCACGCAGTTGTGGTGGCGTACAAGATAAATTTGTCTCAGTATCACTCATTTTTTACAGTTTACAGAGACTATATTATGAAATATATTGTTTAAACAATTTAAATAGCCGAATTTGAATTTTGAATTCGTCAAATGTCAATCGTATGTCAATGTGACCAACTTCATATAAAAATAAAACTCAACATTTTTACTGAGATTTTTATTAAGTATTTATTATCAATTTATAATGCAAAATAGAAAAAATAGTATAAAGGACTCGTTTCATAAGGCTTTTTGTCGCACTCGTTCATTAGAAAACTCGCCTGCGGCTCGTTTTCTAAACTTGAACTCGTGCGACAAAATCATGCCTTATGAAACTCGTACTTTAATATACTATTTAAAAACCCATGCTGAAAAAGTGCGTTGTAAAAATCTCTTCACTATTGAATGCTTAACTAAACACGAAGTAATGAACCTATGAATCCTAATAATAATAAATAATAAAGACTACTACTCAACTAATCTAAAAATAGGAATTCTTAACAAAACTAAAAAATTAATTGTGGAAAAAAAATTCTGCGAGTAAAATGACAATTTGCTTTCATAAAACAAGTTCGAAAATTGCAAAATAGTAATTTAATACCGTTAAGTGCCCTTAAGCCCTTAAAACCAAAACAACACAACAATAACAATGGCGGCCGCTGTCAAAAGCACCACGTGGCTTACTTTATTTTGCATGCAGCGCCGCCTAGTGGTTTGGATCCCCACGTTAACATAAACAAATTGGAATTAGTGCGCATCCCCCTACCCCTCTCTGCCTAATCCTCTCCACTTTCCCAAACACGTGCTCTGATCTACGCATTGTTATGGCAAAGTTTTTCACCCATGTAATAGGAAATATACTGTACGAGTACAGGAATTGACGTAAAGGCAGCAGTTCTCATATTTCATTACACTAATAACGCATATTTAACGTAACTTCAGTGCGTGTATGATGCGTGGATGACACGGTTATATGATATTTATCTATTTACCGGGTAAATATCTAGGATCAACCCTAATGCGGGGGCGAAAACTTGTCAGTTATGGCCCTCGAAAAAATTCTGTCGAAAGGCTTGCGCTAGTAACGAATGCTGAAATTTAATTTAACAAATCTTTTCATGTTTATGCGAGAAATTGATTTATTTAATGCATCAAGGTAGTAAGTATGAAAATAACTTGCTTTAACAAAGTATGTTTAACAAATGCAGTGCAGTAAATTAAGTCTATAAGATATTTGGTACTGTTAAATTGATTATAGCTGATACAACCATTTAGGTAATTATTTAGTGTAAACAAACTGTTCATTTGAAATAAATGGTAATATAAATAGCACATTTAATCTAATTTTCTATAATATTAAATCTAATTCAGTTTACTTCTTGAAAGCAAATACTTTGTACATATTTGATTGGAATATTTGGTACTTGGAGAGAAATAAATATTTGTTTGCCAACATATAAAGAAGCCACCTGCTTCTTGGGTCAATGAATGTCTCATTGATTTGACATTTTTTTCCTCTGTGTACGAATTTTCGTTTTCGTATTTTATTTCCTTTTTATGTTTTAAATTAAATTTATATTTATTTTTCATTTCAAAATATTATTTTTCTAAACTAAATTCTCATTCTAATATTGTTCGATCTTAGGTAGGGTCACATTGAAGATGTACACAGAAAAAAACGATTTATTTGCGGCAACAAAATATATTTTATCAAGAAAATTTTTTTAAAAACTTATTTCAAATAAACTAAGATTAAATCCAATGTTGTAGCAACAAACATATTATGTCGTAAAGAATTGTAACTATCTGATATTAATCACTTTGTTGTTTTAACGAAATATTTTAGACATTCAACTCTACTTAATTGCTGAGAACAATTTCATTGAATGGCTGGAACACTATTTTTGGTTAAATCAACAAAATGTTTTTGTTTGAGTACCAGTCATAAACATCTTGTTCATTTTCTTATATGTAGTAGTTTTCTCCCCATGTAATATAGCAAATGCCTGAAATACTCGTTGATTTACAGAAATTGTCGCATAGATTTTTTATTCCATTCCAGTAACAGAACATATTTGGTATAAATACCACAATAAATACGATTATAACATAGTATCTGGTATATTTAATAGATAAACATCTGATAAGTGCCGTGATCATTGAAAGGGCGACTCCCTTCACCACATTCAACAGTGGCGGAGTGATTCCTATGATCAACTTCCAATAGGCGGGGTAAACATTTGGCGTTTAAAATACCAACCGCATGTCCTTCCATATTATGCAGTCAAGGAAGTGTCTTGTTAAATCAAATATAAAGATTATAGCATATTCAATTAAATATTTATTTAAATGGAATATTCGAAATTTGGGAAGTTTAAGCATAATATATGTATATTTGAATTAACTGGAATGATTTGATTATTTTGAATAAAATTTTGGTTACAACATTGGTGTATGTATATGTGACTATATGATTTATATCAGGTATGTCAAACTCGTTAACCATCGAGGGCCATATTAAGCATTATATACTAAATCGCGGGCCGTAAAGTAAACAAAAAAAAACAAATAGAAATAACGAAGAATTATAACTTTTATTATAAACACAAACGAGGCAAAACAAACCATACATGGAATACAAACATATTGAAACAATACATGTGTGTAGTAAAGTTTTTTTTTTTTTTCGTTTAAATTCAGATTATTTGAACAAAATATCAATTTTTTTTAAAAGAAACTTGGCAACGTTTTTCATTAACCAAATTTTCAAAATTTGTTTGAATTTCTTGTGCCGTGATTATTTTTAAAACTGATTGTACATGCTCCATCGTCAATCTTGACCTTTCCACGGTTTTATTATTTTTCAATGTGGAAAATAGCTGTTCGTACAAATATGTGCCACCGAACATACATAAAATACGTTTAACCCAATTTAATTTGATTGGCATATTTTGAAAATTCCAATTGCGGTGATTTTTGTAACAATAACTGACAAGATTCAAAATGAGATAAATTTTCTTCTTCAATTTGTTTTTGCCAGAGCAATAATTGTTATATATATAAATTTAATCAACTAGGTGCTGTTTTCCTTGTAACTTAACATTAAGTTGACTAAGGTGATTCGTAATGTCAACGGCAAATACCAGATCTGTGTGTGTTTACTTGCTATATCTTTATCCTGGAAATTTACTGAAGTGGCAGTGATTATTAAGCCCACGTGCGCGAATATAATTTACAATTTTCTTCTTTCAAAATCTTTTAAAACATGCCCGCTATTTAGAATTTTGGAGCATAATGTTTGTTGGTGGATAATACAATGAAAGTTAGAGAATTATTACCTTGTTCTGCGCATTTTCCTTTCAATTGAGCAATAGCTCCTCCGATAACACCAGTCATTGCAGGAGCACCATCAGTCGCAAGGGAAACTAGTTTTTGTAGTGATAAATTATATTTGTTCACAATATCCATCATTACATTGAAAATGTCAACCCCAGTGGTTGTATCACGCATTGAAACAATCTCCAGAAGTTCTTCACATACTTTCAAATTCGCATCACATCCACGGATAAAGATCGCTAGCTGAGCTACATCTTGTACATCTGTACTTTCATCAATTGCAATGGAATATGTTTCAAAAGTTAGAATTATTGATTTTAGTTGATTACGTAAATTTTCAGCTTATATCAACAATTCTGCTAGCAATGGTATTTCTTGTTAAGCTTACATTTTTGATTTTTTTAAATTATTCTGGACACAATACTTTCACTGCCTGGATCATACATTTGCGAATAAACTCTCCTTCTGTGAATGGTTTCGACTTAGTTGCAATTAAATGCGATATCAAATAGCTTGTTTTTACAGCAACTGTATTATTTTCAATAGATTTGGCAAATATGTTTTGTTGTTTTTGAATCGTTATCTTAATTCTGACACTTTGTCTTCACGAATCCTCCCTACATATTTGTCTTAATTTGCTTTATGAATTGTATCATAGTGCCTATTAATATTGTACTCTTTACAAACCGCTATCGAGTTTCTAGATATTAAACATAAAATTTTATTGTTTCCTCGAATCCTTCACTAACTGTTAATAATTGGTTTTCAACTCTCTTCACATTTGCAACATTTGTTTGGATGGTGCGATAAACACGCAAAATTGTCGATATTGGGCAGTGGTACACAAATCCCTCAAAAAGTAAATGTATGGGTCGGAAATATGGGCGCCTCAATTGTAGGCCACTATTTTATTGAAGGAACACTTAATTCTTAAAATTATTTAAATCTACTACAAAATTCCATAATACCAACTTTAAATACGTTTTGCACGAATTGCGAATTGCGCGCCCAAATATACCGGCTGATTCGATATGGTTCCAATGGGATGGAGTTACCCCACACTATTTGCGAACAGTAGAGATTACACCTACATAATAGTTTCCCAAGCTGATGGAACGGACGCAGAGATTATATCGAATGGCCGGCTCGGTCTCCGAATCTAACCTCACTAGATTTTTATCTATGGGGTTATCTGAAATCCAAAGTATACCTTAATAAACCAAAAAATATTGAAGAACTGAATAATAGAATTAGAGTCGAAATACCACAAAATCAGCCACAATCTTTAACTGAAGTGTGATGAAAATGAATATCGACTTGCCTATTTGCCACGAACTTAATGATCAACAATATGAACATTTAATTTGATTTCCTTTTTTTAAATAGATTTCCAAAAAAACACCACCTGAATTTTAAATTAATTTGTTCTAATTCACGCGCCCTCACAAATTTTGAAAGAATTCAATCGTAAATTCCTCGATAATCGAATTTAGGTATAGGACCTAATACATGAAACATACTTGGAATTGGTTGCAGAATTTAAAAAAGAAATAAAAAATAGATATTTTTATTTTGGCCCACACTGTATATATGAATGTAAAAATAAAATACCTCAGCCAGAAGTAAAAATTAACGTGAACTATCGTTTTTTTTTTACAAAAAACGAACTCCTGAATTTTAAATCAATTTCTTCTAACCCACGCGTCCTCACAAATTTTGAATAAAATCAATCGCAAACTTCTTGAGAACTGTTGAGTTTAGGTATGTGGTACATGAAACATTCTTAGAATTCGATGCAGAACTCAAAAGTGAAATAAAAATAGTGTATTTTCATTTAAGAAAAATTAGTTAGTCCAAGAAATAACTCAGATTCATGTGGTACCGTTTATTATTGACAACTAACTCTCGATTCGACAAAGCAAAAGAAAACATTTTTTGTAACTACTGAAGTCGAATATCCGGTGAAACTCGAACGTCTTATCAGGATATTAAAAATAATACTTTGTAGACTTACGTATAATGAAGAAGAAATTTAAAATGCCTCAATTTTGCTGTTTTTACAAGGGCACACTGGCCGATTGGCCTTTATTTATTCAGAATAACGTTAAATGAATTTACAGCATACCATTAAGAATAATACTAAATGAGTGCAATGTATTTATACATAATACCACGTGTAGCCAGTGCTTAACATGACGTTTCCTTGTATCAGGCCCGGACTAAAGAATTTTTGGCTCTAAATTTTACTTTTTTTATTCTTTAATGATGAAATCCGGTTTCGGTGGGTTTGTGCTTTATATGTCGTGTAGTTAACACCCAAGCAAAATTTACTCTTTTATTCGATACACCCTGTATAGCTATAGACAGGCAAGACAGTTCTAAATTTTATTCTTTTGAGAAAGAAAAGAAAATTCTAGTGCCTCCTCATTTAGGATTAATTAAAATTAACAACGTCGTAATTAAAACAAACATGAGCCGTTGTTTTGATTCGTAAAACTCGATTTTTCTTTATAAATTAGGAGCACCTCCGGGCTTTTCGGGGCATGGAAAATTCGTTTGATATTCCATCTTCGTCTATCTTGTCACGCTAGCTTTATTTCGTATGAACCGAAAGCTAACACGCGTTAGTGGTTTACTTTACCACTAATTATGGCAGTTTCGCCCATCACCTCTTTATTTATTTTCATCACAGCCTAAGCTGATTGCGGGGATTTACAGCGATGCCCGTGGGGCTCTGGGGGGCTTGAGGCGGCCGACAGGATGGGGAGGAGGGCGGGCTGGCGCGTAGAAATACTTGAAGCTTGAAGGGAGCTTATGAAATTATATTACACGCAATAATCTTTATATAAATTCAACCCTTTTGAGTTTGAGTGGCAGTCAACGGTGTTGCCAATACGAGTGTTTAGTATCAGTTTGTTTGTTTTTTTTTTTACCTACGCACCTTTAGCATAATGTAATCATACTAAGCGAAAATTCAACTTTGTGTTTTATTTTTTTTATTAAGTAGATGGCTACTACAGTAAACGCTAATAAACGAATTTTTTATCGATCCAGAATCAACAAACCAATGCTTACTGGTATACCTATATACATATAGAGAAGAGAACGGCGCTGTTGGTAATTCATTCTCATAATTAAATTAGACGCTCAGATGGAAACTGAATGTTAGGTTTGTTTTGCTAAATTCGTGAAACATTGCCCATCCCTTCACCCACACAATTGCGCGTACAGACATGTAGATGTACACTCCTCGCAGGAAAAACCGGGACATCGGCAATTGAGAATTTTAATTCTTTTTGGGTGTAAATAAAGCTTTTAGAGAACGTATTTATATTTATGTTTGAGCAGAAACATAATTAGAGACAAAAAAAGCTTTACACATAGAATAATAAAATACATTGTAGTTTCGATGACGGCGCGGCGTGTTCTTTAGATCAGTGGTTCTTAAACTGTGGTACGCGTACCCCTCGGGAGGTACGCGGCCGGCCAACAATAAAATAAAACAACCCGGGACACGTATGGACACGTTGACGTGCGCGCGCCACTAAGGGCTTAGTCATCAGAGTGGGGCTGTGTGGCCGGCCAATCACTCGTGTCACTGCACTGCAGTAGCATTGCCTGTTATTACAAGCTCGCTCTCAGTATTGTGTTATTTTTGTGGTGTGTTGTGTTATTCTGCGGACACTCAATCCTGTTGAAACACGTTTACGGACATCTGTTTGAAAACTGAGTCAGGTACCACGTAAGTGAATTTTACAATAAAAATTAACAATGGATAAATGGCTCCTAAAGAAAAGGCCTCATGAAGATCTGCATCAAAATTCTGGGCCATCAACTTCACAAAATGAAAGTAGACCTGAACGTCTTGTTACTAATGAGCAGCTCAAGGAAAAAATAAAAAAACCCGAAAAACTGGCAAATGAATATAAAAGTAAAAAGAGAAATATGACGAGTTGGTACTTAAAATTAGGTTTTACTTGGACTGGAAGCTCAGACGAGCCTAATCCACAAATGCGTTGTTTGTTCAGAAATTTTATCAAACAATTCTATGAAACTTCTCTTTTAAAACGCCATTTTGAAAGCAAACATGAGAACTTAGTCAAAAAGGAGTTACGGTACTTTGAACGTCTTTTGGAAGATTTGAAAAGTAGGAAAAACACGATAAAACACTTTTCTGGTGTAGAACAAAATGAAAATACTCTAAAAGCTTCTTACAAAGTTAGTCATTTAATTGCGAAGTCTGGTAAAACCATACTATTGGCGAAAACCTAATCCTCCCTGCCGCAGCAGAAATTGTTTCTTGTATGTTTGGAGAGAACGAGGCAAAAGAATTACAGCAATTCCATTATCAAATGATACAGTTTCAAGGAGAATCAGTGATATGGCGTATGACACAAAAGAACAACTTGTTGGAGCAATTCGTTTGGTATACAACTCGATGAAACCACGGATGTCGCTGGCCTAGCCCAACTGATCGTTTTTGTACGTGGCATTTTTCAAGATGAAATATTTGAAGATATTTATTTTTGTAAGACACTTAAAACATCGACAAAAGGTGAAGATATTTTCAATTTGTTAGATTCTTTTTTTTCCGAAACCAGCTCGAGTGGAAAAAACTGTGTGTATGGATGGTGCTAAGGCTATGAGCGGTCACACCACAGGGCTGGTAGGCCATATTAAAACGGTTTCAACTGAGTGTAAGTTAACTTCATTGTGTCCTTCACCGAGAGGCTTTGGTGGCTAAAGCACCTCCCTGATGAACTTAAAGATGTCCTTGATCAGAGTGTGAAAATTGTGAACTTCATAAAAACTAGGCCCCTAAAATCTCGTTACTTAAAATTCTATGCCAGGATATGGGGAGCCTCCATGAGAACTTATTGCTACATACTGAGGTACGATGGCTTTTCTCGGGGAAATGTTATGTCCGTGTATTTGAACTCCACAAAGAATTACATATTTTTTTTACCGAACACAAATCCCATCTGTCTTCTGTACTTACTGATTTTGACTGGCTTTTGAAGTTGGCTTATTTAAGTGATATTTTTGGAAAACTCAACTCTGGAATTTATCCATGCAAGGCAGTGTTTCTGATATTTTTAATATAGAAAAGAAAACTGATGCAATGGTAAAAAAGATCATTCTCTGGGAAAAACAAATAGAAAATAACAACTGCGAGCCGTTTGAAAGATTACTTACATTTTTGCAAGATAATGAGAAAAACATATCTGATTTCACTGAATTCAAGACTCAAATCGGCCAGCATTTGAATGCATTGAAGATCCGCATAAGAGAGTACTTTCCACCTTTGGAGAAACAGTATAACTGGATACGTGACCCCTTTAATGCTGATGCTATGGACACTAACCTGACTATCTTTCAAAAGGAACACCTCATTGAAGTATCATGTGATCCCACGTTGAAAAACAAATATTTGACTGCTGGTACTACATTGTTAGATTTCTGGATCGGTATTGAGAAGGAATACAAAGAACTGTCAAGCACTGCTGTTAAATTTCTTGTTGGGTTTTCCACCACTTATTTATGTGAAAAAGGGTTTCTGAAGTTTAACCTATCTTAAAAATAAATCTAGAAACAAATTAAATGTTGAAGATGATTTAAGATTGTATTTAACCAAGTTAAAACCCAATTTTGATAAACTGTGCAAAGGGAAACAAGCTCACCCTTCTCACTAATCTCTTTGAAAGTAAGCGCTTTTTGTTCTTTAAATTTTGTGTGTGTTTGTTTTTAATGCAATAAAAATGTTTGTAAACAATATCTCTTTGTTTTTATTTAAACATGATGCGTAATTCAGTTTCAAAGGTTAACACTATACTTCTATGCTACATAGAAGGCTTTAAGATTTGTTTAATATTTTAATTATAGTTTACTTAGTACCGGTAACTGAGAAGATGATAAGAAAATACAGGGTAATTCTCAATATATGCGACAAACTTTAAGCGCTGATTCCTGGGGTTATTTTGATCATAAAAGTTCATAAGAACATATGTCCAAAATCGCTTAGTTCTAAAGTTGTACAATGTTTAATAGTAAGTTAACATAATTAATGTTTTTATTATAAATTAACAAAATAATTAGTAAAACAAAATTAACTTATACTAACTGTTGAAAATGATCGCCCCCAACTGCAATACAAGCTTCTATCCTCCGTCGTATTGACTGGCGAGTCCGATCTAAAATACCAGAGGCATTTCGAATTGTTTGAAAAGCTGCGATAATACGATTTCTCAGTTCATCGACATTTTCAATGGGAGTCATATAAACTAACGATTTAAGGTGACCCCAGAGAAAAAAGTCCAAATAATTTAAGTCTGGAGACCGAGGAGGCCACGGTTGTGGACCTCCCCGTCCTATCCACCGATCTGGATACGTATTGTCCAAATACTCGCGAGCAACTAAAACTAAAATGCGCTGGAGCGTCGTCATGCATAAAATACATTTGTAATCTTAATTGCAACGGAACTTCTTCCAGCAGTAGTGGTAGCTCCTCTTCAAGAGAATTGCGGTATACCTCGCCACTTAACCGCATCGGTAAAAAATGTGGACCTTTCAAGTGGTCTCCAACAATTCCGGCCCACACATTGACAGAGAATTGATGTTGATGACGGCCATTCACTAGTTCGTGCGGATTTTCTTCGGCCCATATGTGATTATTATGAAAATTAATAATCGCGTTTCTAGAGAAAGTAGCCTCGTCGGTGAAGAATATTTGAGCCAAATAGTCAGGATTTTGTACGATTTTGTGTTGCATTCATTGACAAAAAGCCACTCTTTGTGGAAAATCTGTCGGCAAAAGTGCCTGCACCCGTTGAATGTGATATGGATACAACAGTTGATCATTCAATATTTTCCAAACTGTGGCCTGGCTAATGTTTAAAGCAAACGCAATTTGGTACCATTTCTTCAACTTGTGGAGTTCTCACTGTAGATGGGTGCCCGTTATCAGTCGTCTGTTTTCTAAAATTTCCGGTTTCACTAAGACGTTGGTGAAGACGGGCAAATATTGAATGATGCGGGATCATACGGTTCGGGTATCATTCTTCATAAAGACGTTTAGCAGCACGCGAATTTCCATTGGCAAGACCGTAAACGAAATCCATATCACACATCTCAGCATTCGTGTAATTCATTTTAGAAAACAGAAACTGGCAATAAACTGAATGAATGCTCTGACAACTATTGATAAATATTGAAATGACAAATAAACAATTTCCTCTCAACACAGTAATTTTTCAAGAACCAACTGTGATATTATATCGTGTTAGTAATAGTTCATAATTTATTATTAAACATTCAATAACTTTAAAACCAAACCGTTTTGGACATATACTCATATGAATTTTTATTAATTAAATACAGAAACACTGAACTGAGATTTTCTGTTGTTTAAATTTAAAAGTTTGATATGGTATTTTCCCGCGAGTTACTTGCACGTTGGAAACTTTAAATAAATGTACCGTAACTTGTAGCAACAATACCGCCAAATGCTATTGAGGTTAAGTTGCCAGTATATCATATTATATATCCATACGCAGGTATATGTCTATTATTTATATGTGCTGTCATAGCTAAGTACATGATAATCATCTCAATACATAATTAATGCAAAATGAACTTACCTCAATCTTTATTTGCAAGACAAAATCAAAAACACACCATTCACATTTATGCGTTGAAGCCATCAGTCTAGATGCCGCACTTGTATTCAAACTGCGTACCTCAAACGCTTGCGCGTTGTATAGTCGACGGCTATGTAATGCATTCTCGTAACGGTTTTAATATTTGATCAAGCGACACAATGTAATGCTATGTTAAAAAAAAAACGTTTTTGAACATATTTTGTTCTAATCAAATAACATATACTTACAAATCAGAATTTCACGTCACTGGTATTGTCCATATTGTATTTTTACCAACATAAAGGGGTAATATTCCAGGAAATATGTTATTTTTTTTGCTGCTAAGCAAATTTCCCCAAGTGGTGGAAAATTACTTCATTTATTGAAGTATTTTTCCATCAAAGTCGGTTTACCAGGCAAAATTACACCTAATTTGTGGTAATCTGATGTTTACCCTCTTTTTGGTGTAATTTTACCTTATATTTCATATGTTCACGCACCAGTGAGGTAAATTTACCATCATTTTTTAGAGTGTATATATATAGTTTGTTTTAAAAAAAAGTTGGCATTATGTTGCTACCTACCCTTGTATCAGTGGCGGCTCGTGACAATATTATTGTTTATATTATTATAATAATGTTTTAAAAATGAATACCAACTACGTATGGCCCTGTAAGTGCGATGAATAATATAGATAATGTAAAAGTGCACACAGGTAATGCACTCATATATATATATTTTCCGTCTGAAAGGAAAATTGTATTGGAATATGTGGTAAACGAAATACGTAACTCGTGTGCAACAGATCGGGACAAGTTGAGAGGGCACTATATTATCTCATGGGGGACCGATGCCTATTTATTTTATTCGGGGGATATTTCCGAGATTCCATTTCTGCAGCCGGAATGCCACGGCTCCTCCACGGGACACGCCCCGAAAACCTGGGATAGAAAGGAAGTGTACGCTATCTCGCTCCGGCAACGGAGATGGGGCATTATAATGCCTCATTGATATGTGTAGCATATGACGCACCTCTCCTGCGAATGCACCGTCCCTAGTAAGTAACTCGACAAGCATCTTGTGTGTACGGCCATCTATTCAACCTTTACATGCATATAATAACAACTACACTACGCTATATAGCATTCATTTCTACCCTTCTTTTACCGTCGCGTCGTGTGCCCTCAAAAAAAAGAATATTAATGATATAACCGTACTCAATAGCCATATAGTCAGTTTCAAAGTATATCAGTAGAAGATTTTAAAAGAAGATTCTTTAGAAAATTTGGTATTTACATAGATCATGTTATATTAGATTAGATTAGAATCCTGAAGACCCTGTTTCCTTTTTTAGTAAATCCAAAGCGTTGCGGCAAATGATTAATAGAACTCGTAATACACCGAGAGAAAAAAAAAGTGTTGTATTAACTAATAAAATGGTGTGTTGAACACTTTTTTCTTTTTCAATATGAGCAATGATATGTTAGTGTTAATGCAATACGTAAAAAAATGTTAAATTGTGTTAATTAACTGAATAATAATAAATGTTATAAGAAA
This sequence comes from Protaetia brevitarsis, assembly GCA_004143645.1. NCBI lineage: Eukaryota > Metazoa > Arthropoda > Insecta > Coleoptera > Scarabaeidae > Protaetia > Protaetia brevitarsis. The sequence continues at coordinate 189,457 of RXPK01000408.1, read as the reverse complement.
CAGACTACGCGTGATTCTTTGAACATGTACTTAATTTTCCATTAACAATTTCTACCTGCTAATTGAATAGTACAACAACATTATCCCAACACAGTTACTTGTTGTAGACACACGAAGTAATAATTGTCTCTATAATTTTATAATATTGGTTTAGTACTATAAAATGTTAATTCAAAACTTATATTGTTTCATTTAACCTACCTGTAGTATTCATTGAATGACTATTTGCATGTAATTCAACACCTTTAGGTGATTATATGAAAAAGATTTTCTTGTTAGTGGAACCATTTTCGATTTTGCTTAAAATCACGTTACTGATCGGGCGAGTTTTTAATTTCATCGATGGATGCATCGATTACTGTATCATTAATGTATTAAACAGAGATATACTGTAATCGATGGATCTATCGATGAAATTAAAAATCTGCCCGCACATTCAGCAATTAGTCCATTGACAGCAACGCATAGCTATATATTGCCTAATTAGGAAGACTATAGTAGGTAATAGAAGAAAAACATTTACGGCATTATATACTAAACTTATATTAGCTTAATAACATAAGTAAAAAATTATAAAGGTTTTATTCATACATTTGAAAGGAAAGTACAATTTAACGTTTCATAATAAATCATTAATAACAACATTTAACCAAAATTCGTTATCAGCATTTACCGATTTTCGTAATACTACCCACCAAATAATCATTATTTTCAATGGAATTGGTTTTTATCATATTAATCGATTTACTTAAACAATTAGAGGCAAAATGATCTTTACGATTACATTTATGGCATATTTTACCATAAGCTGGACAATTGTTTTGCGCATGCGTAAAATTACATCGTGTACAGCGACCTGTTCTAGAATTGTTCGAATCCGTTACAAACGATCTTGTTTGAATTTGCCGGACACCTCTTTCCAATGATCTTCCATCCTTGTGCGAGCCTTGGGTGAAACGTGTCTTCTGTCTTGCTCCTGCATCCGGCTGTCGATCGATGTGTTTTCCAGCGTAATTTCAATATCATTTAAAATTTCTCGAACTTCCTTTCCTATACAGTGTAACAGCGTCGCTGCTTGTACTTCGGCTGTTTTCCCACTGCAACCACTCGCGGTAGAATATGATTCCTAATCTTCTTTGAATTGCCTCCAATTTTTTTGCTAGGTCGCCCTCCATTTTCATCTTCTCGGGTTGAGATATATTCTCCATTTTGTTTTGTTCCTTTCTGACACTTTTTTTTATAGTTTGTTGCACTTTTTCTTCGTTTCACTGATTTTTCTTGTATTTTGTTTGTTTTTTATTCCGACTGCGCCATGTTATATATATACTATGTAACTATGCGATGGGTTTTGATTATCTGTATTATTCAATATTAATGTTACAGAAACTTACAAACATAGGTCTTATTACTACGGAGGTTGGATACTGACTGACTATACGCATGTGCGATCACCTGTATGTAACAGTATTAAATATTACATTTCATTGAGTTAACACCGATAGTAAATGTTTAAAGAACACCTTTTTCAAATGTCAAATCGACAATTTGTGGGATTAAACCAACAAGATAAAATATTGGTTACGCCTGAACACTATAATCTTGTTAAATTAACTCTAAAGTGTGCAACAATATAAATATGTTTGTTTCAAATAGGAGCATATGATTCACTTAAATGCAATATGGTTAAATCAATGCTCAAATTCGTAACACTACGAAAAATGTTGAAATAACCATTTCATTTCTCTCAGTGATAAATGTCGAAAAGATAAGAATTTTCTGCAAAAGTCTTTGCATCTTTCACTCATTGAATTCCACTAAAGTGAAATCTATTGTCAATGTTCATTACAGGGCAATACAGAACTACATACATAGCGGAAGTTATGGGTAAAAAAAAAAAGGTCCACTACATATTTATACGGAGTTGGACGACGGAATAGCCTGCAACATCTGCTCAGATAATTCGTAACGCAGTTAAGCATAAATCTGTTCTACGTGGGTCTAAACAAGCCCACTAGGTGTATTTTCAAGTACATATGCCTAAACAGAGATCGTGCGCAAACGTCAATTAATGTAGAATGTACTCTGTGTATTTGATTATTCAATTTCAAATACCAATAAGATTTTGGCAAACAATCGGATTTTAAAAAGCAAACAAAATGTCCTGCGTGGTGCCAGATAAAAACTGGATTTTACTCTCGCTTAGGTTTGTTCTGTTTAACCGCCGTGGCATATTCCTAATTGCTACTAATATTAAAATATTCCCAATGAAATACAAGCTCGCGCAATAGGAAAATATAACAGTGTCCTTGCCTGAGGCGGTTATGTCAGCGATAGACCGGTTTAAACAACACCTCTTGGAGCTACTGTCCATTACGAGGCGCACGTAATATATTGACCCGATTTTTTTTGTCGGTCGTATCGTTTTTAATTCCTATTTGAAACGTGAAGAAAAAAAGCATTACAAGTAAAGAAACATACCACTGGGTGACTGTTTTGTCGGCAATACCAATTTTATTTATTTAACAAGGTATTTGTACAGAACCAAGGATAAATACAATATCGGGAGATTCGATTGCTAAGTACCTACACGGAAAAACCGATTTAGTTGAATCAAGCAAAATTTGTTTAACGCAATTAAATTATTTCTTTCTATATCGGCAAACAAAGTTTCAGTTCATTGAAATAAAGTAACTAAGTAAATGTTTTCTTAAATTAGCTAATATATACAATTTGCTTCAACTATATGACAAATAGTTGCGTTAAAAAAATTTGTTCAAAGTAACTATTTTATTTAAACTAATATATTTGTAATGACAAAATCATTTGTTGTTTTAAATAACACCCATATTTGAAATTTTGAAGGAATTTACTATAGAATGTTTACCAAATTTAATTCATGCAAATAATGATTTAGTTAAAGCAATTATATAATTCGTGAAACAATCAAAAATATTGTATACGATAAATAAATATGCTAATATAATCATATACAGGGTCGCTAAAAAGTGTGGATACAGTTAAATATTTTCAGAACGGTTTAGCAGAGCTCGTTGAAATTTGGCATACAGTTAGAAGTGTTTAAATTCTATCATCTGAGATTTCTTTCAATTTTCTACCATCATTTATTTTGAAAATACAAGGCTAACTTGATTTTTTTTTAAATGGCACGGGTGGTCAAATTTGATATTTTTAAAAAGAGCATTTTTTTCTGAATTCAGTAATGTAACACATGCCACCTTTATTTTTATTAAAAGGCAAAAAAAAATTAAATTCAAAAATTTAATTCTGGAAAAATAAAACTAAGTTAGCTTTGAAAATGCTATTATTGACGATGTGTCACTTGCATATTCGCCAAAAATTAAACTTGTGTGCAATAATTTGTTTAACAATGGTACATTTAAGCGAAACTGAGCGTATAGAAATTCTCAGAAGTTGTGCTCAAGTAGTGACTCTTTTTAATGAAATTCATCCAAACCGGGAACCGATCTCCAGGACGACGATTTCAAAAACCTTACAAAGATTTCAAGAAACTGGCGTTAAAGACCGTGCAAGACCTGGGCGACCTCGAATTATTACCAATGAAAAAAATTCTTTGAATGTTATGCTGGATGTGGTAGAAAATCCAAAAAATTCAGTACAACAGTTGGCGTTGGTCCACAACATGAGTAGAGGATCCATACAAAAAATAATGAAACGCGAAAAATATCATCCTTAAAAAATTCGCTTGCTACAAGAATTAAGTGACGACGATTTTGACCGCAGAACCGAATTTTGCGAAACTATGATGCATAGAATACATCAGGATGGTAACTTCTTTAATCGAGTTCTCTTCTCTGATGAGTCAACTTTTTGTCTAAATGGATATGTTAACCGCCATAACTGTCGATATTGGTCTGACAGAAATCCGCATTGGATGGAGCAGGTTCATACGCAGCATCGACAGAAAATTAATGTTTGGTGTGGCATTATTGGTCGGAATATCCTAGGTCCTCTTTTCATTAACGGCAATTTAACGTCTGAAAGATATTTGCAACTTTTACAACAACATATTGTTCCACGACTTAGGGAAATATTTCCAAACCACGGCAATCGAAATTGTATACCAACAGAAACCATATGGTTTCAACAAGACGGAGCACCGCCGCATTTTGGTCGTCAAGTGCGCGAATATTTGGATGAAACATTTCCCGGTAGATGGATAGGGCGAAGGGGGGCTATTGAATAGCTAGGTCTCCTGATCTGAGCCCACTTGATTTTTTCCTGTGGGGTCATGTAAAAAATCGAGTGTATGTCAATAGACCATTACAAATCGAAGACCTACAAGAACGTATAAGAAACGAAATTGCCAGTATTTCTCCAAATATTTTGATTGGTTCTTTGCAAAATTTTGCTCAACGTGTTCATTATTGCCAGGAGGTAAATGGAAATCATTTCGAACATCTTTTGTAACATAAAAATTATGTAATTTCTTGTTTGAGCTTCTCTTTATTAAAATCTGTTCTGTTTCAGTTAAATGTGTTATTTTTACAATTATTATTAACTATTATTATTTATTTTTTGGTCAAACTTCACGCAGCAAAGAAGTAACGATAGATACAGACAACATTTCCAAGGCTAACAAAATTTTTCATTTTTCAAAATTTTACTAGTTCGAAATTTTTTTTTAAAGTTTCGATTAAAATAAGATATAGATGTGTTACATCACAGAACGCTGAAAAAAATTCTCTTTTCAAAAATATTAAATTTGACCCTTCGTGCCATTTAAAAAAAATCAAGTTAGCCTTGTATCCCCAGAACAAATGAAGATAGAAATTTGAAGACCATCTTAGACGATAGAATTTAAATACTTTTAACCATGTATCAAATTTCAACAAGTTTTGTTGAATAGTTTTCATAATATTTAACTGTATCCATACTTTTTAGCGACCCTGTATTTACTTGCGTAGACATAAGCTTTAGTATGGTTAAAAGAAAATGATTATTTGAATGGATTAAATTATTTGGTTGTAATTATTGAATTTACCACTGCATTTAACTAATATGTATGTATCCAAATGATCCATATTTTGTGGTATGGTACATTTTGCGTTATACTTCATAGTATAGTGTAGCGAACGGTTGCAAAGAAATCTAAAAATACTTTTTCGTCATTTAACTGTGTAGCAATTTATTTTGTTCATACTATTGATTTCTATTATGCAACTTAGTTATTTTAATAAAGACAATATTATAAACGTGAAAAAATATGTAATATTTTCGAAATAGTGAACTAACTCTTTTCCTTTAATATTCTAGTTATTAACTTTTTCTACATCTTTTTTTAATTGACTTCTACACTATTGAGCTCGAGGTTTGAACGTCTAGTTTTGCATTTACAGGTTTCCACGAAATATGGATTATTTAGCTCTATTAGTTAAATATAGTAAATATATGATTATTAGCACTTAATTGTGAACCCATCTTTGATATTCCACGTCATTTTAATCGTGTTCATTTGAGTTTTATTCCAATTGCTATACCGGCGACATATCAGCAACGGTCCTGTTCTGTCTAGTTGTCAGCAAAAAGGTCCTTTTCTAATGTCAGAGTTGCGGGTATCTTCTCCTTATGTAGAAGCCTAAAATAAGTGGAAGTATGTTAGATTAAGTTTGAAAGTTATGCAAATACTTTTGACAGTAACTATATATGTAAGAAAACGTAAAAATTGGTCTCTATTATTTCATTTAAATAAATTAATTAATAATAAAGAGTACAAACTAAATTAAAATAAATATTAAAAAGAAGAATAATAAAATAATTTGATTCTTTTTGCTAGTATATGTTTGTATACAGATATGTGCATGAGATTAAGTTAGACTTTATTATTAAATAGATAATTATTAATGCAACAATTGTTATATATGTATACAGGGTGTATCAGATATAGAGGTAAATATAATAATATGTAGCAGCTGTAATCATATGCAATCAAAAAGTCTTAATGCACAGGGGTCTATCTGTAAGCATTAACGAGAAAAAAATGTTTTATAAATGCCGTGGGCTAGAGCCGCACCTGTGCCCAACCTAAATGCTGTCCCGAGTATACCCCCACATACCCCTATCATTCAGCCATTACCGCTGTTAGTTTTGTGTGGATCGCCGCTTGGGGTGCAAGCCACTTCGAACATTTTATTTAAATTCTTCCCGTCTCGAAAAAACGATCCTTCTCAGGACCATCATCATTTCATATAAAGAAAATCGAGGCTTGATGCATCGGCAAAAGCGCGGGAATGTATACATTCATTTTCGGGCGACATCATAGTAAAAAGGCGTGTTTGCAAATTTTCTGTATCTACATTTATTTCTGTGTAATTCGATTCAATTCATTTTGCGTTATACTTCATAGTATAGTGTAGCGAACGGTTGCAAAGAAATCTAAAAATACTTTTTCGTCATTTAACTGTGTAGCAATTTATTTTGTTCATACTATTGATTTCTATTATGCAACTTAGTTATTTTAATAAAGACAATATTATAAACGTGAAAAAATATGTAATATTTTCGAAATAGTGAACTAACTCTTTTTCTTTAATATTCTAGTTATTAACTTTTTCTACATCTTTTTTAATGACTTCTACACTATTGAGCTCGAGGTTTTGAACGTCTAGTTTGCATTTACAGGTTTCCACGAAATATGGATTATTTAGCTCTATTAGTTAAATATAGTAAATATATGATTATTAGCACTTAATTGTGAACCCATCTTTGATATTCCACGTCATTTTAATCGTGTTCATTTGAGTTTTATTCCAATTGCTATACCGGCGACATATCAGCAACGGTCCTGTTTCTGTCTAGTTGTCAGCAAAAAGTCCTTTTCTAATGTCAGAGTTGCGGGTATCTTCTCCTTATGTAGAAGCCTAAAATAAGTGGAAGTATGTTAGATTAAGTTTGAAAGTTATGCAAATACTTTTGACAGTAACTATATATGTAAGAAAACGTAAAAATTGGTCTCTATTATTCATTTAAATAAATTAATTAATAATAAAGAGTACAAACTAAATTAAAATAAATATTAAAAAGAAGAATAATAAAATAATTTGATTCTTTTGCTAGTATATGTTGTATACAGATATGTGCATGAGATTAAGTTAGACTTTATTATTAAATAGATAATTATTATGCAACAATTGTTATATATGTATACAGGGTGTATCAGATATAGAGGTAAATATAATATATGTAGCAGCTGTAATCATATGCAATCAAAAAGTCTTAATGCACAGGGGTCTATCTGTAAGCATTAACGAGAAAAAAATGTTTTATAAATGCCGTGGGCTAGAGCCGCACCTGTGCCCAACCTAAATGCTGTCCCGAGTATACCCCCACATACCCCTATCATTCAGCCATTACCGCTGTTAGTTTTGTGTGGATCGCCGCTTGGGGTGCAAGCCACTTCGAACATTTTATTTAAATTCTTCCCGTCTCGAAAAAACGATCCTTCTCAGGACCATCATCATTTCATATAAAGAAAAATCGAGGCTTGATGCATCGGCAAAAGCGCGGGAATGTATAGATTCATTTTCGGGCGACATCATAGTAAAAAGGCGTGTTTGCAAATTTTCTGTATCTACATTTATTTCTGTGTAATTCGATTCAATTCATTTTGCGTTATATGATTAAATAAATCCAAAGAAACTAATTCACACATAGCGTTTTCAAAACGCACGTTTCTGCAAAAACCGCAAAAAACGTGCGTTTTAGAAACGCTATGTGTGAATTGAGCATTAGGTGGGAATTGAATTTGGTAGCTTTAAAGTTAATCTCTTATTTGATTTAAATAAATAGGTTTAATACCGACAACTGAACTCCTTCTTTACCAAATAATTTAGTTACTTTAAAGCAAATATTTCAAAATAGTATATTAACGAGTCCTTTATACTATTTTTTCTATTTTGCATTATAAATTGATAATAAATACTAATAAAAATCTCATTAAAAATGTTGAGTTTTATTTTTATATGAAGTTGGTCACATTGACATACGATTGACATTTGACGAATTCAAAATTCAAATTCGGCTATTTAAATTGTTTAAACAATATATTTCATAATATAGTCTCTGTAAACTGTAAAAAATGAGTGATACTGAGACAAATTTCTCTTGTACGCCACCACAACTGCGTGAAATTGCGGATAACGCCGTCATAAATTTATTACCGAAAAAATCAAAAGCAGTATATGAAAAATGCTACCATCAATTTGAACTATGGGCTGTACAGAATAATGTCAACACAATATCTGAAAACATTTTATTGGCATATTTTGAATTACAAGGTAAAAATAAGAAATCTTCTACCTTATGGTCTATGTATTCCATGCTTCGTTCTTGCTTTTCCATTTATAAAAATACAGACATATCAAAATATATTAAATTACAAGCCTATTTAAAACGATTCTTTGAGTGATACGAGGCTAAGAAATCTAAAATTTTATGCATTGAAGATATTAATAAATTTATAGAAGAAGGTTCTGACGCATTGTATTTAGCAATGAAGGTACGATATTATTTGCAAAATGTAATTTTTTATGTAATGGATTTAATTTTAGATCGTTTTAATAATGGGTTACACAGATGCCTGTAGACGAGATGAATTAACAAATATGTCCATACATGATTTAGAATTTAAGAGTGATATTATTTTGGTGACAGTACCTAAAACAAAAAATAATATCGTAAGAGTTTTTGCAATTACGGATGAAAGATGGATTACTTTAATTAAAAACTAATTAATTAAAAAATATGTCGCCCTGCGACCAAAAAATATTAATCATTCAAGATTCTTCCTTACATATCGCAATGGTTATTGTATATCGTGCCCGATTGGAATTAATACGATTGGCAAAATGCCTAAATTAATAGCTGATTTTCTAAAATTGCCCAAATTCAGAGCTTTATACTGGACATTGCTTCAGACGTTCTAGTGTTACACACTTAGCAGACGCAGGCAGTGATTTGCTGACTATAAAACGTCATGGTGGATGGAAGTCATCTGCGGTAGCTGAGGGTTACATCGAAACATCTATGAAAAGTAAAATGGCTGTAGCGCACAACTTATCAGGGCCAAGTACATCTGGTCATTCTAGAGTTATATCATCGAATGATTCTCAATCACAAGAGTCTACCATTAAAGCCAATAACATAACTCAGCAAAACTTTGTTACGAAGAATTTGCCTGGCATAACAATACATGCTCAAGATACTTGTTCCGTCAGTGTAAATGTATACAGTAATTCCACGTTTCATAACAATAACAATGTAAACTAAATTTGTATAGAATTTTTGATTAAAGTATTTACAATTTACATGCATTAAACGTCAATTTTGCTTTCTGTCATAATGTATTCAATACAGCCAACCTATAGAAATGAAAAAAGGCGTATCACAATGAAGCACTTTTTGATACGCAAAAGCGTGTTACAATTGCGTTTTTATAAACGCAAAATAGAAAAAACTTATTTGTTTGTCTCAAAACAAAGCTTTATTTGGTACTTGATTGAAGTAGGAATTTTTACATTTGAATCAACAAAGTATAGGGATAACAAGATAAATTGTTTGCGGCAATTAAATCCGTTTCTCCGTGTATGTGCGTTAAAACCTTTAAAAAAAACATAATTACTTCGATTTACATTCAGTACTCGTTCCAATCCGAAATTAGGCAGGGAATTTGAGAAGTCAATAGGTTGGTATTGCTGCTCTACCACCACCGCCCCTACGAAATCTCCCACGACCGCTTTTCGGAAGTCGTCGAAGTGAGGTGGCAGCTCGGGGGTTTATAAGGGTTTGAGGTTTTTGGGTGGGCCGCCATACCACCGCCGCCACTATCGCTTGGTATGCAAGATTGGAGTGTTCATTTGCATTCGCACAATCCCTGGTCTCTTGATTCCGCGATGTGCTGCTCCAAGGTGACGCGGAATACGTTTTGTAATTACTTTATTAAGTTATTTTTGCTTTATATTCAACTCGACGTACAGTCAGGCAGCCACACAGCGGAGCCCGCTAAAACCACCGCGCCGTCCTTATTTTCCTTTCTTCCCCTTTTTTTTACTTATTATTATTCCTATTCCGGTCTTGAATTCAGCCTTATTTACGCAGAACGGATTTATTTTGATTCGGTGATGATTTATTTTGAATTTCCACCGGGCGAAGGAGGATATTTCCTCTCTATAAAAACCCATTTGCGGTGACTTGTAATTACACTACGCTAATTTAAGACAGATGACAAGGAATTTGTGAAGTTGGACTGGGAATATTCGAATTTACAACTATAACATATGCAACAGAATGTGGATACGTACACTTCTCACAGGAAAAATCGGGACACCAGCAATCGTGAATTTTAAAATTTCTTGGGTGTAAATGCAGCTTTCAGAATGATATATGCACTTATCAAAGCCATATATCACTTTTTTGTGTGTATTATTGCCATCAAAGGTAACGACTAAAAATTTAAATATAAATATAAATATATATAGAGAAAAAGGTTTATCATTAAATAAACACATTGGAATTTCGGTGGCGGTGTTTTCTTAGAAATACCGAATACGGAAATATTCATGCAAAAAAATACATAACAAATAAAAGGCCTCTTGAGTAGACGGCATCATTTAGAAATACACATTATGTATTTACTGTTTGATGTTATATAGAGATAATTCTTTTTTTAGGAAAACATGGCGATGGGATTTTAAAATTATATTACCTGTTACTAGAATATTAGTTATTTAGTTTGATTTATGCTGGCGAGGATTGCTTTAGCAATAGACAATATGTCAATCAGCCTCCTGAGTTTTGAACAATGTGATTTTCACATTGATTAATCACACTGTTATTGATGCATTCATTATTATTAATGTATGTATTATTGTTGTTGTTTAATATTCTTAAATATTGTATTACTACAAAATATTTTTCTGTTTTAAAAAATCACCAAAAACAGTTTAAGATTATTTACAACATTTTTACAGCAATTAATTTCGCAAAGAAATTATTTATTTTATTAACCCTCCGCTTATTGTATTTTCAAGAAATATATCTTAACTATCGCATGTGTAATCCAATGTCGTTGTATTTTATTGAAATATAGCTAACACTTTTAGTCTGTAACACAGCTTCAGGCAGTAGCAACGAAAAAGTATTAAATGTATCAAATTCAAAAATAAATATTTTAGCACTAACTGAGATTGACGAACAATATGATGATATGAATACAATATGTTTGTAATGTATTATAAATCCAATAATATTTTAAATAATTCTTAATAATAATTTCTTTCTGTTTTCTGGTTTGAAAACAAAACTGAACGGCCTTGCGCCTTAGTATATGTTTGTTGGTCGATATTTGTTAATGTTTTAAAGTGTCGTTTACAATTTTAAAATGTAACTTAAAGAAATTTTGACAACGCCGTAAAGGTTAATAACTATGAAAACACCTAAAAGTAAGTTTGAAAGCAATTAAGTCTTGTAATTACTAGTTTTTTAATTATTATAAGTTTAAAAATAGTAACTTGGTAAATTTTAAATTGTAATGCTTAATAAATTGTGAATTTGTAGGATTAAAATAAAATAATGAAAAAGGAATAAAACAAAATTCCGAAACGTAAAAACAATATATAATTAGTAAGAAAAAACCGGAATACCCAAAAAAAGGAAAAAATAAAAAGAATAATCAAAACCGGTTAAATAATATTGAAGAAAAATAATTCTTAATAAACCTGTGCTACATAAAGACAGTTTGTAAAGAGACCCAGTATTGGCCATATCTCAAGAAAATAGATCAACGACGTTAGATTACACAGGCGATAGCTAAAATATATTTCCTGAAAATACAATAAACGGAAGGTTCATAAAATAAATAATTTCTTTGCGAACTTAATTGCTTTATTTAAAAATTTTATAAATAATCTTATACCTGGTTTTGGTAATTTTTTATAGATGAAAGGAAACTTTATAGTAATGCAATATTTAAGAATATTAAACAACAATAGTAATTAATACATCAATAATAGTGTCAATAGTAGTCAATAAATCTGTGAAAATCACATTATCCCAAAACTGAGGAGGCTGACTGACATTGTCTATTGCTAAACTAATACTCGCGAGCATAAATCCAGCTGAGTAACTATTATCAAAGCAGCACTAACGAGTAACATAATATTAAATAATAAAATCCCATCACCACATGTTTTCTTAAAAAAGAATTATCTCTACATAACATCAAACAAGTTAGATACATATATATTTCTAAATGAAGCCGTCTTTTCAAGAGTTCTTTTTGTTGTTATGTATTTTTTTTATTGGTATTTCTAAAGGAAACGTCGCCACCGAAACTTGGATTTGTTTATTCTCTACATAAACCTTTTTCTCTCTATATATTTATTTTTCTGTTTAAATTTATAGTCGTTAGCTTTGATCGCAGTAATATATATAATTAAGTGATTTATGGCTATGATAAGTGAATACGTCCTCCGAAAGCTGCATTTACAATCAAGAAATTTTAAAATTCTGAATTGCTGGTGTCCCGATTTTTTCTGTGAGAAGTGTACATTAATAAACGGTTGAATATAAGTGAAGTATGGCGGATTTATGCAAGTGGCCGCATATAGGCTCCTGAATAAACAGAATGTTTGTTTTAAGGATTAGAAATTTGAGATTAGATTTAAAGGAAAAATACCAGAAATAAAACGAACTTTTTACTTATTGGATCACATTAGAAACGTGTGTAACATTCGGCTGATATTAGTATACTTACACCAACCTAATGCATCATACGAAGAAAGTCGTATATACAGGGTGATTCTCAATATATGCGACAAACATTAAGCGCTTATTCCCGGGGTTATTTGGATCATAAAAGTTCATAAGAACATATGTCCAAAATCACTTAGTTCTAAAGTTGTAACAATGTTTAATAGTAAGTTAACATAATTCATGTTTTTATTATAAATTAACAAAATAATTAGTAAAACAAAATTAACTTATACTAACTTTTGAAAATGACCGCCCCCAACTGCAATACAAGCTTCTATCCTCCGTCGTATTGACTGGCGAGTCCGTTCTAAAATACCAGGGATATTTCGAATTGTTTGAAAGCTGCGATAGTTACGATTTCTCAGTTCATCGACCTTTTTCAATGGGAGTCATATAAACTAATGATTTAAGGTGACCCCAGAGAAAAAAGTCCAAAGAATTTAAGTCTGGAGACCGAGGAGGCCACGGTTGTGGACCTCCCCGTCCTATCCACCGATCTGGATACGTATTGTCCGAAAACTCGCGAGCAACTAAACTAAAATGCGTTGGAGCACCGTCATGCATAAAATACATTTTATAATCTTAATTGCAACGGAACCTCTTCCAGCAGTAGTGGTAGCTCCTCTTCAAGAAAATTGCGGTATAACTCGCCATTTAACCGCATCGGTAAAAAATGTGGACCTATCAAGTGATCTCCAACAATTCCGGCCCGCACATTGACAGAGAATTGATGTTGATGACGGGCATTCACTAGTTCGTGCGGATTTTCTTCGACCCATATGTGATTATTATGAAAATTAATAATCGCGTTTCTAGAGAAAGTACCCTCGTCGATGAAGAATATTTGAGCCAAATAGTCAAGATTTTGTGCGATTTTGTGTTGTATCCATCGACAAAAAGCCACTCTTTGCGGAAAATCTGCCGGCAAAAGTGCCTGCACCCGTTGAATGTGATATGGATACAACGGTTGATCTTTCAATATTCTCCAAACTGTGGCCTGACGAATGTTTAAAGCAAACGCAATTTTTCTGGTGCTTGTAGTAGGATGTTCCTCAATTTCATTTAGTACCATTTCTTCAATTTGTGGAGTTCTCACTGTAGATGGGTGCCCGTTATCAGTCGTCCGTTTTTTTAAATTTCCCGTTTCACTAAGACGTTGGTGAAGACGGGCAAATATTGAATGATGCGGGATGATACGGTTCGGGTATCGTTCTTCATAAAGACGTCTAGCAGCACGCGAATTTCCATTGGCAAGACCGTAAACGAAATGCATATTACACATCTCGGAATTCATGTAATTCATTTTAGAAAACAGAAACTGGCAATAAACTGAATGAATACTCTGGCAACTATTGACAAATATTGAAATGACAAATAAACAATTCCCTCTCAACACAATAGTTTTTGAAGAACCAACTGTGATATTATATCGTGTTAGTCATATTCTAATTTATTATTAAACATTCAATAACTTTAAAACTAAACCGTTTTGGACATATACTTATATGAACTTTTATGATCAAAATAACCTCAGGAATCAGCTCTTAAAGTTTGTCGCATATATTGAGAATCACCCTGTATACTTAATAAGTGGAAGAATAAATGAATGAAAATTTAAGATGGAAATCTCATTATTAACGTGAAGATATTTACTAAATTGTGCATCTGAAACTATAATATGTATCTATAAAGGATAAAAATAATTGTAGGACGACTTTAAGCCATTATACCTATCCTCCATACTTTAGATAAGATTAGAAAGGTTTAATTAAAAATAAAAGAACATAATTTTTAACCCAAAGATGCTATTTAACAAACAACTTTATTATTTAAAAAAAAGAAAAAAAAAACTTAATTACAATTTGCAGAAAAAAAAACCGTGAACTGAGGGTTCTAGCTTAAATTTAAAAACTGCACTTGATTTTAAATTACAATATGATAATGCTATTTCCTATACAAACCAAAAGATTTGCTTGTTCAGGAAGATAATCCAATATCTTTCAATTTCAAACCACGTGGTTTCAAATTAACACAAACTAAATTAAGCGTGGACAAATTCTAGTAAATAACAAAAGAAAAATTTAAATGCATGCACGAAGCTTCTACTCACCCAAGCCGAGGTGATAGATAATTAAAAAGAAATCAGCAAATTAGGAAAACGGAAAAATGTAACTCTTAAAACTATAATGAGAGAATTAAAACAAAATTTATCTTCCTGCACGAAAATAATAAATGATCTTATATCTATAATGTGCACACATCAATATAACAACAATTATTATAAAGCGAATTCCTTGATGGACAAGAATTTCCAAAAAACAAATCTCTATATCAAATGAATAAACAAAATGGCAGCGAAGAATTAAAATTACATGTACTCACGCTCAAGTCAACCAAGGAACTGCCTGACCAAACTCTACAATTGCGTACAACGCAGTCGTACAATTCACCGACAAAAACAAATAGAACAGACAAAAGCTAGACTAGCGACCGGTAGACACAAAATTAAAGGAATTAATTTAAAAAAACTGAACATTTAATTAAATAAATTATACAATTAACTCTTTAACTAAAATTTATACAAACTAAACATTATTGTCGAAATTTCTCGATACAATGATTCAGGATTAGACCATTCACTTTGCCATTCATCATATGAATTTGCTTGATTTCGATACTAGTCTATACTTAAACGACATTTTCACACCTAAAAATACGTCAGAATCGTTCTGACGATGACATTAAGTAGTTACTAATAGGAATCCCACATGAGTGCGCATTCTAGTGAGCACTAAAAGCTGTTGATTCATTTTATTAAATTTCATTAGCAAGTATTTTCAGCTCCCGTGAGCAGCACCGATGGTTTCTATAAAATTCTTCATCTGTTCCAATTCGCTCTATTGAACTCCTTTCGACTCTCAGTGGTTATTTAAAAGAAAAGGATCTTGAGAGGGTGCTTGGTTGCGGGGCACAACGGAAGGGCTAAGGATTCTGGAGGTCTATATTGCGAACATTCCCGTAGTTTTAAAATTTAAATTTCGACGTATATATTAGGAAAGTATAGGGAATAGATACTGGCGGTTTTGGGAGGGATCCTGTGTGTGGGGGAAACCCGTCTGAATTATAATTTCATATAAGAGGATCCCCGTACATATGGATGAGTCTTATAGATGTTCCACTGCTTGTGATAAAGATCGTAACTCTCGCGATAATAGCCTTCGAATTAGTGATAGAGAACGCGGATTGATAATGCATCTATATTTTAATATCGTTTCAGCATTCAAATAAAAGGAAATGGAATATCATAGCTAGTAACGGTGGCCTATCGTACCTTCATGCTTCCATTATTTACTCCCTATGGTGTATAATACGGCTTCCTGCGCAATAAAAATGAGAAAAATCGATGTTGTTATCGCTTCAATTTTTATGCACTTTTAAGCGTTTTCGGTCGTAATCATTTTAGATGTATTCAGGATATTGAGCGATATTGCTGGAACTTCCACACAGCAATTGTTTTTTTTTTTTTTTCAAACTCTAAAAACCCTTTACATCCCTCCCATATAGAGTTTATATATGTCAATGCGTCGACACCAATTGAGAGAACAATACAGCAACATAATGATCGCAATATAGGAAATATAATTATAAATAATCGCGTTTCGTATATCGCATTAGTTATATTAATCGATTTTCATGAAGATAAATAAAATACAAATATGTAATTAATGTAAATCATTCCATCCAATCTTTATTTTATTTTAAAATCTTTACAGCATACATCCTAAAAAAAAATGTGGTAAAATTACCCCACAAAAATAGGTGGCAACTGGGCTACCTCCTATTTTTGGGTAAATTTACACCTATGAGGGATTTTTCACATGCTTGTGGAAGGTATTCTGGTAACGGTTGTAATTTTTGATCAAGCGACACAATATAATGCAATGTTAAAAGAAGGCAATTTTAAACACTTTATATGTTCCAATCAAATAACTTTTTTTTTTAATAATTTCAGTTCACTAATCTCTCCTTTTTATAAATGAATGTTGAAATACCGTTAGAAACAAGAAATAAAAACATGACATATGCTTATCTACATATAATAATAATAATAATAATAATAATAATAATAATAAATGTCTTTTATTTCGTGCAGTAAATGGTTTATAATAACTAATAATTAATACAAAATAATAATAAAAAAAAAATCATAACGGTAAAATAAAACTAAATGCCTAAACTAACTTAAATCTAATTCTGTGATGAACAACGAAGCTCAACAAAAATAAAAAAGTAGCTCTTGTCCGGAAAACTAAACACTAAACAAAGGCAAATTAATATGTCCAGACTATGGAAAAGCAATACCTGATATCTGTCTCTCATAGATGTACTGGCGTAATGATCTTTTAAATGCGATTGACGTCTTTTCTTTGATTACCGCTGGAATAGCGTTATACGTCTTGTATATATTGTATGAAAAAGATCGCTGAAATAAGGAAGATCTGTGCAACGGCGGGGTAAGAAGTCCGCGAGATCTAACATTAATATTGTGCACGTCTGTCCGAAACGATATCCTTTCATACAAATATTTAGGTATCCTAGTTGTGACTATAGTGTGGTACAGACACGAGGCTTTAAGCAACATGCGATTTCGCATATTCAGCCATTTAGATGTTACTAATGTGTGTGAAATATGATCATATTTCCTTATGCTGTAAATAAATCTGAGGCATGAGTTTTGAACCCGCTGTATTCTCTTTTGGTCCCTAACATCAATACACATGCCGTAAACTGTGGAACAATATAAAAAGTGGGAGAGAACCAAAGAGTTACATAATAATAACTTAATATTTCGGGGTAGAGATGACTTGTGTTGGTATAATATCCTTAAGTTACCGTAAGCCCGTTGAATATATTTCGATACCTGTTGTCTAAAACGAAAGTTAGGGTCTAATACGATACCAAGACTTTTGGTATCTTCCATCACAGGCAGACGATCACCATCGATATGCAATGCACATGTTAACGCCAAACTATTGCGTACCTGTTGGTTTCCAAAAAACAAACCGCAGATTTTGATGCATTAACACGCAAAGAATGAAGTGAGCAGGTTTGGGAGATAATGTCAAGATCTCGCTGAATATCATCCATTGCTATCAAGTAATTTTCTTTGGAAAAAGAATAATATATTTGCGTGTCGTCCGCATACAGGTGAACCTTACAAGATTGAAGAGAATCAAACAGTGCGCAAGTATAAATTGTAAAAAGTAAAGGAGCAAGAGTCGAACCTTGCGGCACGCCGGAAGAGAGCTCAACATTCCGGGAAACAGCACTTCCAATTTTCACGGATTGCGATCTACCACGCAAAAAGTTATCTAAAAGGTTAACGGCATTTTCGGATAGACCAACATAATGAAAAATAGCAGACAACAATTCATGATTAACAGTGTCAAATGCTTTGGCAAAATCAATCAACACAAGCGCAGTGATCAATCCTTTATCGCTTGCAGACAAAATATCATCTGTAACTGCTAACAGAGCCGATTCGCAGCTGTGATAGGGACGAAAACCCGACTGGTATGACGGCAAGATATTATAAGAGCTCAAGTGCGTCGTCAGCTGGAGATATAATACTTTTTCTAGTACTTTTGATAATACGCAGAGTAAGCTTATTGGTCTCAAATCTGAAAAAGACTGAGGCGCTGGCTTTTTGGGCAAGGGTATCACCAATGCTTGCTTCCATAAATCAGGAATGACATTTTCTAAAATGCAAGAATTAATAATATGAACTATATATTTGAGAATGTAAGGAGCACATAGTCTAATCATATGTACCGACAATCCATCACAGCCGGAAGAAGAAGAAGAGATCCCAGCCAGCACTCTCGAGATCTGTGCTTCATCAACTAGAGTGAAGGTAAAATTGTTGCAAATGTTGTTTTTAGTATGAGTTTTATAAAAATTTAATAAGTTAAAATCATTAACAACTGTGTGTGCTAGGCACTGAATTAAGGAAGTGCTGGTTAATGTCATCCACATTCGCAATATGTAATGGCAAATCAATTTGTTTTTTCTTAGAAATATTCAATAATTGTAAGTTCTTCCAAAGACCTTTAGAATCTTTGACGTTGTAGAGATTGTCAAAATAAGCCTTTTTTTCCCCGATTGATTGCCTGTCTAGTAAAATTTCTAAGTTCCTTATAGTAATTCCAATCACGCGGTTCCTTCGTCCTCCTAAATTTAGCTTTAGCCTTATCTCTCAATTTTATCATTATTTTAATAACATCGGTGATCCAGGGATACGTAGACCGCCGAGCAACAGCATTTGTCATCGGCGCATGAAAATTAAATAGTTCCGTTAGACGGGAGCACATAACATTGATCTTAACGTTGATATCAGCAATCCGAAAAATATCATCCAAGTTTAATAAATGAAGGTCACGAGTGAATGCATGAAGGTCAAAGTATTTAAAATTACGATATGTAATTAATTTAGGTTGTTTAGAGAAACCACCAAGCGATATATCGCAATGAATGAGCTCGTGATCAGAAAAATCAACGCCCCTGACACCAACCGCATCGACAAAGGACACATCTGATACAATGAGGAGATCAATAAGGGATGCACTGGTGTCAGTAATGCGTGTAGGCTCCGTTATCATTTGCTGAAACCCGACAACCTCAAGGCTCTCTAGGAAAATGTGGCTCGCATTACTGTTCACCTTCAGCAGATCAACATTGAAATCTCCAACGCACACTACCTTGTCACAAATAGGCAAAACGTTACAAAATGATGTTTCTAGCTCATCTAAGAATTCTCGTAGTTGTGAATTGGCGGCCTATACACAACCCCAATTATTATATTATTTGTACCTTTGCCTATTGACAGCCACAATTGCTCAATATTAGGAGAAGACTGTAAGATGTAATAAGGCAACCCGTTCTTAATGTAAAAGCCAATGCCTCCCCCGCGCGCACCACGATCTCGTCTAACAAACGCATAACCCTCTATAGCAACAATCGCAGAGTCGTATATGTAAGTATTTTCGAGTAAATGCTGAGGAAGATATACGTATAAATTTTAATCACAATTTCACGTATTGTCCACATTCCGCTTGTATTTTTACCAACATAAGGAGATAATATTGCACGAAATGTGTATTTTTTTTTCACCACTAAGCAAATTTCCGCAAGTGAGAGACAATTACCTCATTTGTTGAAGCATTTTTCCATCAAAATCTATTTACCAGGCAAAGTTACACCTAGTTTGTGGTAATCTGCGGTTTACACTCTTTTTGATGTAATTTTACCTAATATTTTATATGTGTTTTCACACACCAGTGAGGTAAATTTAGAGTGAATGTTTCGATTTTACGGTTATCATCAGAAATTAACAAAACAGAAGCGCAGAATTACACTGTAAAAAAATTACAGTGAAAATCATGGGTAACTTTGTTACACGCAATTATCACTGCAAAATTACAGTCTATTGTAATATTACTGACATACTTAATATACTGCATGTAATAATACGAACAGCATGTATTTCGTTAACAGTTAAAATTTGTAAAATTTTGAACGTGTTGTAACTTTACAAATATAATTTGTATAAAAGCAAAACACAAAGTAAGGTTCCGTTTCACAGTTGTATTATTACAAATTGTGTTACATTTGCAGACTGTAGCAACACTTTATACGTAAGTTTCAAAACAATTTCAAAGATTACATTAAAATGTAACTTTACAGTGATAATCGTGGGCAACTTTGTTACCCACGATCATCACTGTAATTATACAAGATTAATCACTGCAAATTTGAGTTTAGGACGAAATTTAAAGGCTTTTTATAATTTGTCTTATGCTATATTTTAAAACAACCTCTAATAGTTACGTACCTACACACATTTATCGGCGATAGTGCCTTTTTCAATGGAGATTTTCGTTTTTCTAAAGAAAAAACAAAAACCAGAAAAAGACACTTATGCCGAAACAGCTATACAACTACTTCAAGAGCTCGTTTGAAATAAAATCCAAAGCCCTTAAATTTCCACCACAAATCGAAAACGTTTCGGTAGCCATAGCAGCAAGGCAGATGTTTGATTTATTCAATACACATATGTACCTTTTACACACGGGAACTAGAAAACAAAATTTATATAAAAAAAATGTATTTCAAACATATTTATTCACAATACGTAATACGAAATGAATTCCATAAATATAAATGTAGATAAAATCCAAAATTAACGTAATTTATTATTGCTACAATTTTTCCAGATTTTTTTTTATTTCATTTCACCTTTAATTTTATATATATCATTGCAAAAATTCAAAAAGGGCAGAACGTTTCTGTTTACATTAAACTAAAATGATAATGAAAACAGAATAATTGTCGTAGCATTGAATATTGTCTATGTGGTTGAAAATCGTCATTTTCACAACTCGCTGAGACAATTGCACTATATGCATAGTACAATTGTCCAAATCTATAAACAAAAAAAAAATGAGATTATAAATGATTCACATTACTACCTTTCTCGTGTAATAATTGTTCGTAGCCCTATTCTTAAATGCTCCAACTCAGCCTCTTTACTCTATCCAAAACAGAATCATATATGTAATAATTTTGAATAGACAAGCAGAAAAAAAATGTGTGGTTTGCATAATTTACACAAGTACTATTCTAGCATTGTAAACATGCAATAGCAATAAGATCTATATCTATAACGCAGTTAAATGTATGCCATTTGTGTTTTAAAAGATAATGAACATTACGATAAAAATCAAACGTACAATTTATAAAATATATATACAATATACATATATTAAAGCTAATGTTTAATTTCTTATGACTGTAATAGATGAATTACAAAAGTTTCGTATTTGTAATAGAGAATTTGGATTTATTTAGCCGAGGAACAGTTGTGATACCATGTGATATCTATTCATACTGGGGATTCGAGTAAACACTGCTCCTTTTTGGTTCTATTTCGGGGTTCTATTGACGAGTTCCGCGAATCAGCCAGTATACTGCTTGTCTAACATCTGCACATGCGTTGGAAAATGACAATTATATTTTAGGTTTATCAAAATATATCTATTATACCAAACTCGTTCATTAATTCATCTGCTATTCCCTCTATCTCAAGTTTTATTTCCACTGCGTCAAATATCTTGGCATTTTTACTCGATTAAAATTGTCATCCAACAACACAATTGTATGCCTGTATATTATAGAACTGTAGCACAACACAGTCAAAGCGCAACTGACAAAATGCCTAACATCTGAACAATATTATAGATAAAATAAAAGACCATAATGAGAAAGTAAAGTTATATTTGCATACATGTAATGATTGTCAATCCAATTACGTTGGATATAGAGATTTTGTAAATAGGATCAAAGGCAAATAAGAAGTTCAAAACTGGATTCAAGTTGTGAATCGTTGCTTGGCAAACATCCAAAAGAATAGGATCATACCTTTAGCATCGATGATAACTTTCAACTTTTACTTGTTGCAAACAAGGGTTTTGTGCTCAATAATCTAGAATCGCTAGAGATCCTGTAACAATATCTGTCTTAAGCATATAATTGCTATTTGAGTTCTAAGTTTTGTTTGACTGTCGGTGCTATATACAGTGTGAGTCTGTAATCTGGAATAAATTCAGTAAAGCGAAGACAGTATTTTTTCCGGAAATATGCTCGGACACGTCGATTAGTATTTTAAATTGCCCACTTTTTCATCTGAGAAAATTTTATACAGCGTGTCCCAAATTTGAGATATGACATCATCGACAATTTTTTTAAATGGTAGCCCTAATTTTTTTCATAACTATTTTTAAAGGGTATATCAAATTACACATGCGTACCAAATTTCAAATTTTTATTCCTTGTCATTAAAAAGATATTTAACAATAACTAATTCGAAAAATGAGGAAATCTGATTCACCTCTTATATACAGTCGCGAGCAAATGTTATAGGCACCTTTGATTAAACTAATGGGTTTCATGTTTCTTGCATTTTTTTTGTGACAGTTATTTCAACGTTTATTATCGTTTTATATAATCGTCTTTATGGTTACAATAGTCTTTATAGATACCTTTTGTAAATGTATTATTTTTTTTATATATTTTCAAGTCTTCGAGATTTCACTTTCCCCCTCCCATCTAAAAAGTATTATAGATGTACTAAAAACACTCTAATATGCAACAAATTAATAAGATCCCTTAAAATACTACATATTTATAATGTATTACCTACAAGTTTTTATTTTCTCATTTCTTACTGTGATATTCGCCCAAAATTTAGGGTGCCTATAACATTTGCTCGCGACTGTATCTCTTTCTACAATAAATGTTCAAAATGTTGTCCATGTACTTCCTGACAATACCCTAAACGGAACCTTAACTCATTTTGAACATTTCTAATTACTTCAGCGGAAATTAACCTATACTCCTGTCTTATTCGTTCTTTCAACACCTCAATATTTTCCGGTTTGGTTTTAAAAACTTTGCCTTTCCAAGAAATAGTCCATTGGTGTTAAATCCAGAGACCTGGGTGGCCATTCAAAAGGTCCTCTTCTACCAATCCATCTGCCTCGAAACACATCATCTAGATACTCACGGACAGGTCTTGCAAAATGAGGAGGCGCGCCGTCTTGTTGGAACCAGATGTTTCTATTCTGGACATCAGCTTCAAGCGGATCAGGGAATAGAGTAGCCAAATTCGGAACTAGTTCTTCCTGCAAGAATTCTAAATATCTTGCTCCATTGAGATTTTCTTGGAAGAAAATTGGTCCTATTACTCGATCACCAACAATGCCTGCCCAAACATTGACTTTTGCTGGATGTTGAGTGTGGCCTTCCCTCATCCATCGTGGGTTGTTGTCTGCCCAATAACGACAGTTTTGACGATTTACCTCACCGTTTAACATAAACGTTGATTCGTCAGAAAATAGAACGTTTTCTATGTTTACAACATTTCTGTCTAGTAGATCCATCATTTGTTCGCAAAACCGAAGTCTTAGATCCGGATCATCTTCGGTGAGGATTCTCAAATTATAAGGATAAAATTTATGCGCTTTAAGAGTTCTTGCCACCGAAGACTGGCTAATTTCGAGTTTCCTACCTATCAGCCTACTGGAGATATAAGGATTTTCTTGAACAGAGAGAAGTACATTAAGTTTCAGTTCTTCATTGAGCGCATTCTGACGATGATTATTTGTTTTCCTTAAATGCCCGTTTTCCCGAAACTGTTTTTCAATCTTGCTTACGGTACTTTGAGATATGGGTGGTAAATCAGGATACTTCTCTCTGAATAAATGAGTAACTTCATTTTGTGTTCTTGTCCTACCTCCGTAGCCAATCATCATTAAATTTCAATTTTGTGGGTTTCAGTTAAATACGGCATTATGGTCGATTTTTCAACAAGCGGTGTTTCTCACGAAACGACAAACTAATAAGTGTCATCGCTCAATACGAGTCGAATACTAGCTTCACTTCTTATTTTTATTACCTTGTTTTTTTGACATTGTGATAAGACGTCAACCTGGTTTGACAAACAAAAACCCTTTGACGCGCCATTTTTAAACTTCATAAAAATAAATTTGAATCATATTTCTTCATTTTTCAAATTAGTTATTGTTAAATATCTTTTTAATGACAAGGAATAAAAACTTGAAATTTGGTACGCATGTGTAATTTATTATACCCTTTAAGAATAGTTATAAAAAATTAGAGCTGCCATTTAAAGAAATTGTCGATGACGTCATATCTCAAATTTGGGACACGCTGTATAAAATTTCCTCAGATGAAAAAGTGGGCAATTTAAAATACTAATTGACGTGTCCGAGCATATTTCCGGAAAAAAATACTGTCTTCGCTTTACTGAATTTATTCCAGATTACAGACTCACACTGTATAGCATACAAACTTCCGTTTCTTACCTTAATTTTATTTCAGATATTTTTCCATAGACATTGCTTTCGTTCTATTTCTTTTAATATTTCAGGCATTTATGAGTTTCATAATTGGCTGACTTGTTGCTTCTTTTATCATTTTTTGGTGGGAATTTGTCATTGTATTTAATTACTTGACATAAAACATTTTCAATACATTGTTTATGTATGTATTTATTGTTATCTTGTGTTTTTATTTATTTTAAAATCTTAAAATCTGACTATCTCAACTGCTCAAGATTGTAAGTATTATTTTTCCCTTGTTAGTATGGTGCTGAATCATTTCCCAGAAGAGGCAGTGCGACATTGGTATGCACCAATACGTTTACTTTACGAGATGAAAAGTACAATTATGATTCGTATCTGTCAACTTTATTATAACTGTCACACCTCGTGTGAAACATTGCAAGCTTACCTCTCCTACCTTTGTGCTGTCATTTGTGAAGCTTGTAAGTTTTTTTGTTGTTGACGAAGAGATTTTATTTGTAGCACCCAACTTTTGAACTATTGCAAGTGGCAAGACATTGAACTCAGCACCTGTATCTAATTTGACTCTGAAAGTTTTTTCTTTATACTTCAAATTTTCATATCAGGCATCATAATTATTTTTATATTTTACAAAGCAATGTACATAAAGAGTCTCACCTTCAGTTTCAGAGCTGTCTGTGTTTTCTTTTTCCAAGATTTGCAGTTTTTTGATGTGTTTTTCTTGAATTTATTTTGATTTATTTTTGTATATCTTTTCTTCCAACACTGTTCTTTAAAATGTCCCTTCCTGTTGCACTGTTTGCATAAATTATTAAAGGCTGGACAATTTCTTCTTTTATGCCTTTGACCACATCTTCTGCAATTAAATTCTTCTGTAGTATTTTTATACTTACTTTTAATGGCATTAATTTGATTAGAATTGTCTATTTGAGCTTCTTTTAGTTGCTTCGCTGCACGTTCACTAGCTCTACATATTTGTATAGCCTTTTCCAAGTTTAAATCTTCTTCCGTTAGTAACCCTCTATTGAAATCGTACCAAAAACTATTTTGTCTTTTAGTAAGCTGTCATGTAGATTTTCAAATTCACAAGTTTTGGCTTGAGTCTTTATTTCCATAAGGAACTCGTCAAAGCTCTGTCCTTCTTTTTGCTTTAATTTAAAGAAGTTTAATCTTTCAAAGGACACATTTTTCTTTGGAGTAAAATAATTACTGAACTTATGCTTGATCACTGTCAGATTCTTCTGTTCTGCTTCAGTAAGATTGAAACTATTGAATATTGTAATAACATAAAGTGGTTATGCGACGCGTGTGCTAACACAAAAACTCAAGAGGTATCGGTGAATCTATTGCATGCAAAATTGATAGAAATGGAAAATAAATTTGAAAAGCTATTTGAAGTACTCAAACAACAATCAGAGAAAATTGAATATCAAACGAAAATAATTAAAAACTTACAAAGCAAGGAAACGCATACTATTGAACAGGAAACTACACAAGGTCCGAAGACGAGATCGAAAACTGCATTGATAGAGGTCTCCACTGATTCTATAGAGCAAAATGCAAACACAAAGAGTCTTCAAAACAAATCCATTGAAAAGCAAAAACAACCAAACACTGATAAAAATATATCACGTCTAGACGGTATACAAAAATTTCCTTCAAAGAGAAAACAGTTGCTGTTGAGGCGAATAAAATAAAAACTATACGCGGAAACAGAAGTAATACAACTATTGAAGCTGCTGAAAACAGAAAATGGGTGTTTGTTTCACAGCTTGTTAAAACAACTAAAGAAGAAGATGTAAAAAAATATCTCAATGAAAACGGAATTAATATATTAGGCTGTTTTAAGCTGACAATAAAAAGCACTGACATAGCGGCATTTAAGATAGCCGTGAGTGAACAAATATATGACAATCTGTTAAATGCAGAACTATGGCCAGTAAATACTATAGTAAGACCCTACAGATATAGAAATTTTCGAAGGAGTCAACCGATAACTCTAAATACTTAAATGAAAGCAATACATTCACCATAATTCACCAGAATATTCAGAGCATAAGAAACAAGCTGGATTCTTTACACATATTTATTAAAAATTTGCCTACAAAAATAAACGCGATATGTTTATCCGAGCATTGGCTCAGACAAAATGAGCATTTACACATGGAGGGCTTTGAGGTCGCTTCCTGTTTTTGCAGGACTGATAATATTCATGGTGGCTCGTGCATCCTCATAAAAAATGATGTGGAGTATATTGAACTTGAACACCTGAAAAAGAAAAGTCAAGAATTAGTCCTAGAATGTTCAGCTATTAAAATAAAAAAAAAAAATAATTCTTATTAATATCTATAGACCACCGTTGGGAGATATTGAAACATTTTTTGAGATCCTGAACGATATATTGTTTGAAGCTTTCCGGGGGACATATACTTTGATACTAAGTGGTGATTTTAACATTGATCTTAACTTAAACAACAGAAATACTAAAAGATTCTTAAATTTATTGAAAATGTTTAATCTAAAGCAAACCATTCTACAAGCGACAAGAATAACATCTACAACAAGTACCATTATTGACAATATATTCACAAATTACGAAAATAATAATGGAGAAGTAATAGTCTCGGCTTTATCTGACCACTTAGCACAGAAATTAAGTCTTTCTTTAGATACTCAGCTTGTACAGCGTACTCGTAAGATAGAAAGACGAGTATATACTCCAACACGTCTAAGGTTTAATAAATCAATTACTCGGTGAAGTGGATTGGACTCCAATAATATATACTCAAGATGTAGATTTATGTTACAACTTATTTAGTGATATATTAACAGCTATTATTGACAAAACAGTAAAAAAAGAAATTGTGAGCTCAGCTAAAGATAATGCAAATCATGGATTACTGATGAAGTAAAGAGGATGTCAGCTACCAAGAGGCAGTTGTACGAAGGAGTGCTGAGTGGTAGAATTAGTAATGAGGCTTACAAACAGTATTGTAAAATACTGAGAACAGAAATACAAGAAACAAAAAGAGCGAAATATCGGAAAATAATTTCAACCGCACAAGACAAAGCTAAGATAACCTGGCAGCTAGTTAATCAACTAAAAGGAAAAAACCAAAAAAAAGGATTTGGTATTAATGATCTTAAAAAAAATGATGAAAAAATCGAGGATGTTTTGAATCGAATAAATGAGCACTTTGTAGAAGCATGTAAGAACATAAGAAACAATAATGAACTGCCACTTAGTCTAGTGACGTATGTACCCGCCACTTTCCTTTGTTTCTGACAGATGAATATGAGGTGGAAAGGACTATACGTGACCTAAATAACTCCGCAGCTGTGGGATCTGATGAGATACCATCGTCACTTCTCAAGGAGTGCTCTGGAGGCCTGAGGAGGCCGTTGGCCCACATTGTAAACCTATCTTTCCAGCAGGGCAGATTTCCCGAAGCTTTGCGGTACGCCATTGTAAAACCGATCCATAAAAAAGGAGATGTAACCGATATAACTAATTACAGACCAATAACGCTAACATCTGTAATCTCAAAAGTTATAGAAAAAATAGTACAAAACAGAATGATAAAGTTTATAGAGCAACAAAATATTGAAACAAAAAATCAGAATGGTTACATAAAGGGAAGATCTACAACACGCGCCGTTTTTCAATTTCTGGAGGAAATAATACATGGTTTGAAACGATGGTGGGGTAACTGCTGGAATTTTCATGGACCTTTCGCGGGCATTTGATAGCGTCGACCATAACATCTTGCTGGCAAAGATCGAAAGAATGGGATTTCGGGCTGTATTTGGTCTAAAGCCAAGAGACTCGTGTAGAAGTGTCTTTAGGGACTATAACATCTTAACCTTACCATCGCTCTATATACTAGAAAGTGCGGTTTTTACACATACCAACTACGCCGACCTTTTCGCTAAATACGAGTTGTTGCATGGTCATAACACTAGGGGTACAGCCAAATCATATCTCTTGCCACCTAAAACCGAATTGAGCAGAATACAAAAGTCTTGTTTATTTCAATGTTTAAAGATATATAACCACTTACCAGTAGAAGTAAAAAACTTGCCACCCAAAAAATTTAAAGATGCACTAAAAGAATATCTACGTAACAAAATATTTTATAACGTTAGTGATTTTTTCACAGAAAAAATATATTTTAATAAGACATAGATCTGTTTGTGTTTTTTGTTTATGTATTATTGTCTTATTTACATATATGTTAGGTTTGTTAGATTTCGCTTATATAATGTCTTTTAACATTTATACATTTTATTATTATCTTTTATTATTATTTACTGTTGACGATCTCTTACGCTGTGTAAGCATTATGAAGTGAAATATATTATTATTATTATTATTATTATCAACTTTTGTTATATTTTAATTCGATATGGTTCACTTAATATTCACAAGAAAATGTAGGAAAACTGTCCGAAGTCACCACGAATGACAACAGTTACATACAGTTAATGTTCTCGCACAATCGACGCAGATTTGTCTAGTCGAGTGCTTTTTAAATATTATTAAATTCCTACCCCCATAATGTATTAATAACATTCGAAATTTTCTTAAGGTCGCTTGCTCTTCGATTAACTTCACCAAACCCTACCCTGCCTCCTCACGTGCTTTTCTGCCTCTCGTAAAATAGCAAAGTAAACGAACACAGCGTGTTATATTTTGTAAAAACGTCAGAATATACAAACGAGAAGTTTTCCCCACTCCCCGGACTATTGCAAGTTTCGCTATTTGTTCATCTCCCCCCTCATCCAATGCGTGGGCTTGGGCCTCTCTTATCCGTTATTTGTAATTAAATTATACAACCTTGTATAAGTTTACTCACGCCTACAGTGCTTCGATAAATATGACTCTCCGTCTTAAAGTGACTTGTTGATTATATTTTTTTTTCCTGCTCGCCGTGTAATAAATGCGTGTTATTAATTTTTGTTATACTTCTGTTGTTACATGCCTGACGTGTAATTTCCCCAAAATCATCCTCAGAGCCAAATAAATCTGACGCGTACGGTTCATTTCCGAGGAAGAATAAAATTAAACTGTTAATTAACGCAAAATGTTATCAAATTTCGCCAGCTTTCGTTAATTAAATTGTTAGAAAATGTTTCTGCAAATAACAACAACTTGAAAACTTTTATTATAACACACGCCAGCTGGAAGTTTATTAATTTCCACGGACGCCAACGAGCTGAAAGCATTCGTTTCTTCACTGTGACTCTATACACCCTAAAAAAAAAATGTGGTAAAATTACCCCAAAAATAGATGGCAACTGGGCTACCGCCTATTTTTGGGGTAAATTTACACCTATAGGGGATTTTTCACATACTGGTGGAATATTCCTTGAAAGTGTGGTAATTTTCCCTGGTAAATTTACACCTCTAAAGTAATATTCCCTAATGGAATGGAATAATTTCAGGTAGATTTACCACACCTTCAAGGAATATTCCACCAGTATGTGAAAAATCCCCTATAGGTGTAAATTTACCCCAAAAATAGGCGGTAACCCAGTTGCTATCTATTTTTGGGGTAATTTTAACACATTTTTTTTTTTAAGTATATATTAGAGTAACAACAAAGAAATTAGAAATAATTGATTATTAGGTTGTTTTACCATCCAGAAATATTAAGTTTCAGTTATCTAATAACATGTTTATGTCATTTAGACCTTAATGCAGATTCTCCACTTAAATATTCAAAATATACCAGTTATAATATTAGATTTAATTTTAATAATTTCTGAAACATATATTAATTAGTTGGATTACAGAGAGTTTGCAAGAATTTCAATAAATTTTACAAGAATAAGCAATGTTATAAAACATTTTGGGAGAAAGGTCGATAAGAAAAGCCAGTAGCTACTAAGAATTGGTTGTATTCATAATACAAATATCTAGTTGAATGTAACCATAAAATAAATTTTGACTAACAAAATACATTAAAAAATCTCAATCAATTTGAGTTTGGATTTGGAGCTTTTTTATTTTTGTTGCCCTGTTCAGGGTATATTTTTAAAAAAAATACCTCTGCAGAACTTCTAATGTGTTAGAAGCCTCTTTTGCGTACGGCAAATGAAAATTAAAATATCCCGTCATAATTTGTTGTAATGCAGAACGAAATGAATCTGTTGGGTCTAATAACTGTCTTTCTACCATTAAAGAATGCGACTTCACATTTCCTAGAAAAGAAAAATAAATGTAAAAAACATATGAAATAAATATATTTTTATTAATACCTTTTTCCAAGCATATTATCAACGGTATATTCACCTCAATTTCTTCAAGTTTAGATTTATCCTGAAAATTTTTAATAAATATAGCATTTAAAAATATATTGTATGTAGATATTAGTGCTGCGAATCGAAGCCTCTTTATGTGAAACCGGGGTTTGGATACAGTGATTAATCGTCTTTAAAAATTGTAACCGGTAAAACCGGTTTTCAAAATCAAAACCGGTTTTTAAAAGCAGATTATTGCGCCTTAAATAGGTTTTTCGAATTTAAAATACATAGCACTTTAAAAAAGTAATACGTATTGTTTTTAGTTTGAAACTGGTTTTGAAAATCGATTTTAAAAACTGATTTTTACTAAAAATCGATTAACCGGTTTTTGATATCTGGCGATTCCCGGAATACTAGTATATACATAAATAATGTTGTGATTAACTATTGAACTCAAATTTGCCGTCCTGCGGTCTTGCACATTTGCATGTATAAGTGCTTAATACCTACTTTACTTTGTCATTAAATCCTAGAGTAAAACCAAAATAGTCTCTTCCTTACTTTACTTGTATCATCACTTAACAACGAAACATAGCCTCCAATAACGGCAAGACACTAGTCGTTTTATATTTCCAAATGTTTAATGAAAGAGAAAAAAAACAAGAATTGACTCCTTCAAAACGAAGACTTTCTGTTGTTTAAATTGAAAAGTTTGATACGGTAGTTTCCTGCGTGTCACTTGCACGTTGAAAACTTTAAATAACTGTATCATATCTTGTAACAACAATACCGCCAAATGTTAGTGAGGTTAAGTTGCCGGTATATCATATTGCATATTCATACGCAGGTGTATGTCTATTATTTATGTGTGCTGTCATAGCTAAGTACATGGTAATCATCTCAATACATAATTAATGTAAAATGAACTTACCTCAATCTTTATTTGCAAGACAAAATGAAAAACACACCATTTACATTTATGCGTTGAAGCCATCAGTGTAGATGCCGCACTTGTATTCAAACTGCGTACCTCAAACGCTTGCGCGTTGTATAGTCGACGGCTATGTAATGCATTCTCGTAACGGGTTTAATTTTTGATCAAGCGACACAATGTAATGCAATGTTAAAAAAAAAACATTTTGTGTTCCAATCAAATAACAGATGGATATATATAATATATATAATCAGAACTTCATGTCCCTCGTATTGTCCATATTGTATTTTTACCAATAAGATATATAATACCTAAACATAAGGGGTAATATTACACGAAATATGTTATTTTTTCTTGCTCCTAAGCAAATTTCCCCAAGTGGGGGAAAATTACTTCATTTATTGAAGTATTTTTCCATCAAAGTCGATTTACCAGGCAAAATTACACCTAATTTGTGGTAATTTGGTGTTTACCCTCTTTTTGGTGTAATTTTACCTTATATTTCATATGTTTTTTCACATACCAGTGAGGTAAATTTACCATCATTTTTTAGAGTGTATATGTGATGAGAGTTTAGCTGGGGTTCTGTAAAAAGACACCACTCCATTGTTTTTTTTTTTTTTCATCCCAATATTCGTTTAGTTCGTCAAATCCTCTAAATCGGAATTTAATATTAGAGCTTAACTTACCGGTTCCTTGACATCATTGTTGGATGTATCCGGGAAAGAAAATCCGGGTAAATAAGGATATTCGTCCCTGCCTTGACTGATACTCCCTCGATCATAATGCACGAGATAATGTGAATCATATATTTTTTATCCTTTTCACCTCGACTGCGAGGTAAATATGCGGAAATTGTAAGGGTTCGCATATACATGCTGCAAAATGAAGTAAGATCCGCTGCATTTTTCACAGTTTAAGGCTGGGATATTACTCTATAGATTTCTACAGTCGGTAACGACTTTTTCTTTCGCTATATTAATTACGAATAGTATAACAAAATTAAAAGAAATTAAGAAATAAAAATGGTAACGTTTTTATTGTCCATCGACCGATGTTTCTGTTTAACGATTTTTTTTATGAATAAAAGGGATTTTTTTTATGATGAGAATCGAAAGACATTACTCGAACCGGAATTTTTTTATAGATTATTTTACGGAAAAAGAAATTCAAAAATAAGTCTCCGTTCTAAAGATTGTGAGAGTTAAAAGAAATGAGTAGCAATTTTCGGCCACGATGAAACGTCAAAGTTTAAATTAATAGATTGTCTACATTTTTCACACTTGGCGGTTACAAACTTTTTTTTTTTTTTTTTAATTTAAGATAAATTGTACTAGTCAAGTTCTGTACACATTGATTAAACTCATGGTAACTGAATTGCCATGAATGAAAACAATGTTATAATAATATACAGGGTTATTATTGTATACCACTTTTAAAAAAAAGGGGGTAAAAGATATATATGAGCAATGCCTACATACAAAAAATTACGGTTCTATGTGCATGTTGTAATTTTCCAAATTTTAGGGCCCAAAATGTAGTTAAAGACGGCCCACATCTGTGTTTACCATTTGTATACACATAAATCTGATAGGAAATGAATTTCAACCATCTGTAAGTAAACATCGAAAAAATTAAATGCTTGGCATAGTGAATTCATTCAAAGCGGATGTTATTTACACAAGATTTAAACTGAGATAAGACGGAAGCACCAGAATGCAAACAAAGCAGTTAGGTGTTTTTTTTTTATGACGTGCTTTTGCCATGAACTCTTGTATCACGTAAAATAGTAGTACATTTTAAAGGTTAAATTTGTTTCAAAATAAACTTATTATGTTTGCAATAAAACGAATGTATGATTGCTAACTTTATGTAGCGTGTTTCAAATCTATACGCTGCCATTGCAAACGCATGCATCCACTGCGGATAGCAAGTGCACACTAAATGTAATCCCAACGTTCAAAGTGTAGCGACGACCGATGGTTCACCGGTATGCTAAATGAGTCAGGCCCGGACTTCAATAAAGAAAAATTATTTTCTCCGTACTCCGTGTACTTAGAACCGTAATTTTTTGTATATAGGCATTGCTCATGTGTATCTTTAACCCCTTTATTTTGAAAAGTGCTATACAATAATAACCCTGTATAGAAGATAATATTTTAAATAAAATAAATTTCGAGATAATTTTTTTCCAAAAGATATATAGATGATTGCATAACCGCGTTAGAAGAAAAAAATATATTTAATTCCTTTCATCCAAGGTTAAAATTTACAATTGAAATCGAAGAAAACAATAGCATTACCCTTTTAGACCTCAAACTCATCAACAATGATAACAAAATTCTAACTAAATAGTATACTAAACCAACATGGTCTGGACGTTATCTAAATTTTAAGTCTTCACACCCTTTATCTCAAAAAGTTAGTGTTATTATTAGTTTTGCTGACAGAGCAATAAAATTAACAAGTCCAGTTTTTCGATCAGATACTATTAACAGAGCAAAAAATATTCTAGAACAAAATAATTATCCAAATTCTCTTATAAATAAAATATTCAAACAAAGAATTTTCCTTTTTTTATAATAAATCAACAAAAAATATAAATAATAGTCAAACAATTACAAAATTTATAAAAATTCCTTATGTTATAAACATTTATCCGAAAAAATAAATCAAATTTTCAAACCATATAATTACAAAATTGCCTATCAAAATACAAACTCCAAAATCAAATCTATTCAAAATTAAAATCAAAAATTGAATAAAGTAAAACATCACACATAGTTTATAAAATTGACTGTCAACATTGTAATGGTGTATATATTGGTGAAACCATGCAATATTTGGACAATAGAATAAAAGGACACAAACACAATAAAAATCTTACAGCTTTAAAAAAACATGAAATAACTCTAAATCATACCTTTAATTTCAACAACGTAACTATTTTAAACAAAGAACAAAATTTAAAAACACGTAATATACTTGAAATAATTCATATTTATAAACATAAAAATGCAGTTAATGATAAAACCGATATACAATATTTCACAAAATTATATAATTTAATTTCATAACTAAATACAATATTTTTAAAGAACTATTTAATTACAAAATTCAAAAACAAATAATCAAAACATCCTATTTTAAAACGCAATCTTTAAATAAAACATAGTAATATATTCAAAATCCTAGTAAACAAAACAATTTGTCATTTATTAAACAAAAACATTTTATTTTATATTTATATATTTGAAAAAGCTTTGAAATAAAGCGAAACGTTGTAGTACTCATTCATGTTTTCAATATTTACGACCTAAAAACCAAGAGAAAAAGAAATTAAAAATTATATACATGATCAAGAAATGAAGCTTTAAAATTACAGTGTTAGAAATTTTTTCTCTAAGAAACTGAAATTTTCCCCATTAGTATTAATATAATAATAATAATAATAATAATAATAATAATATCACTTTATTTTCTAAAACACAAGAAAAACATCAAAAAAGAAAACAAAGGAACAACTCCTTGCAAAACTAAGTATTTGAGTAATATAACTTAAATATTTGCAAAAAAAATCCCCCAAACTATAACAGTTTTTGTTTAATAATAAATTTTTGACAGAATTTTTTAATTTAAAAATTTGCTGTATTTCTTTAATATTATTGGGCAGTACATTATATAGTCTACATCCAATGAACTCAATACTTTTTTGAAATATTGCAGTTTTATGAGTTGGTGGAAGTAAGTAATTGTCTAATCCAGTATTATAAGTATGATTAACTGAATTACAAAATTGATTAAAATTTTTATATACAAAACATAATGTTACCAATATATAGATATCGTAAAATGTTAATATTTGATATGTTTTAAAAATTGATTTACACGAATCACGTGGTTTTAGTTCATACATTATTCGTAAGGCACGTTTTTGAAGAATAAATATCCTTTGTGCTGCACTAGATGCACCCCAGTAAAGAACACCATACTTCAGTTTAGAATAAAAATCTGAATAGTGCACCGTTTTCAATACATCCATACTACAACTCTGTTTTAGATGGTACAACGAATAATTTATCCGTGCTAAATTCTTGCTAAGAAAGTCAACATGGGTTTCCAACTTAAGGTAGTTTCAAAATTAGGCAAGCATCTTAGTTGTGTCACTTATGGTATAGAGAAATTTAGCAATTGCAATGAAGATATATTTTGATTTATGTTGTTTTTGGTTTTAAATAGTACTAGATTTGTTTTATCTTTGTTGATTACAAGTTTATTTAAAGAGGCCCAGTTATTGACCTAGATAAAGTGTGATTCTATTTTTTGAAATACAATGTTGCTGTTATTAGAAGTGGGGACAATGTTTATATCATCCGCATATAAGATTATATTGTTTGCGTTTACATATTTAGGAAGGTCATTGATGAATATTAAAAACAAAGTTGGACCTAAAACAGATCCTTGCGGTATACCAACTTCCATTTTTACTGGTTTTGATTTTACATTTTTACAAGCCACCTTTTGGGAACGATCAGATAAGTAACTTATAAACCATTTCTTCGCAAGTCCTCTTACACCATATTTCTCCAACTTATAATAGTAAATTGAGTGATTAACGCATCAAGGCCTTGTTAATCGATTGATAAATTTGCACACACGTGAGATTTGTCTAAGGAAGAATAAATTAATGTGACTATGTTATTTAAAGCTGTGTTGGTGTTAATATATATGCATAATATATGTATTATGGGAAATTGACTAACATTTCGATATTTTCCTTAAATTTCTGTACATTTACCCCCACATAATGCGGAAGATGATTAAAAAAAGTAATTTCTACCAAGAAAAATTACCTAATTTTTTGGTGTGTAGAACGACGAACGAAAGAAAAGACATCAAAAGGACTTTAGTTACTATGTTCGATTCCACAAAAGTTCGTTAGTGTTTCAAATT
This sequence comes from Protaetia brevitarsis, assembly GCA_004143645.1. Taxonomy (NCBI): domain Eukaryota; kingdom Metazoa; phylum Arthropoda; class Insecta; order Coleoptera; family Scarabaeidae; genus Protaetia; species Protaetia brevitarsis. The sequence continues at coordinate 152,593 of RXPK01000408.1, read as the reverse complement.
CACAACTAACTAAACCATATTTGCTTTTCAAGCTGTATCTAATAATGATATATATCCCTTCCGGTTTTGAATTCAGGCAAATGCACAATTTAATTTAAATCAGCAATATCCGAGGCTAAGCGAATAAAATCAAAATCGCAATGGAATCTCGTTAATAATTGATAACTCCTTTTCACATGTTTGCGCCCGATGTTTTCAGAAAGACATCAAAAGGATGTAAATTACAGAATCCGAAACGTATCGTTTGAGAAATTCCATTAGAATTCATATGAATATCCATATTATGGCGGAGTGTATAAATGCTAAAAACGTAATAAACCAGACATCAAAGTGAGCGGACGATTCGAATGGAAATGAATGATCACGACGGCTATAACGAGTAAAAATGGACACAAAACAGCGCCCACAAAACAGCACCCGGCATCATACTGCTGTTGGTTGTATTAATCACGAAATTTATTTTCACGTGCGAAATGTAATTCTGTAATAACATTCCGGGTAAATTCATCTTTTTTTTTTCTGCAGTTTGTGGTGCAATTAATATACACAGAGATTCAAAATGATTGTCAAATCCGCTTCTATAGATAGTAACAGGGTGTAGGTATATGCCGCGTGTTTGTAATGAAGGTTTGAACTAAGTCAGTGTTGGAACATAAGAAAGTAAACGGATCTGTCATAAATAAGGAAAACATAACCTATATTTGAACTCGCATTATATAAACGACTATGGATTGGTGTTTCTGCTTGTAAAAATGAAATGTAATTAATTTAACTTTACTAAATTATGATTTTACAATTCAGTACTAACTGGTGTTTAACTAAATTTATTTATTACTTTAAATTATAACATACGAGTAGTATAATTATTAAGTGACAAAACTGCATCTCTCAGTTCTTCTATGGTATGCATGCGGTTTCTATAGATCCTATTTTTTAGATAGCCGAACATGAAGTAATCTAATAGGGTTAGATCAGGCGATCTTGGTGGCCATCTTTGTGCTCTAACGAACCTGTCAGCAAAAAACTGTTGAAGATATTGGCAGGTTTGTCGAGCAGTATGTGCTGGAGCATTATCATGCTGAAAATAACCTGCTTCAAGCTCATTTTCTTGTAACTCTGCAATAAACAATTCCAACATCTGTTGGTAACGTTGGACTGTTACAGTTTCCTCGAAGAAAATTGGGCCTATTATTCGTTGCCTGGACATAGCTAACCAAACTCCAACTTTACGGGATGCAATTGCGTTTCTCGAAATTCGTGTGATTTCTGCAGACCAGATACAATAGTTTTGTAAATTGATATAGTCTGTTAGATAAAACCAGGCTTCATCCGAGAAAAATGATTTGTTTAGCAAGTCATCGTCCCTTAAATTGTTATTAAACAATGACAATATTCCAATCGCCTATCGTGATCTAATGGTAATATTCCTGTACCGTAGAAACTTTATAGGGATGAAATGTACCTTTTTTGGCAACTCATTGCGCTGAAGTGTATGATAAGCTATAAATTATAAAATGTAAACTATTTCACTTAATGTTAATATTGATTTTTTACCTGTTTGTTGAGCTATTACCACAGATAAATCCCTTATTTCTTACAGTATTCAGAATACTATTGTTTGTGATATTAGATGTAATATAAACGATGTGAAAAAATTATAAGATAAATAATCGAAAGATACTACAACACACACGCCAATGTCGCTAAATGTCAAGAAAATTCATTTAATGTATGAAATTTTTATGTAGCTAACTTCGCTCATTAAATTGTATAGATAAATTTTTCCGGAAAACAGTTTTTTTCTTACGACAATCATTTTGAATCACATGGTACGTTGGAACGGATGAATTGCTAAGTAGATACAATAAATGTATTGTTAGAAAACATTCACATTATAGTTGTTTGGATCAAGGAACGGTTTAAAATATTTTTAAAAAAGTTTTATACAAGCAACGGACGAGAGAGAGAAAGAAAATATTGCTTTTTCATGTAATTATTATTAGCACAAAGAATTGATAAGGCAAGTATGAGTAAACATCCTCATTGTTCCATTTTATTACCGACTACATCCATGTCAGGCGATTTGATAACGTAACAATGTTCTTTTCCTTGTGTGAAGCCATCAATCCTGTGTATGTTAGTATCCTGTTATTCGAGATAAACTGCCATTTTAAAATATAAGGCCATGTGCAGTAAAATCTACACCCAACAAGAGCACGATACCGTCGCATAAATAACACCCACACGATCTTAAACCGTAAACATTATTTTTATTTATTACGTGTATTATTCGGGACTTATTATTAACTAGCAATAAACAAGTGGAAACTGTGTATGTGTCGATCTAAAAATAACCCAATAATATTTCCTTGAACGAACACTTACTGTTTCAAATATGACCGTAATTTCTTTGTTAGAGAACATCTTTATTTTACTCACTATTGCATTTTAAAGAGAGATTTCAAAAATATCGATTTTTGGTTTTTAATAAATTATTTTAAAACAACGCCCCACGTTGGGCGCTAAACTTGTGGGGAGTTTGTTGTTCTCACTCTTAGCCACTAAGAATTCTCAGTTACTCAAACACACCCTAACAGCCAGAAATATTACATAGATATTTTTAAAAATATATTTTATAAATATTTTTCGTGAGAGGTTTTTGAATATATTTTTCATATTTTTTCTAAATATAGATAAAATATTCAATTAAAATATTTATTCCATATTTTAAAATTAATGTAGGCGCTATATTTTTTCCAAAATATTTGTAAAATATTTATATGAAAATTGAGATTTTTTTATGCAATCTATTTAATTTGTCAAAATGAACTAAAATTGTTCTTGGTTATTTAGAATGTATAACGTCGATAACGAAAAGTTGAAACATACATAGAGTTGTCTAAAAGGCAAGAACTTGTTTTTTCACACTCACCATACAAGTTAATAATCAATAATTCTGGCAACTTTTAAGGCATACTGAAGGTTTATCAAATTAATCACTGTTTTTTAATTGAAGTGTTCTAAATGAAAAACAAACGTATTTATTATCATTTTATTTGAATAAGCCAATAAAAATGAAAAATACTCATTTTTAAGCCTAGCCTTGGCTGGTGCCAGGTACAACCCTATAGCTTTTTTCATATCTTCGGTAGTGGCGCTCTCATGGCGTTCCTTGCGCTCTAAAACAATGCCATTGTATTAGATCATACCATGATAAAACATCGTACAACATTATCAACACCTACTAATACATTTGGAGCATTTACAATAATTGGAGTGGTAGCTACATTCTAATACCTACGATACTAATTTTTACTTTATTTCATAATATTTGAAAACATTCTGCGTACAAACAATAAAACAACACAACGTATTCTAACCTCTATTTGAGGTTATGACGCTTATCTACCGAGATGAATCTCTTAAGCAAATCAACTAGCAATTTATCTGGTAGATGCAGTGTATATATGATGCATAAAATTCCTACAATTATATTATTAAACTATATCTGTACATAGCGATATTGAGCATTCCAATTATCTTATAAATGCCATGACATGTTCCAAGTTTTGCTTACCTCGTAGTCACCACAAAAACTAAAACACACCCCGCAACAATTAATTACACAGTTAACCCTAATCTGCTCTAATCGTATGCTATTATAAACTATAACATGTAACAGACAAACGAATGAAAACGCTGATGATATGCACATGCGCGTATGCATTCTATGTACCTAATCCATAGACGCATAAACAATACTAAATCATATAAACACGGCACCGTAATGAATAGAGTGTTGTGTTGACGTTCGCAACTTACAAATATTACAAATAATATAATACAAAACGCAGATATATTAATCGAAAAGTTACAGCGCCCAACTTAGATACTAATTAAATCATATTAGATATAATTTAATCTTTAAACTATCATTTTAAATAGGTACATACCTACTTAAGATGTATGCATATTTTACCCATTTTATATTATTCGTCCTACGCACCAAATGTACAAAAGCAAAAATTCAATCTTTTTTTTTATATGAAATAAATATTTACAGAAATACAAAGCAAAATATTCTTGCAGAGTTATGAAAAATATATTGAGAAAACATTTGCAATAAAATATTGTTAATGCTACATAACATATATATTTTTTAAATGTTTCCTAATATATTTCTATAATATATTTTATGCATATTATATTAATATAACTAATATTCAAGAAAGATTTAATATTTTTTAAATATTTATAAAATATGATATAAATATAGTTGGTCACTGGGGACATGACGTTTGACAAATTATTCTATTCTCAACTCATTGACTATTTTTTAAAACAATTATATATTATAGATCTACCGTTATAATTTTTTAATAAATTATCATTTGGTTTTTATAAATTAATTCTGAACAAAACTTCGGAGTTCGATTAATCGTCAACAGCCGTTACGGCCTTTTGTAAAGCTGATGTTATCTTAAAGTTCATCCAACAACTTCAGATGCTGAAGGTATCTCAGATTCTTGTTGGATGAGATCATTTCTAGGTCTTCTAGGAAAAGGTTGACCCTTCCACAGATCTGAGTTTTATAGTGGTAAAGCACACAAAGAAAATATGCTCAACTGTCCCTTCGCCCTCCAAACGCAGCTGGCATTCAATCTCCTCAGAGAATCCGACACTGTATAAGTGCTTGTGATCTGCAGCGACCTGTAAAGTTAGGAACTTTTTAACATTTTTGCGGTCAAGTTCAAGTAGTGCTTGGTTCTAACATGACTAGATGAAATGCTCTCATTCTCCTGTACCTAGTCACGACACTTGTTCCGATTGGATTGGATCAATTTCTTATTTACCCAGAAATTGATTAGCCGTTTTGTCATCGCAGGTTCTGGTCCCTGAAATAATTGGGCATTACTTTTTCTCGCAGAAGTAACTATCTGGACTTTAAGTACTACCGGCTACAGGTATCTTTTTTTTTTTTTAATTTTTGAATGTGAAGGGTAAACAAATTCTTTCGTTCATGGTAATAATTAATTTCGTATTAAAGAAATATCATTAATAGAGACCGGATTATATGCAAAGAAAAACTGGAATATATGCGCATATATATGCATGGATTTTTGAGAAAATATGCATACACCTGGGACATATATGCAAAAAAATTGCGACAATATGCAAAAATTTAAATAAATAAGAGCAGAAATTTAAACATTAACTTTATTGCACAAAATTTTTTCACAACATATTTCTAAGATAATTTATAATTAAATGTTTTTCAAAATTGTGTAAAAGAAAGTTTTGTCTTCTATCAGAATACATATGTTTCGAAATAGAAAAGCTTCTTTCAACATCCACAGATGTAATTGGTGCATTTTTAACTTTGCAATACATTCTAAACTAAAATTAAAGTCGAAATCGTTTACTGTTTCACCTTCCAAAATTTTTCTTAACTTTCTTCAATTTCAAATACCCCGCATTTTTATTTATCACGTTTTTAAATTTATCGTGTATAGAATTACCTATTGTACCCTTAACCTTCTTACATAGCATATCAAATTCGTCTACTATTTCGACTGATTCCGAGAGCGACATCCCTTGCGTTTCAAGTTTACAAATGGAACTTGAAACAAAGCTATAATTTGACTTAATATACAAAAGGTTTTGTAGCAATTCTGTTGATGTTACTATCTTTTTACAGTTTGCTAGAGCAATGCAGTCAGCAATGATTTCAAGAATTACATTTTTATTCCTTCAAAATTATCGGCAAAAAAATTGCAGCCTCTAACTATGTACCCCATCTTGTAATAATCGGTTCAGAAGGCAACTTAACACCGGGAAGTCGCTCCTTATATAATTGGATTCGTAAAAGTGCTTTTAAACATACTTTTTAAACATTGCTAATTAAATCATTAATCAAAGGGAATTGATTCTTAATATCTTCGCCTACACGATTGAACCCATGAGCTAAACTAGTGGTATGAATAATGTTACTATAAAAAAAATTAAATTTTACGCGGCTTTTATCATGTATGGTGCAGCCTCGGACAACATTAGCGAAATTTTTTCACAAGGTATACTTCCAGGTACAAAGAAATTTGATAAACCTTCTTGAACGAATTGGGCAATTGTCACATTATTTGTTTTTTGAAGTTCTTTACAATAAATTAAATATGATTTACCTACAATATCTTCGTCAAGAATTCCTATTAACAAATGGGCAATATAACGGCCACACTTATCCGTACTTTCATCTACCCATGATATAGATAAAATTATTCCCTACCAATTGTTGAATTTCTGCTATTGTTTGCTGGTAACAAGATGTGACATAATTTTTTCGTAAAGTACTTTCGTCAGGTATATTATGTTTGCGACATTTTTGCAGAAAATGATTTCAAATTAACATTGTTTAATATTGCTAATGGTATGTTAGACGAAATTAATGCGTTACACAGATCTTCTTGTTCTGAGTTTCGTGAAGTTGATGCTACACATTGACGTATGGATTGCTGCACACATGCGGATCGCTTTAGTTTTTCACATTTTCCAATATGTGATGGAGTTTTAGCGTGTTGATCAATCAGGTATTTTCTCTCAGAAGACGCCTATAATAACAATTGTCATTTTATATCGAAAGTTAAAGAACTTAAAAACAATTGTAAAGCTTTTAGTAAAATTAATCTTACCAGTTTACCGCAGGCTCGACAAAATATTTTGTCGCCATCCTTTACCGGTTCAGGATATGGCTTAATCCATAAAGAAATTTTGTTCGCTATACTCATTGTATGTACGCACAGTATTTAAAAACGTAACACAATTACATGCTGTTTCGCTCAAAGATATTCAATGAATGAATAGTTTATTTGGGAATTAATAATAATGAAACGTATTTACCACATCCCTTCTGCTAGGCGAAATTAAACACGTGCAGTTCTTGGAAAAGCTATTAGAGAAACCAATGTAAAAGATTTATCGTTCTGAGAATTGTCGCTTGTCGATCTACATTAGGAATTACTAGGAATTTTTACTAATAGAAAGGATAAGAAAACGCTTAAATATGCAATATATGCAACTTTTCTGAAAATATACATAGAAATGCCTAAATATGCAATATATGCAATCACTATAATTAGCGTTAATTAACTTCAATTAGTGTAATACGTCTACATATAGAGTATAATTAAAGATATGCAAAAAATAAAATATATGCACTTTGCATATAATCCAATCTCTAGTCATCAACATTATAATTTTTTGTATTTGGAAGAAATATTATTATTCTGGTACCCATTTGCTCCTCCTATGTATCCTAAAACATGATAATAGCTAATATGGCGTTAATTTTCACAACTTCTCCCGTACAACTGATTAAAGCCGAATACCGTACCCAAAATCTCGTATTTGTTTTTAAATTAGGTAAAAACGATACAGAACGGCTCCGCTGGGATTAATTTTTAATCTCGGGGTATTACAGAAATAAATCTACCCGTGTTAGGACGAGGGAGAGGTTAAGTCGCATTACTCCCGTAAAAATTAAAATTAAAAAAAAAAAATAGAAGAAGAAAGCGATTATTAGAATAGGACGATTGCAATAAATCCGGCTTTCGAAAACGAAAAACAAATTCAATAGAGTATTTGCCGTGTGCGGGTGTTATTGCGAGAATACACGGGGTCGCAGGATTGGGTTTAATCTCCAGGCTAGAGGTAATCGGGACAGTAATCCTTATCTGAGAACTGTAAACAGATATCTATATATATAGGTTCCGTATTACAACTAGCAATTATACAACTGACCACGGCCTGTGAATAAATATGTTAAGGGAAGTTTCTGTGCTTTTTTGGAATCAATTCGGCGCTGTTTGGAGACACACACAATTTACTTACGTCCACTTACTTAATCAATCCGTTCAATATTTAGTCGGATTTGTTTTAGGCTCAAAAACGAATCACATCGTTCCTTTGTTCCACGTAAACGCTGTGGATAGGGATGGAGAGCTCTAGTATAAATAAATTACATAATTGATAGTGAGTTTGATAATATGTAGATAGCAATCAATACGTAAATTACAGTAATTATTTAAGCAAGTACATGGAGCAACTCACGTCAACCACTTGAGATTAGGTATATAAGATATTCGAAATAAGAGTATTAGTTAGACTAACAGCTTCTTGCGGGTTTCGCCGTGTGTCAAAACTTTCGCTCGACGTTTCGCTGTTCATACTGACAGCTTCTTCAGGATAACTGAACTGATTCTCCATGGTTCGACATTCTTCTTTTATATACGCCCCTGGTGCATCCAACCGTGTAGTTTTCGCTCCATTGACCGTGACGGTTCGTAGTAGGCTCTTCCACGTGTTGCTAAGGTGGTACCCTTCTTCTCTGTTAACGGTTTTATTCTTTTCTATTTCTATGGCTTCCCTGATGAGTCTTTTCCCGTAGTTCTTGGTGGTAGTTATTACTTTTACATTCTTGAAATCCATTTTGTGTCCGGTGTCGTGCATGTGTTCTGCCACCGCTGATTGCTCGGTCCTTCTTAATCTTGCGTTCCTCTCGTGTTCTTTTATGCTTATGCCGATGGCTCTTCCTGTTTGTCCGACGTAGCACTGTCCGCATTGGCATGTTATCTTGTAGATACCTTCTGTGCGCCCCTTGGGTATCTTTTCCTTTGCGGTCGGTAGATACTGTTGGATCGACGTTGCAGTCCCGAAGCGTACTTGTACGTTACGTTTCTTCAAAATTTGGCCTACTTTTTCGGTGACTCCTGCTACGTAAGGTAAACACGCCATCCCTCTTCGTGGTTCTGTAGTTGTCTCCACTGTCGTCTTCTTCTTAGGCTCTCTTTATGTTGATGTCAGTGTAACCATTCTTCTTTAGTGCTTTCTCCAAATGTATCTTTTCGCTGGTCAGATGTTGTTCGTCACTGATGGTTTCGGCTCTGGATAGCAATGTTTGTATTAATGTCTTCTTCTGCATCGGATGATGGTGAGATCTTGCATGCAGATATCTATCGGTGTGCGTCTTCTTTCTAAATACTGCGTGCTGTAGCATTCCCTCTTTTGTTTTCTCAACCATAACATCCAGGAAAGGGAGATTTCCATTTTGTTATATCGCAGCCAACACTTGGGTTTCATATCGCTGGAACTTAGGGCTTCTTCTTCAAATGCTTCCATAAACAAGTTGGCTATTACAGGTGATAAAGGGCTTCCCATGGCTGTTCCGTTCTTCTGCTCGTAGTATTTTCCTTCATACAAAAAGTATGTGGTGGATAAGCACAGTTTCACTAATTCAATGATGTCTTCTTGTAGTCCAAGTTCTGGAAGTAAGGCCAGTGCGTCCTCCGTGGGTATGTTAGTGAATAGCGATATAATGTCGAAACTTACTAAAATGTCTGTAGGTTTAGTCTTTAGAATATCCACGAAATGTTTCGAATTCTTCACATACGTTGCAGTTTGTCCGGCATATGGCTTTAGTAAGTTAGCTAAATATTTCGACAAATCGTAGGTCGGTGATCCAATGTTGCTTACAATCGGTCTTAATGGCACTCCTTCTTTATGTATTTTTGGGTATTCCATACAGCCTGGGTGGTCTAGCGGCTCTTGGTAGCAATCTGTTCTGCATCTCTTTAGGTATCGATGAAATCTTTATACTCTCCCTTACTGTTTTTGCGATCTTCTCCGTTGGTTCTTTTCTTATTTCCTTGTAGATGTTCTCGTCAAGTAGTTCATTCATCTTTTTCCGGTAATCTTCTTTATTTAGTAGTACTGTTGCATTCCCTTTGTCTGCTTTGAGGATAACGATGTCTTTTTCAGCTTTCAAATTTGGTGGCTTTGCTTTCTTCAATGCTCTGCTTACTTCTTGTCGCACTTCTTCTGCTTCGATGTTCGGAATTCCTTTGATCGCTGCTTCTATCTCCGTGATGATTTCTTCTGTTGGTACTCTTTTGGGTGCAATGACGTAGTTCATCCCTAAGGCAAGTACTTTTGTTTCGTCTGCGGATAGTAGCTTCGTTGATAAATTAATCACAACGTTCTTCAGTGTACCAGGTTGCTCCTTGATCTTCTTTTCTTCCATCCTTGCAAACTTCTTCACTTGTGTTGTTCTGGATTTCTCGAACTCAGTTTCTGCTGCTTCCCAGGTTATGCGGTCGATAAGGTCCCAATCGTCTTTTGACATTTTGTTGGCTAATGTCAAATGTAGCTCCATGATCATCTTGGAAATCAGATGTAGCTCCGTAAAAAAATAATATGTAACTCTTCTAGAAATAACTTTTTTTTTTTCAAATGATTGTGGTTGGAAGGAATACCTGTAAGCACCTGGAACAATGAAAAATGTATTACGTGAAACTTCTCAGCAGAAAGCTACAAAAACAAAGTAGGTACTACGTTTTATCGAACTCCCTAAAACGCATCTTTCTCACAGTAAAGTGAGGTGAGACTTAGCTACTACTACACTTGTTTACGTAGTATACGCCTCGCGTTGGTGTTTGCACCAGTTATTGATTATACAATATTTATAATTAATGTACCAGTTATATTAGCTTTGCTTATACATATAACTTTACCTAAATGTTTTATAAACAAGGATATTGACTACTTTCTTGAGAATTCGTAAAACCCTTTGTTTGAGGCAACCCTCGCTTTGTGGGTGTTTTCCTTGAGTAAATGAAGTGTCACAATTTGGAAATCGTGAAAAACGACCTCTTGAAATGATACTGTATTTATGGCGCCCTCTTATGGCGTATTTGTAGTACATACCTAGTTAATGATCGTTTATTTGTAATCAGATTCGCTTTGTATAATAAATAAAATTGAGACAGAGCAAACATGTTTTTTGAATGTGAATAGATTATAGGTACAAACGCAAATTTACAAATTTGTAGATTCGTATACTTTTTTTTTAGTATATTTTGTATTTACGTGCGACAATTAAAATAAAAATGCCTATTGATAGACTATTGATAAATAGATAGTTCATTCTTATGGAGAATTTTGGTATCACGTATATTTAGTTGCAAACTGATGTTTTCCGAAAATATTCAATTCGGCACCATCCTTTTTCTCTCTACACGGAAAAACAACAATTTGTTGAGGGTAATACAATAATTTCAAACAAATGTTATCGTGCAAATTTAGTTAATCCAACAAAATATTTCGTTGTTTCAAATAAATAAAGAGTTAAATGAACAAATAATTTGGTTAACCAAATATTTGTTTGCTCCATATTTAACTCAATATTTATAGTTAACTTTAAACAAATTTTTGTATTATCAAATAAATTGGTTTTTGTGTATAAACATATTCTAGTCAATAAAATCTAAGTGTAGTTAGTCGGAAATGAATAGGGTTTCTTTAAGGTTTAAAAATCCTTTGAGATTAAATCCAAAAAAAAAGAATTAGTTAAAATAAAATAAACTTTTTGCTTATTGAGCAGAATTTTTAATTTGAAACGTGTTGATTTGTTTTTTTTTACCAATCTATCTAAAGTAAACTAAACTGTTACTCAGGAATCGCTTGCTTTACAGTCGCTAAAAGGAACCACAACAGGAGAGGACATTTTTAATGACGTTGAAAAGGTGTTCACAAGTTTTGGTTTGCCATGGTCAAAATTAGTTGGTGTATGCACAGATGGTGCACCTTCTATGGTCGGCTTACGTAAAGGTTTCATCGGAATTTTGTATGAAAAAGCAACTGAACTAAATGTGCAAAAAGATGATTTGATAGTCCGTCATTGCATTATCCACCAACAGAACTTGTATTCTAAGTCCATTCGACTCCAGAATGTTATGAATGTGGTAGTAAAAACCATCAATTTTATTCGATCCCGAGGGCTTAACCATCGTCAGTTCAAGGCGTTTTTGGATGAAATATCAGCCGAATATGACGAGTTACTGTCGGAGCACTATTCGAACAGATTTAGCGATTTTAAAAACATGGAAGACAGTTTCAATTTATTAGCTACTCCAACAAAAAGTAATATACAAAATGCTCCAATACACTTGCAAATGGAGTTGATCGAGCTTCAAGAAAACTCATGCCTAAAATCTAAATTTGAAGACGTGGAGTTGTGCGATTTCTACAAAAAATACCTCGAAGAAGACCATTTTCCGGAGCTTAGAAAATTCGCAAGATTCACAAGATTGATTTGTGCGTTTGGCAGTACTTATAAATGCGAACAGTTGTTTTCAATGATGTTAATAAATCAAAACATTGTGCAAAGCTGACTGACGATAATTTGGAAAATTCTTTACGTCTTTGTATCAGTGGAATTCATCCAAACATCGATAGTTTCCCAAATTCAAGCTCAAGGGTCTCATTGATTTCGTTGTCGCTATTTAACTTTCGTAGTTTGTAATAATTCCAAATTTCATGATTTACTTATAATGTTGTACCTATTTTTTTTTCATTTCATTTTCTTATTTTAATAAATTGCATTATAATAACATTGTCGTATTATTTCATGTCTGATATCTATCGCTAAAAATTATGAACACTACTTTTAAACGCGGCCCACGAACGTATTTGCAAACTAAAGTTTGGCCCACAACATGTCAAAGGTTGCCCATACTTGGTATAAGGCATGTTGCGCTCAATCCTCATGTTTTAGGCTCTACTATTCCCAGTTTCCAGATTCCCATTCTTAACGACTCACACTGTATGTATGTATTGATAATGTTTAAAGGAACGCGCTGGGGCTAGGATTGCCTAAAATGTTTGCTTTAATTAATGTATGTATATTCAATCTCTCCTCTCTGTCTCTAGTGTAAATAAAAACTACAACCAGCTTTTTTTCAAGCAATATCGAGATAAGCCGTTCAATTACGGAAAATCAATAGCCCCATAATAGGATGCACAATACACAAACGCACACTCATCAGTATTTATGACTTTGGAACAAGGATACATAGGATCCTTTTTTTTCTCTTTTTTTTTTTTAATGCTGCTGAAGTATTTATTGGATCTAGCTCCATCGGAAACAGATTTTAAAGATACTATAGAAGTCACTTTTATGTTCCATCCATCTCTGCGAACGAAATCTTTTCTTCTGAAACAGCAGGTTACAATCACAGAATTAGTAATCGATATAAAATAGAGAGCTGGGAAACCTTTTTCCCTTTCTTTCTCTTTTTTTCATCCGAGGAGATAACGTCAAGAAACGGCTGTTTTATTAAAAACACTTCCCCCGAGAGATGTATCTGATATACACCTGACACGTTTCTCCAAACAAGACGGTTCTTTTCCTTCAAAAATATTAATGGCAGAATAAATACTAGATACGTCTTATTTACCGACGGAAGCGTCTATAGTTTCATTATTCAAGCCGAAAAAAATGCAGGGATTATAACAACATCATAACACCCTCTGGATTAGCTGACATGGAGGGTTGAAATTAATTTCACCCCTAACATCGTCGTTTTCGTGTTCCCACCCATATAGGCATTATGTATTTTGTTTACCCCTAGTTGGTGAATCAAATCTCTACAGTTAACACTTATCCATTAAATTTTTTCGTGTGTTGTATTAACTAATTAAATGGTGTATTGAACACTTTTTTCTTTTTCAATATGAGCAATGATATTTTTGTGTTAATGCAATACGTAAAAAAATATTAAATTGCGTTAGTTAACTGAATAATAGTAAATGTAATAAGAAACAGACTACGCGTGATTCTTTGAATATGTACTTAATTTTCCATTAACAATTTCTACCTGCGAATTGAATAATACAACAACATTATCCCAACACAGTTACTTGTTATAGACACACGAAGTAATAATTGTCTCTATAATTTTATATATTGGTTTAGCACTGGTACAGTGTTATTTCAATGATTAATAAATTTTGTTATACATTTCTGTAAAATATTGATTCAAAACTTATATTGTTTCATTTAACCTACCTTGTAGTATTCATCAAATGACTATTTGTATGTAATTCAACACTTTTAGGTAGTTATACGAAAAAGATTTTCTTGTTAGTGGAACCATTTTCGATTTTGCTTAAAATCACGTTACTGATCGGGCGAGTTTTTAATTTCATCGATGGATCCATCGATTACTGTATCATTAATGTAATAAACAGAGATACACTGTAATCGATGGATCTATCGATGAAATTAAAAATCCGCCCGCACATTCAGCAATTAGTCCATTGATAGCAACGCATAGCTACATATATATTGCCTAATTAGGAAGACTATAGTAGGTAATAGAAGAAAAACATTTACGGCATTATATACTAAACTTATATTAGCTTAATAACATAACTAAAAAATTATAAAGGTTTTATTCATACATTTGAAAGGAAAGTACAATTTAACGTTTCATAATAAATCATTAATAACAACATTTAACCAAAATTCGTTATCGGCATTTACCGATTTCATAATACTACCCACCAAATAATCATTATTTTCAACGGAATTGGTTTTTATCATATTAATCGATTTACTTAAACAATTAGAGGCAAAATGATTTTTACGATTACATTTATGACATATTTTACCATAAGCTGGACAACTGTTTTGCGCATGCGTAAAATTACAACGTGTACACCGACCTGTTCTCGAATTGTTCGGATCCGTTACAAACGATCTTATTTGAAGTTGCTGGACACCTCTTTCCAATGATCTTCCATCCTTAGCGGCCCTTGGGTGAAACGTGCCTTCTGTCTTGCTCCTGCATCCGGCTGTCGATCGATGTGTTTTCCAGCGTAATTTCAATATTATTTAAAATTTCTCGAACTTCCTTTCCTATACAGTGTAACAGCGTCGCTGTTTGTATTTCGGCTGTTTTCCCACTGCAACCACTCGCGGTAGAATATAATTCCCTATCTTCTTTGAATTGCCTCCAATTTTTTGCTAGATCGCCCTCCATTTTCATCTTCTCGGGTTGAGATATATTCTCCATTTTGTTTTGTTCCTTTCTGACACTTTTTTAAAATAATTTGTTGCACTTTTTCTTCCTTTCACTGTTTTTTTTTTGTATTTTGTTTGTTTTTTATTCTGACTGCGCCATGTTTTATATATATAATCCGCGATGGATTTTGATTATCTTTATTATTCAATATTAATGTTACAGAAGCTTACAAACATAGGTCTTATTGCTACTAAGGTTGGATATTGACTGACTGTGCGCATGTGCGATCACCTATATGTAACAGCATTAAATATTACATTTCATTGAGTTAACACCGATAGTTAATGTTTAAAGAACACCTTTTTCAAATGTCAAATCGACAATTTGTGGGATTAAACCAACAAGATAAAATATTGGTTACGCCTGAACACTATGATCTTGTTAAATTAACTCTAAAGTGTGCAACAATATAAGTATGTTTGTTTCAAATAGGAGCATATGATTTACTTAAATGCATTAGGGTTAAATCAATGCTCAAATTCGTGACACTACGAAAAATGTTAAAATAACCATTTCATTTCTCTCAGTGTACAGAAAAAAAGAAACAACTAAAAATAAGTAGAAACATTAACTACAAATTACGGTCACAAAAATGATACTAGCATTAATAATAGCATAAGAGAAGAAAAGTGATGTTAATTAATAATTATAATAATAATCTTAATAATAATAGTAATACAAAAGAAGAAACCACAATACATTATTTGCAACCAATCAGAAGGCATTCTATAGAAAACTAGACTCCCAATATGAACCTGCAAAATTGAAAGAACATGCATCTCCTGCAGACGAAATCACCAGTTTTTGGGAAAGCATATGGGCAACAGAAGAGACACATAAAGTAAATGCTGCTTAGATAAAGGAAGAAAGACGAAAAAGGGATAAAGTAGCTATTATGACAGATTGTGAAATCAGCATAGAAGATCTCAGCGAGGCAATTAAGAAATTACATTTACATGTTTGAAAATTCTAATACTTTAAGAAACAAATTAAAATCCAATATTGAAATTATTGATTTTAAAAAATGTGCTAGGATTTATTAGATCAAATGCATTGTAATAAAGTATACATAGGTCAAACAAAAAGGAACGCGGAGATTAGGTTTAAAGAACATTTATACCATATTAAAAATCGTAATGCTGACAAATCCGCTTTAGAATATCATTTTGTTAATACAGGACACACTTTTTCGATAGATGATTTAGATGTAATTAAGTCTCCAAATTGTAAAAATCTTAACAGGTGGGAAGCTATTTATATGAAAAGACAATAATAGTTTACTAAACACAGATTTAACACACCTTAATTATAAACGTTTAGACTTTATTAGGAGAAATAATCCAGGAATTTGATTTCATCTTTTGTCACCTAGGATATACTTATTATATGTACATATTTAGTATTCTGACAGACAGTATACTGGTACACCTGAAGATGTTAGCATAGCTAATGAAATGTACATAGTGTAAAGATTAAAAAACTGTTGTGAGATAGAAGTTTATTTATATAAAGTGTGTTAGTTCATTACTTCTCACAATGCTGAACATAGCTTTAATATTTTGTTAGTTTAACAATACACCATTTGTTAGCGTGAGTACCCACAATATATTTTGTTTGAATCAATTTCAATCATTCATTTTAACGATATCATAATATTTAGAAGAACGCCTAACATAGTATATTTTTAATTGCGTTTTATAAGATACCGTCGAGAATTAGGCATAAATTTAATGAAAGATTCATTTCATAAAACAATAAATTATTTTTTTTAAATACGTAAATATAAGTTTAATTTGCAAATTCTAAAATATTACCAAGTTAGTAGTAAAAAATTGTTAAATTTAAAAGGTTTTTTCCGGCTTTCACCTTACGAAACGCCAAATAAATAACACAAAATACAAAAATGTAGTATTTCTTTGCTTCAACATAATCCGCTCAAACCAAGTATTTTATAATAAATAATTTACCATAGGAATAAGAAAATATACAACATTATTTTAACATTATCTACATTTTGTTAACTTAACAAACTGTGACTGTATTTAACCAAACATATTTTGTTGGATCCCCATCTTTTTGTTAATTTAACCCATCTTCTTCTTTTGGGTGTACACCAAGAAACGAAAAAATGTAATATACAGGGTGATTCTCAATATATGCGACAAACTTTAAGTGCTGATTCCTCGGGTTATTTTGATCAGAAAGTTCATAAGAACATATGTCCAAAATCGCTTGCTTCTAAAGTTGTACAATGTTTAATAGTAAGTTAACATAATTAATATTTTTATTACAAATTAACAAAATAATTAGTAAAACAAAATTAACTTATACTAACTGTTGAAAATGACCGCCCTCAACTGCAATACAAGCTTCTATCCTCCGTCGTATTGACTGGCGAGTCCGTTCTAAAATACCAGGGGTATTTCGAATTGTTTGAAAAGGTGCGATAATACAATTTCTCAGTTCATCGACATTTTCAATGGGGGTCGTATAAACTAATGATTTAAAGTGACCCCAGAGAAAAAAGTACAAAGAATTTAAGTCTGGAGACCGAGGAGGCCACGGTTGTGGACCTCCCCGTCCTATCCACCGATCTGGGTACGTATTGTCCAAAAACTCGCGAGCAACTAAACTAAAATGCGCTGGAGCACCGTCATGCATAAAATACATTTGTAATCTTAATTGCAACTTCTTCCAGCAATGGTGGTAGCTCCTCTT
This sequence comes from Protaetia brevitarsis, assembly GCA_004143645.1. Lineage (NCBI taxonomy): Eukaryota > Metazoa > Arthropoda > Insecta > Coleoptera > Scarabaeidae > Protaetia > Protaetia brevitarsis. Next base: position 134,960 of record RXPK01000408.1, on the reverse strand, counting down.
CAAGAAAATTGCGGTATACCTCGCCATTTAAGCGTATCGGTAAAAAATGTGGACCTATCAAGTGATCTCCAACAATTCCTGCCCACACATTGACAGAAAATTGATGTTGATGACGGGCATTCACTAGTTTGTGCGGTTTTTCTTAGGCCCATATGCGATTATTATGAAAATTAATAATCGCGTTTCTAGAGAAAGTAGCCTCGTCGATGAAGAATATTTGAGCCAAATAGTCAAGATTTTGTGCGATTTTGTGTTGTATCCATCGACAAAAAGCCACTCTTTGCGGAAAATTTGCCGGCAAAAGTGCCTGGACCCGTTGAATGTGATATGGATACAACAGTTGATATTTCAATATTCTCCAAACTGTGGCCTGACTAATGTTTAAAGCAAACGCAATTTTTCTGGTGCTTGTAGTAGGATGTTCCTCAATTTCATTTAGTACCATTTTCTTCAACTTGTGGAGTTCTCAATGTAGATGGGTGCCCGTTATCAGTCGTTCGTTTTTTTTAAATTTCCCGTTTCACTAAGACGTTGGTGAAGACGGGCAAATATTGAATGATGCGGGATGATACGGTTCGGGTATCGTTCTTCATAAAGACGTGTAGCAGCACGCGAATTTCCATTGGCAAGACCGTAAACGAAATGCATATCACACATCTCAGCATTCGTGTAATTCATTTTAGAAAACAGAAACTTGCAATAAACTGAATAAATACTCTGGACAACTATTGACAAATATTGAAATGACAAATAAACAATTCCCTCTCAACACAATAGTTTTTGAAGAACCAACTGTGATATTATATCTTGTTAGTCATAGTCATTCAATAACTTTAAAACCAAACCGTTTTGGACATATACTCATATGAACTTTTATGATCAAAATAACCTCAGGAATCAGCTCTTAAAGTTTGTCGCATATATTGAGAATTACCCTGTATATGTATATATGTAGTGTTTTTTATTATTATTTGTTTTTACGATAATGTCAGTAAATATAAAACTTGCTTCAAGACACTTCCATCCACCACACCCGCAGCTGGTGAGGTGACGTTTCCAAGTCCGCGAGTAAAAAAAGCGGCTCTTTTTATAGCGCTACCGATACAGTTTCAAAATTTATCGGGGGGAGCAATGCTTCGCGAAAATCCATCGTTAAAGGGAAACGCGCCCGGCCAGTAAATTTTTAACGGCAAACGAATAAATAATACGTTAAAACCGTGACACCTGAAACCGCCCCGACATGTTTATTGAATATTTCAAGATATCGGCGCTGAAAATAAAACCACCCTCTTATTTCTCGTGCCGCGGACGCACCCCTGCCCAACCGTCTTCAGTCTGGCGTATCTCTCTAATGGCCAGTTAGATTGACATTAATTTCCAATTTTTACGTGCTCGTGAGAAGAATTCGAATCGAGTGTTTTTCTTTATAATAATAAATGGTTAAATTATTTAGAAAAATATTGAAGTATCTTGGAGAACATTTTGTTTATCTCTCAAACTTCTCCTTTTCTTTGATAGACAATATTTCTAATTATTTGGAAGATGAATTGCCAATTTTCTATTGGAATGAACATCAAGACCGTTTTTAAGTGTCATACCACAGCGCTACACTCATCCCATCTTTTGCATTCAAATAGGATACATTATCGACCTTGGAGCAATATGTGCATACATCTGAATTATATTTGACGATACGCTTGGCAAAAACACAAAAAACGGTGTTCTATCAAGGCCTGTGTCAAAATATAATCTGTCTATAGATATATAGTTTTATTTGACCTGTGTATTATCTACAGATGGGGTACGTCAAATACAGGTGTCCCACCGAACTGGGTCGTTAGAATTTTTCGACTCCTAGTAGGAATTTAATTTTGAAACTTGCAGGGCAATCATGGCCGACTATGATCTATTTAAAGAAAATATTTTCAGCCTTATAGCACATTTGGTATACAAGACGTCGAAATTTATTTTAAATGGAATGATACACACAGAGAAGTAATTTCTAGAATCAAGTGAGAATTTCTCAACTGAAGTACCTCTCGTTCTTATATATAAGCAAATGAATAATTTCTTGGACGAAGAAAATTATTTTCTCAATATCCCAAGAAATTAATTCCTTATTTGAAGAAATTTAATGTCCTTAGACAAAGGAAAGCTGGTTACTTGAAACAAATAAAAAAAAAAAACTGTTTTCAAGAATATTGTGTATTTAATTCGAAGTTATGAGAACTTTGAATTGAGAAAAAATAAATTTGATATAAACCAGGCCTCTCCTTAAAATAAATGCAAAGCGGGCTTAATATTAGTTTGTCGTTTTCTAGTGGTAAACATCTAATGCCTTTAAATCAAACGTTATTTTATTAAACATGAAAACGGTACTTACTTGAACTCAAGGATTCCTTTCTTTAAATCAAGAAACAAAAATGGTGTTTTTATTCTTAAGGTTATCGCACATTAGTCAGCCGCAGCACGGCACGGTGCGCTCCAACACAAAACCAATAGCATTGCGCTGAGCTACGTATGCTGGTACAATGGGCGCTTGTTCATTCAGTTGCATTGTTTTAATTCTATCCGTTTTTTTTTTTTGATGGGGCACACCGTGCTGTTTTGTGACGGACTAATGTGCGATAACCTTTAGTCTAGTACTGTTGGTTGCAAAAAACTGATTAAAGTTTCGTCAAAAATAACTGAATTGTTGGTTATTCTGAAAAAGCCAGCAGCATGATGAAATGTTACTCAATTGTTTGCAAACAGCAAGACCAAACCCAAAACATTATTATAATTTTAATTATGCTGGCAGAGGACCCTATGCAGGATTAGTTGCTTGATAGTAATTTTCGTAGGATAAATATACATATTTGTATCTTACTTATAATATACGTTGTTTCTTACATAGGATTTGTATTGTTACCATGTAACACCACATACTTTAAGGCAAAAACTCGAAATAAATTATAAGTATACACAGTTAACATATTAATAAAATTAGTTTATTTAAACTTTTGTGAATTGTTAAATCATAGGTAAGGAAAAAAATACAAATCGAATAACTTTACAACTAAAAAGTATTTATTTACATACTACATTTACAGTATGTTTTTTTTAAAGAATAATTCCTAGGTTATGTTAACATACAAAACGAAGCGAACTCTTCTTCTAATACATACAAACTACATCGTGGCAACTATTTCTACAATTACTAGACTTGTAAGGGATTACATATTCATGCATAATGAAATCAGTTATTAACCTTTTTTTATTGCGGTTTCTATCTCCTACACCACTCAAATTGGCCTTTATATTGAAGCCGAATACTATATATGTATATTTTTTTTATTTACTAGTATATATACGTATTATATTATACAATACCTCCACTGTAAACAGGTGACAAACAGATTTAGGTAACCCACAGGGCAAATATTATCAAAATACTGGAAATATCTAATACCGAAATGCAAACTCGATCATACTGGATAAAACCAAGTTTCAGCGTATATCAACCCCCCCTCATTCCAACTTTTTTCCATTCTGAATACAAGAAACTTATGTTACTTGCGTCAAGGAAATATCACTCAATATTAGAAAAATCGTAAGAGAGTGAATTTTTCCTTATAAAAATTATATGTACTTGTTTTAAGAGAGATAACATTTGCCACAAATAAATTTTGTTTTGATATTAGTAAAATTTCAAGAAAATAATTTATTATATTTAAGGACACCTATTAACTCGGATCTAGTAAATTCTCTAAAATAAAGAACATACTATCTTACATTTAGTAAAAATGTGTAAGAACACAGATGTACTTGACAATAGAAAACTTTTTTCTGTGTATAATTTTTATAGGTCCAGTATATTGCTCGCATTTTTTGTGATGAGTATGTATTAATGTTTCTTACTCCTAAACCTAACCTTTTGAGATATTGTAATTTTATCAAAATTTTGACGTTGGCACTGTTTCCATTAAAATTAAATATCTCATAGGCTATTAGACAGTAAAGTATTCTACTGATGTCGATGGAAGTATACGGTCCTAGGTATTGACTGCAACAATGGTAACTGCAATATCTTATACACGGTGTTCAGAAACTTTGTTTTTTTTTTCAAATGGAACGTGGTATAATGCAGCGCAGGATTCTACATCGATCAGTATTAAGGTTTAGTGTACCTGTTTCTGATAGTTTTTGAAATATTTTCATTTATTTCATAAAATCGGCAGAAATGTGCCGAAGTTACCACTGTAAAACAAGCCATTCGGAACACCCTGTACAGCTTTGTTCAAAACGATGCATCATCTCTTCTTGCATTCATTTATAATGATACTTGAAGCATGTATTACTGCAGGCTGTGAGCATTATTACACATTAACAAGTCAACGCATTGTTTACATCGTTTGACATTTAATTTTCTTGTAGTAAATTATTTGAAAATAAAGTACTACAAATAAAGCAAAACAAAAAACACTTCTACCAAAACTTTTATATATTTAGATCATTATTTACATCCACTGTTTCGAATGAAGTTAGTTAATAAAACATAGTAACGTGCGGTCATTGTGCGGTTTTTGTCTGCAACTTAATATACACTAATGTCAACCCGGACAACAAGTGTAGTTTACCAAAATTGCATCTAAGATATGAGTCATTCAACTAACTTCCGCGCAAAAATAACGTAATAAACATTTTTCAAAACAGTACATTTCTGATTACAGACACTAAATGGACAATAATGGATGGATGCTTTTCATAGCCATACGCTCTACTACAAAAATATAATATAAATTAAAAAAATGGGAAGATGTTTCTTTAACATGCCTGCACTGCTTACATGCTGTGTTCAAAGTGGGAACCACCATTATTTATGCAAGCATCTATCCTTTTCTTCATGTTTTCAGGAACATTTATTAATTGCTCGTTTGTAATATTCCCTACTTTATTTTTTATTGCTTCTTTTAATTGATCCATGTAAGCGGTTCCAATAAATTTTACTTTTTAGATGACCAAATAAAAAAAAGTCAAGCGGTGTAAGATCGTTCAGAGCCAATAACTATCATCGTTATCAAAAAATTCCTGCAAATACTCTCTTGTTTCTCTTGCTGTAAAAGCAATAGCATTGTCATTTTGAAAATAGCCTAGCTATAATTCATCAAATAATTGTTCCACAAATTCATATAATATGTGTATATCTGGCTGCTGTTTTTGTATCCTCAAAGCATCTCTGTCTTTATTATTAATTATTACACTTCTCCTGGACATACCCATACCCATGGCAACCCATATCCCTATTTTTACAGAATGCAATTTCATTTTCCGAATAACATGAGGATTTTGTGCGGACCAAATCCTAATATTTTGAGAATTTACATCACCTGTTAAATTAAACCAGATTTCGTCAGAAAAAAAAGTAAAATTTAAAACATCGTCATTCCTTGGATTTGCATTAAATCAATAGCAACATTCCATATGTTTTTTTAAATCTAGTGGCAGTAATTGCTGCACGATAGAATTTCATATGCACGATACTTCATTATCGTTCGTTTTACAGCTTTTTGAGCTGATCCATAAGATAAACCTACAAAAAATTTCCCAGTACTTTTTATAACACCGTTTAGGATGTGTATTTCTACCAATTTGTTGTGCAAGTTGCCGTAATGGCTTTCCAGGGCCGTGATCCAAACTAGCACGTACGTCTTCCACCACATTTTCGGTTAGAACTGATGGGCGACCTGGTGAGTTTCCTTTCAAAACAATTCCAGTCCCGCTGAAGCGATGGACAACCCGATTGATGTGTCTAAGGAGAGTTTCATTATCAATTTGCACTTCGACAAATTGATTTATAAATTCTTCAGCACAAAGTAAAGCTGAATATCTCCACTGCCCATCACCTCCTCGCTCACCATTTAGAAAGTACGCCTCCAAAATAAATTTGTCTTGGTCCAGGGTAAATGGCATTTTGTCAAAAAAAAAACACGTTACGCTTTCAAAGCGAAATAAAGGCGTAGTCTTGACAAAAACTGTATGTGAAAATTAACAAACGATAATACGCAATGAATAAATAAGCAAAATTCAAACACGGAACGCCACGGCTATGTAAAACATACGTCAATTTTGACAGCAAAATTCGAGGAAACGCTGTATTACTAATTTCATTGATTTTCATAATTGGATGAAAATATTGATTTGGGCATCGCGGAAAATAGTGTAGGATCAGGACAATAATTCTCGATGTTAGTGTACCTTTTCTCTTTTTAGTATTAACTCCAATAGAGCAACAACATTTTTTTTACAATTTTAATATCACGCAGCAGTAGGTACTGCAGCCATTGAAGTTATATATACAACAATGAAATTAAAATAGTTGTAATGTAATTCTAAAAATAACATTTTTTTAACATAACTCAGCGTACTATATCAGGAAACTGCTACAAAAAGTAACAGCTTCTTTTGATATGGGATAGATGCTGCAAACTGCTGTTACAAACGGTTGTTACAAAATAGCAGTTTACTTCGTAGCAACCCATCACTAGGCTGTAGTATTTTTTAGGGCAGTCTAATCATTATCGCACAGCAACAATAACATAATACAATTAAATTGCGACCATCAACAATGTATGTAGATAGAAGGGTGATGTTACACTGCGCCCTAAAAGATCTGTTGTGTCCCCTATTCTTGCTGTTCTACAGCTGGCCTTCCAATCCTATTCCTTTCAGAAAGTGTAGGATGTCAGAGGGCCCAAGTCTAGGTAAGTCTCCCTCTTCGATTTCACATGCTCCCAGGTGCAACGCCCTCGAGTTGCACAGTGCTACGCAGTTTGAGAGGAGGTGGATGGGTGTTTCATCCTGTACCCCACAAAATCCACATTCAGATTCCTTTTCCAATCCAAGCTTACTCAGGTGTCCTTTCAGTCTACAATGGCCTGAAAGTATTCCTGTTAATATGCGAACATTGTTCTTACTCAGGTTGATGCATTCTGTAAACCTCTTCTGGTTATAAGTTCCCAGAAGAATTTTACTTTGCCTCATTCCCTGGAGATTTTCCCAGAAATGGATTTTCTCTGCTCCATTTCTATTTTCAGTTTCTTCAGTATTGTACTGCTACTTAACCCGCAAAAGGTTCAGGCCCTACAAAAGGCATTCCAGCCCTTTTTTTTGCGAGGTTATCCGTTATTTCGCTTCCTTCCACTCCTGTGTGACCCGGAACCCACAGGAGGGTTACTTTATTCCTTTTGCCTAGATCGTTTAATTTCCCTAGGCATTCCCAGACCATCTTGGAACTGATTTCATATGAGCTCAGCGCCTTGATGGTTGCTTGACTATCAGACATGATGATGATCTCCTGCTTCCGATAATTTCTATCCATATTGAACTGAACACATCTTTCAATAGCGTGTATTTCCGCCTGAAATATACTTGGATATTTTCCCAAGCTTTCGAAATATGTGGTTCTAGGCCCATATATTCCTATTCCAGTTCCTTCTGCCGTTTTGGAGCCATCAGTATACCATTCGATGGCATTTCTATTCAAGTTCGAGTGTTATGATGCCACTCGCTCCTGTTACTTAGCTTTATGGTGAATTCCTTCATAAAGCTAATTTTTTTTTAACATATCCCAGGTTTGATCACCGTCAGAGGATTGAGGCCTATGCCTAATGATTCCTTCCTTGACCATTCTGAGTGTATCAACAGTGTAACAATGTTGGGGTAAATATCACATGATATTTGTTACGAACAACTGATCACGTGATATTCACCCAAAGTTTTCCTATAAATCAATTCCTTTAGCCATATTTAAATGGCCGTGTTTTTTTTTTCAATAACTGAAGCAGTTCAAAGAATTTTATAACATAGCTCTTTATTTTGTAAGTCAGAAAAAAAAGCCCTTGTATTGTTTGTATTCCGTGAAAGGTTCGAAAAATTTAAAAAGAGAATCATTATGTTTTTTTAGAACGCCTACTTTCATTATGTTTGTCGAGAAAGCGTATTAGACGTGTAAAATGTTTATCAATTGGTTCTATACATAAATTTCGCCTCCTAGCATACTTTCAATTTACAACCACAATAAAATATAATAATCATGTTATTTTGTATTTTCGTTGGATCAAAACTATTACTTATATAACCACTAATTTAGGAAGGACAGATTTTCCTAAAAAAAATTTGCTAAATGCAAGTTAAAAATGGATGAGATTCGCATTTATAATTTGTAGGAATTTCTATATAGAGAAACCAAGGACGACTTACACATACTATATACATAGGTACATATTACGAACAAAACAGACTTCGCTGTCAAATAGTAACGTTCACTTCAATAGCTACATATTGTCCCCTTCCTGCCCTAACGAATATTAATTTAGCTACTGTTGCTTTGTGTGGACGTTTAATATACCTAGTAAACCGAGAAACAATAGCTTTCCTATGATAATTACAATTATTATTGGAGAAGTGTCAATGAAAAACAATCAGAGTATTATATGCATTTGTCTGTGTGTGCTCGCATCCCTATAGAATTAATCTTTTGATATTGAGAGAACAGTTGAATACAACATTGTCTATGGCAGCGGAACAATCACAGGCAAGTAAGTAGGCTTCGGAACATCAACGAAACGATGCGTTATATTCATGTAATTTATACGTCATGCCTGTACCTATTGCTGTGTACTGATTGGATTAATTGAAAATGCAAAACTGATTTTTACAAAGAAAAAGAAAAATTAAATTAGCTAGCTCAACGGAAATAATTTAAATTGAACAAAAGAACAATTAACCTCAGATTTACCCTCGCGAATTAAAACTTGAATCTAACCACGAAAAGTAAATTGTGAGAGAATGAAAACAGGCTTTCTTAATTACCCGAAAATTTGTAAAGGTTTAAAATAAAAATAAAAGAACAGAATTTTTAACCCAAAGATGCTAATTAACAATCAAATTTATTTCAAAAAGGGTTTAAATTACGGATAGTGCAGAAAAAAAACCTTGAACTGATGGTTCTGGCCTAAAATGAAAACTGCACTTGACTCTAAATTAAAATAGGACAATGCTATTTCCTAAGCAAAGCAAAAGATTTGTTTGTTGAGGAAGATTTTACAAAATCTTACAATTTCAATCCACGTGGTATCAAATTAAAATAAATTAAGCGTGGACAATTACTAAAAATTTACAAAAAAGAAAAAACTAAATGCAAGAACAAAGCTTCCACTCACCCAACCGAGGTGATAGAAAAATAAAAATGAAACAGCAAAATTGAATAACGGAAAATAACTCTTTAAACTATAATGAGTGAAAAAAAAACTAAAAATATATCTTCCTAAACAAAAAATAATAATTGATCTTATCTCTACTACGTGTACACGTTAATATATTAACAGTTATTACGAAAAGAATTCCTTGATTGGCTATATAAAAGAAAATTAGAAATGTTAAATTTACTAAATTAAAATGGATAACAAAATGGCAACAAAGATTGAAAAATACGTCTACTCACGTTAATATAAACAATACGCCAATATTCAATAGCATCCGCATTAAATCTACATGAGCAAACAATGGACAATTTAAATGAATGGAATTAATTTTAAAAAACTTAACACTTAATTAAATCATACAATTAACTCTTTAACTAAAATTTATACAAAATAAAATTACTCTAACAGCCAGAAATATTACATAGATATTTTTAAAAGTATATTTTATAAATATTTTTCGTGAGAGGTTTTTGAATATATTTTTCATATTTTTTTCTAAATATAGATAAAATATTCAATGAAAATATTTATTCCATATTTAAAATTAATGTAAGCGCTATATTTTTTTTCTAAAATATTTATATGAAAATTGAGATTTTTATGCAATCTATTTAATTTGTCAAATGAACTAAAATTGTTCTTGGTTTTTAGAATGTATAACGTCGATAACGAAAAGTTGAAACATACATAGAGTTGTCTAAAAGAACTTGTTTTTTCACACTCACCATACAAGTTAATAATCAATAATTCTGGCATCTTTTAAGGCACACTGAAGGTTTATCAAATTAATCACTATTTTTTAATTGAAGGGTTCTAAATAAAAAAACAAACGTATTTATTATCATTTTATTTGAATAAGGCAATAAAAATGAAAGATACTCATTTTTAAGTCTAGCCTTGGCTGATGCCAGGTACAACCCTATGACTTTTTTCATATCTTCGGTAGTGGCGCTCTCATGGCGTTTCCTTGTGGCCTCTAAAACAATGCCAATTGTATTAGATCATACCATGAATAAAACATCGTACATCATTATCAACACCTACTAATACATTTGGAGCATTTACAATAATTGGAGTGGTAGCTACATTCTAATACTTACGATACTTATTTTTACTTTATTTCATAATTTGAAACATTCTACGTACAAACAATAAAACAACACAACATATTCTAACCTCTATTTGAGGTTATGACGCTTATCTACCGAGATGAATCTCTTAAGCAAATCAACTAGCAATTTATCTGGTAGATGCAGTACATATATGATGCATAAAATTCCTACAATTATATTATTAAACGATTTCTGTACATAGCGATATTGAGCATTCCAATTATCTTATAAATATCATGACATGTTCAAAGTTTTGCTTACCTCGTAGCCACCACAAAAACTAAAACACACCCCGCAACAATTAATTACACAGTTAACCCTAATCTGCCCTAATCGTATACTATTATAAACTATAACATGTAACGGACAAACGAATGAAAACGTTGATGATACGCACGTGCACGTATGCATTCTATGTACCTAATCCATAGACGCATAAACAATACTAAATCATATAACACCGGCACCGTAATGAATAGAAGTGTTGTGTTGACGTTCGCAACTTACAAATATTACAAATAATATAATACAAAACGCAGATATATTATTAGAAAAGTTACGGCGCTCAACTTAGATACTAATTAAATCATATTAGATATATATTATCTAATTTAATCTTTAAACTATCATTTTAAATAGGTACATACCTACTTAATACGAGGGGAGGTCCAAAAGTTCGTGGAATGAAAGGGTTTTAAATAAAATAAAACAATAAATCTATTTTTCCTTTTCAATATAATCACCCTTAAGCACAATACATTTATTAGATCTATGAATTAATTTTCTAAACCATCATAAAAATATTTTTTATCTTTCGCCTCAAAATGGGCTAAAATTGCCTCCTTTACCTCATTGTCGTCGGAAAATTTTCTTCCCCGTAAGTGTTCTTTTAAATTGGGGAACAAATAAAAATCACTAGGGGCCAGGTCTGGACTGTAGGGTGGATGGACTATTGATTGAAAGCCATGCTTGTGCAGAGCAGCCATTGCAACTCTGCTCTTGTGAACGGCGTATTGTCTTGCAAGAGGAAAATTGGTCAATTTTCTCGACGTTTTTCCTTGATGGCCTCCTTAATTTTCCTAATATCGCTGCGTAATATTCTCCGGTTATGCTCCTTCCTTTTTCTTTGTAATCAATCAATAATATCCCTTCACAATCCCAAAAAACAGTAGCCATCAACTTTCCAGCCGATTCTGACACTTTGAATTTCTTTGGCGGTGGTGTCCCCTTTTATGCCATTGCATGGACTCCTGTTTGGACTCAGGCTCAAAGTGATGAACCCATGTTTCATCTCCGGTAACAATCCGCTCCAAAATGTGTGCAGGTTCGTCTCCACACAGCTTCAAAAATTGTTCGGACGCATCGGCGCGCTGTTGTTTCTGAAGTGGCGTGAGCATTCTCGTACCCATCTTGCACTGACTTTGTCATACCCAGGTGGTCATGTAGGATACGCAAAATGGTGGTATCTGATACTCCAACTAATGCAGATAATTGTTTTTTCTTCAAACGGGTATCTTCCGTCAACTGGCCGTCCTGAGCGGGGGTCGTCTTCAATCGACTCCCGGCCCTGTTTAAAAAGACCATGCCACTTATAAATCATTGATTTACTAGGGCACTGTTCCCCATAAACGGTTTCCATTTCATTCAATATGGTTTGAGCGTTCTTTCCTTGCTTGGTAAGGAATTTTATTACAGCACGGTGTTCAATTTTCTCTATCGTTTCAGTTTTCTTCCGGATTGGCTTGTTTAGCAGGCAACTATTCGTAAACGACTGACGCAATAGGGCTGCAGCTTAACCTATATACTAATGACGAGTCCCCAATCACAATGACACATAGCGAGCGCACCTATCCGCATTCCATCCCCTCCATCCCACGAACTTTTGGATCTCCCCTTGTATGTATGCATATTTTACCCATTTTATATTATTCGTCCTACGCACCAAATGTACAAAAGCAAAAATTCAATCTTTTTTTTTTATATGAAATAAATATTTACAAAAATACAAAGCAAAATATTCTTGCATAATTATGAAAAATATATTGAGAAAACATTTGCAATAAAATATTATTAATGCTACATAACATATATATTTTTTAAATGTTTTCCTAATATATTTTCTATAATATATTTTATGCATATTATATTAATATAACTAATATTCAAGAAAGATTTAATGTTTTTTAAATATTTATAAAATATGAAATAAATATAGTTGGTCACTGGGGTATTGTGAAAATTCTCGGAACATTGAAATCAAACGAACGGAGTAATCATAACAACAAAACTATACAACTTAAAATACACTCAGCGGTAAGGCTGGTTGTCTAACCACAGCAGTATTATATGCAACAGTTCATTAGAAATTACATCTGTAATGATTTTAGATTGAAATGTACGCAGTACACAATATGGCAATCGCCCTTTTGGTTGCGTGATATTTGTAATTAATTTGATTCACCTCCTGACGAAAAAAAAAAAAAGAAGAAGAAAGAGTATTGAAAAGAGAAAAGTAAAAAGGTAACGAGAAAATGAAATCGAAAGAAACGCCCACGGGATAAGTCTAATGGATCACGCCGGGCCTGGGAAATCGGTCGGAAAATGCGAAATTTTAATATATTTGACGTAATTAAAACTTTTAAATCAGTTAAGATGTCTCGCCGTCCTTGTAATTAAAAGGCGCGAGAAATTACCGAGGTAGGTGACGGAATTTTTTTTTTTCGTAACGAACACCTAGATCTCATCCCCGGCAGGTTCTTTCACACCTCCGTTTTTGCGCAGCTTCTCAATCTGACGCTTCTTCTTCTTCTTTTTTATATAAATAAGTAATTGTCGTGATGAGTAATGAACGCCTTTACAATTCTAAGGGGGTAATTATCATCTCTTGTCCGGGAAATATGAATTTTTCCGAGAGCTATGGGAAAATTATGGATTTGCTAAGATAATTTTTTTTTTCTTCGAAAGTTTTACATCACGAGTTTTAACAATAATGTAACACTCAGAGAGATAAGAAAAAGGGTTCCTTTTTGTTGTCGTAAGAACCAACTGACCTGGAATCGCCGAAAACACTGCAGTCTCTTGCCTTTTAATATTTAATCTTCCATTTCCTTTACCCATTAAATTTTAACAGCCCGTTCCAGTATCCTGGTATCCTGTACTAGCCTGTACAGTTCTCTAGCTGGTCGATCAAAGTAACCCTCTCAGTTGGTGGGACTCAATATTAACCCCACCAAGACAACCTCAGTAGCATTTACTAGTAAAAGAAAATCCAACCTCAAAACCATAACAACGGATGGGCAACATATAGATTGGAGAACGGATGTTAAATATCTAGCCCTTACCCTAGACCAAGTATGGGCAACCTTTGACATGTTGTGGGCCAAACTTTAATGTGCAAATACGTTCGCGGGCCGCGTTTAAAAGTAGTGTTCATAATTTTTAGCGATAGATATCAGACATGAAATAATACGACAATGTTATTATAATGCAATTTATTAAAATAAGAAAATGAAATGAAAAAAATAGGTACAACATTATAATTAAATCGTGAAATTTAGAATTATTACAAACTACGAAAGTTAAATAGCGACAACGATATCAATGAGACCCTTGAGCTTGAATTTGGGGAAACTAATCCATCGATGTTTGGATGAATTCCACTGATAAAAAGACGTAAAGAATTTTCCAAATTATCGTCAGTCAGCCTTGTACGATGTTTCGATTTATTAACTTTCATCATTGAAAAGAACTGTTCGCATTTATTAAATACTGCCAAACGCACAAATCAATCTTCTAGCGAATTTTCTAAGCTCCGGAAAATGGTCTTCTTCGAAGTATTTTTTGTAGAAATCGCACAACTCCACGTCTTCAAATTTAGATTTTAGGAGTGAGTTTTCTTGAAGCTCGATCAACTCCATTTGCAAGTGTATTGGAGGATTTTGTACATTACTTTTTGTTGGAGTAGCTAATAAATTGAAACTGTCTTCCATGTTTTTTAAAATTGCTAAATCTGTTCGAAAATTGCCCCGACAGTAACTTGAGTTCTTCAGCATATTGAGCATAAGCAGTATTTTCATAGCGCAGAAAGCGTGGTGAAATGGTAACTGTTACCAGACAGCAACTGCGCCTCCCACAAGCGCATTTTGTTTTAAAACGCTTTCAAACGGCTGTACAAATCATTTACTAACTGTCCTTGTTTTTGAAGTTTCAAATTTAAATCATTCAAATGGCCTGTAAGGTCGACCAGAAATGCTAAGTCACATATCCATTTTGGGTCACTCAATTCAGATAGTGGTTTATCTTTTATTTGCATAAAATCTGCTATCTCATTTCTAAGCTCGTAAAACCGTTTCAGCATTTTTCCTTCGCTTAACCATCTGACTTCACAATAATACGTCGTCATATTCGGCTGATATTTCATCCAAAAACGCCTTGAACTGACGACGGTTAAGCCCTCGGGATCGAATAAAATTGATGGTTTTTACTACCACATTCATAACATTCTGGAGTCGAATGGACTTAGAACTCAAGTTCTGTTGGTGGATAATGCAATGAAGGACTATCAAATCATTTTTTTGCACATTTAATTCAGTTGCTTTTTCATACAAAATTCCGATGAAACCTTTACGTAAGCCGACCATAAAAGGTGCACCATCTGTGCATACACCAACTAATTTTGACTATGACAAACCAAAACTTGTGAATACCTTTTCAACTTCATTAAAAATGTCCTCTCCCGTAGTGGTTCTTTTTAGCGGCTGTAAAGCAAGCAATTCCTCAGTAACAGTGAACTCTTTATCAACACCTCGAATAAATATAGCCAGTTGAGCTGTGTCAAACAAATCAGTGCTCTCGTCTAATGCATGGAAATGATTCAAAACCAGCCATACGCTCAGTCAAAGTTGTTTTTATACTATTAGCCATCATTTCTATACGTCGGCAACGGTTCGTCTTGACAAACTAATTTTTCAAATTCATTTTTCTTTTCAGGACACAAAACACTGCAAACTTCTAACATACACTCCTTGATAAATTCTCCTTCGGCAAATGATTTTAATGACTTTGCCAATTTTGAACTAACTATAAAACTAGCTTTCACAACATTATGAAGTTGGGTTCTTTGTTTACGAAACATTTGCTGCTGTTTTTCCAAATTTGCGGTAAGCTTCTGGATTTTGTCTTTCTTATTTGTCCTATCAGTGAGTGCAGCATAGGATGCTTAGTTGAGTAATGCCTCTATATATTGAATTCTTTCATCACTGAAATGGATCATTGCACAGCAAACAAATGGCTTACCATTGTGCAAGATAAAAAAGAATTCTTCAGTCCATTTTTCTTGAAACTGGCGACCCTCTGCATCTACTTTTCGTTTCTTTCACACCCCCCATGGGCACAAAATACAGTATACACTACTATGACAGCATTAAAAAGATATGAAATTGATAACAAATCGTAGAATTTAACTTTAACGAAACAAAAATTTTATTAAAGGAAGAAACTATTGTGTAAGAAATATTTTAGAAATGACTTATATTACAATAGAAAACAATAGTGTGAATTTTAGAACAGACATGGATAATTTATCAAAAATTTGTTCATACTTATTTCAAATAATATAAATATCCGTTAAGTCGAGACTAGTATCGCGCATTTCTATTCTCCTCCGTGGAATGTATTTAAATCTATTAGAAAATGTGATAGATCCCCTTACTTATAATTGAATCTTTAGAAAACCCCACCGATCAAAATGGAAATTTGTTGCTAGATGAATTGAAGAAATAGGGTCCTGTTTCTTCAACAAGACGAAGCCCTTCCACATTATGATCTGCTTATAGGAACTTAAAGATTAATCAGTGTTTCCTGACAAATGGGCTATACAGGGTGTATCAAATAAAAAAGTAAATTTTGCTTGGGTGTTAACTACACGACATATAAAACACAAACCCGCCGAAACCGGATTTCATCATTAAAAAATAAAAAAAAAAAATTTAGAGCCAAAAATTTTTTAGTCCGGGCCTGATACAAGGAAACATCATGTTAAACACCGGCTAAACGTGGTATTATGTATAAATACATTGCACTCATTCAGTATTATTCTTAATGGTATGCCGTAAGTTCATTTAACGTCATTCTGAATAAGTAAAGGCCCTTGTAAAAATAGCAAAACTGAGGCATTTTAAATTTCTTCTTTTTATTAAATAAACATTCCTTTTTTGTTAAGAGCATTCTACGTAAGTCCGCAAAGTATTATTTTTAATATCCTGATAAGACGCTCGAGTTTCACCGGATATGCGACTTCAGTAGTTACAAAAAACGTCAATATTTTTCTTTTGCTTTGTCGAATGGAGAGTTAGTTGTTAATAAACGGTACCACACGAATCTGAGTTATTTCTTTTGGATTTATTTAATCAAATAACGCAAAATGAATTGAATCGAATTAACACAGAAATAAATGTAGATACAGAAAATTTGCAAACACGCCTTTTTTTACTATGATGTCGCGCGAAAATGAATCTATATATTCCCGCGCTTTTGCCGAAGCATCAAGCTTCGATTTTCTTTATATAAAATCATGATGGTCTTGAAAAGGATCGTTTTTTCGAGACGGGAAGAATTTAAATAAATGTTCGAAGTGGCTTGCACTCCAAGCGGCGATCCACACAAAACTAACTAAGCGGTAATGGCTGAATGATAGTGGTATGTGGGGGTATACTCGAGACAGCATTTAGGTTGGGCACAGGTGCGGCTCTAGCCCACGGGCATTTACAAAATATTTTTTTCTCGTTAATGCTTACAGATAGACCCCCTGTGCATTAAGACTTTTTGATTGTATATGATTACAGCTGCTACATATTATTATATTTACCTCTATATCTGATACACCCTGTATATATGACTTAACGCTACTTGATTTTTTTATGGGGGCATCTAATGACAGTAGTGTTTAAAGCTCAATCTCAAAGTATTCGCGATATCAGGCGTAGATTAGTGGAGAAGTGTGAAGAGACGTTTCAAAAAGTACGCTACTAGAGTTAACCAATTACTTGATTGCTTCCAATGCTTCCATTATGTATATTGCAAGTGCCGATCATGACAATTTTAAACGGTGCTTTATACATAATTAAATTTAAATTTGCGTATTATTTCTACCTTCAATAGGCTTATATTCGTTTGCAGAATTCACACCCGTCTTGAACATTTTCCTTTGTGTGTGACACGTTCATCAGATTATGATAAAAAAAGAAAAAAAAAAGGTCCCTCAGGTTATTGTGCGCGGGCAGACATGAAAACGCAGAAAAAAAAAATATTAAACAAAACAAAAACACTCGGAAACCCAAAGCAAACGTTCCATAGCGCTTTGACGTCAAACGAAATATTTAATGAAATAAAAAAAACTAAATCAAATGTTTCAGACAGATGGAGGGGTTGTTGATTATGGCTTTGTTTTTTTTTGCCCCAAAAGGTATCTTTTTTTTTCTCTCAGTTTATGGAAAAGCGTTTAAAAGTGGATTATATTTGTGCGCAGAGGTGAAATTATAGGATAAGCATGACAAATAAATAAAGTGATATTTATTAGTTACACTTTTTTGTTTTTATCATGTTCAACGAAAAGAATACCTTTTCTCAGAAAAGTGTTTATTTTAATTGAAAGTAGCGTGCTGTTTTGCCGGAAGACTATTTTCTTCTTAAGTACATGCTTTTCGACGAAAAGTATCCGTAATTAGATGGAATGTATCTTAGTTTTGATTAATATTTTATAATGTCTTTATAACGTCTATTTAAGTAAGACAATACACATTACATATTATATTGTTATTATTATGTACATATTTAACAACATATTTTAGTTTCTTTTAAGTATTATTGAATTATAAACAGTATTTTAAATAGAAAAGCCAGACATTTAGGTTTATTTGCGTGGACACGCATGTATACATTGATTTAAAACTTTTGCCTTTTAACGGAAAGTGCAAGCACCTGTATTCAAGCTAAGTGTTTTTGTACGCGGAAGTATTTTAGTTTTATTTATGTTCCCACGTGCATAACTCTCAGATACACAAACAATAATGAACAAAAGTGAATATTTTTCGCGCGAGGTTAAAGAAATTTCAGAGGTAATGGGAATTTTTTCAGTTAATGCCTCTAAGCCAAGGAACTTTACAGCAGTATATAGTGTTTGAAGATTTTAAAACTGTTATAGACGGGATAAACGATCTGATTGTTTTTAACCATTTTTCATGCATTTGGTTACCGTTACTAAATTATTACCTGATTTAGGAATATTAAAAATATTCCTGTATTCAATCAAACAAATAATTTGGTTAGTAGATTTATTTGAAGCTAGTGCAAGTATTTATTAATTTAACTAAATATTTCCATGGAAGTAAAAATAAATATCGCATTTTATTTTCGTATAGCAGTTTTCTCCCCATATAGTACAGCAGATGAGCAGATATGCTTATGTGTAGTAAAGAAATTGTCGCATAGATGGCGCATCTCCTATTTCATTCCAGTAACAGATAATATTTCGCACAAAATAGGCTGAAAACTAAGATCGTAACATACTAATCTGGTATATTTACTGGAACAACATCTGATAGGAGTCATCGCCATTGAAAAGACGATTTCTTTAACGGCACACTAGAGTGCTAGGATTGTCACTGCGACCAACTCCTCCAATACTACTAGGATTTACAACATTCTAGCGACAAATCCCTCCTTAGTGCATGGGTTTTTGGAAATAATTCATTTTTATTTCGATTAAAAATGATCACGGCATTTTGTTGTGTTTACGCTTAAGTCTAAAATGAATAAATGTTATAAGAAAAGAAAAAAAACCTCTTGAATCAACATGCTTACGGTTTTTGCAATCTGCATAGTTTTCAAGTTCAAATAAAGAGGACTTGAATCAACTATCAATATCTTTCACTTAAAAGAATAAACTGTTTCAACGAAAAATATATTATTTCCGAATTTAAAATTATATTCCTTTTCAAGGAAACACCAACTCATGTTGGCCATAGAGAAAACGCAAAAACTTTTGGTTTAATGCAATTCCTTTTAAATGAAAAGAATATTCTGAATACAAACGATGTTCTTTCGAATGCCCGTTTCGCAATATCGCAAAAATTAGCAAAATTTCTCTCTTCGACACATTTTTAAATATCTCTACTTCTGGTTTTCCTGAAATAGACATGATTTCAAATGAGGTAGAAATGATTTCAAAAGAGGTACAAACGGGCACAAACGATGCTCTTTCAAATGGCGTGCGCTGGCCGCTTTGCGATATCTCAACAATTAACAAAATTTCTCTATCTGCCATATTTTCTATGTCTTTACTTCCGGCTTGGTTGAAATACAACCGATTTGAAAAGATGTACAAACGGATAGAGACTATGTTCTTCCAAATGGCGTTGACCGCTTTGCGATTTCGCAAAAAATAACGAAATTTCTCTCTTAGATACATTTTCAAATGTCTACTTCCGCTTTGGTTGAAGTACAAAAGATTTGAAAGGAGGTACAAACGCGTGCAAATGATGAATGCTCTTTGGAATAGCGTTGGCCGTTTTGCGACATCATGAAAATGTCTCATATTTTCGGTTTCCTCCGGTACGAACGATACTTTTTGAAATGGCGTTGACGGTTTTTGAGTACTTCATACTTGCTTGCTGAGCATTTTGTTAGCCTAACGAAACCGAAGGTGGTATAAACAGATACTAAGGAAGTACAATCGAACTGCATTACATTTCTTCACCGAGAGAAAAAAAGTGTGTATTAACTAATACAATGGTGTATTGAACACTTTTTTCTTTTTCAATGTGAGCAATGATATTTTATTGTTAATACAATACGTAAAAAAATGTTAAATTGTGTTAGTTAACTGAATAATAAAAATGTTATGAGAAACAGATACGCGTATTCTTTGACACTACTTAATTTTTCACTTAACAATTTCTACCTGCTAATTGAATAATACAACAACATTATCCCAACACAGTTACTTGTTGTAGACACACGAAGTAATAATTGTCTCTATAATTTTATAATATTATTGGTTTAGTACTATAAAATGTTAATTCA
Source organism: Protaetia brevitarsis (assembly GCA_004143645.1). Lineage (NCBI taxonomy): Eukaryota > Metazoa > Arthropoda > Insecta > Coleoptera > Scarabaeidae > Protaetia > Protaetia brevitarsis. The sequence goes on along the minus strand of RXPK01000408.1, from coordinate 114,523 downwards.
AAACTTATATTGTTTCATTTAACCTACTTGTAGTATTCATCGAATGACTATTTGCATGTAATTCAACACCTTTAGGTGGTTATACGAAAAAGATTTTCTTGTTAGTGGAACCATTTTCAATTTTGCTTAAAATCACGTTACTGATCGGACGAGTCTTTAATTTCATCAATGGATGCATCGATTACTGTATCATTAATGTATTAAACAGAGATATACTGTAATCGATGGATCTATCGATGAAATTAAAAATCTGCCCGCACGTTCAGCAATTAGTCCATTGACAGCAACGCACAGCTATATATTGCCTAATTAGAAAGACTATAGTAGGTAATAGAAGAAAAACATTTACGGCATTATATACTAAACTTATATTAGCTTAATACATAACTAAAAAATTATAAAGTTTTATTCATACATTTTGAAAGAAAGTACAATTAACGTTTCATAATAAATCATTAATAACAACATTTAACCAAAATTCGTCGATCAGCATTTTACCGATTTCGTAATACTACACAGCCAATAATAATTATTTTCAACGGAATGGTTTTTTTTCATATTAATCGATTTACTTTACACAATTAGAGGTAAAATGTTTTTTCCGATTACATTTTATCACATATTTACCATAAGCTGGACAACTGTTTTGCGCAAAATTACAACGTGTACATCGACCTGTTCTAGGATTGTTCGAATCCGTTACAAACGTTCTCATTTGGAATTTGCCGGACACCTCTTTCCAATGATCTTCCATCCTTATGCGGCCCTTGGGTGAAACGTGTCTTCTGTCTTGCTCCTGCATCCGGCTGTCGATCGATGTTTTTCAGCGTAATTTCAATATTATTTAAATTTCTCGAACTTCCTTTTCCTATACAGTGTAACAGCGTCGCTGCTTGTATTTCGGCTTTTCTCATTGCAACCACTCGCGGTTAGAATATAATTCCCAATCTTCTTTGAATTGCCTCCAATTTTTTGCTAAGTCGCCTCCATTTTCATCTTCTCGGTTGAAATACATTCTCCATTTTGTTTGTTCCTTTCTGACCCTTTTTTTTTATAATTTGTTGCACTTTTTCTTCCTTTCACTGATTTTTTTTTATTTTATTTGTTTTTATTCTGACTGCACCATGTTATATATAAATTCCGCGATGGGTTTTGATTATCTTTATTATTCAATATTAATGTTACAGAAAGCTTACAAACATAGATCTTATTGCTACGGAGGTTGGATACTGACTGACTATACGCATGTGCGATAACCTATATGTAATAGTATTAAATATTACATTTCAATGAGTTAACACCGATAGTAAATATTTAAAGAACACTTTTTTTCAAATGTCAAATCGACAATTTTTGGGATTAAACCAACAAGATAAAATATTGGTTACGCCTGAACACTATAATCTTGTTAAATTAACTATAAAGTGTGCAACAATATAAATATGTTTGTTTCACATAGGAGCATATGATTCACTTAAATGCATTAGGGTTAAATCAATGCTCAAATTCGTGACACTACGAAAAATGTTGAAATATCCATTTCATTTCTCTCAGTGTTTTTTGTGTTTTTTAATCAGGTTGCTTGCCAATTTCACACCGGTAATAATATAAGTAGTATTTGCATTTGTCTATTGTGTAAGAATAGTCTAATTAATTAATGCGTTCCCCCCAACGAGGAAGAATATATATACCAGAAATTTAGTGGTGGTCGCATTAACATTTAAATTAGATTAATTTTAAAACGTTTCACGCCACTCGAAATGCGTCCGCGGACGTAGTTCGGGGGCCAGAGAGCCGTGACCGTTGTTATAATAAAATTGGCACTCCAAACTTCATGGTACCGAACGATAGCATGCATGCGTCCGGTAAACAGGAGTTAATCCCTTGGTTGGCCGCTTAGAAACAATAAAGGCTCTTAGCGTGTATGAATCACATCGGTCGGGTCGATAATGCGGGAAACAAATCAATCTAAGCTGGACCTCCGTATATACACATACACACAGCTCCACACACAATGACCCGGAGAGGTCACGATTTATGCTATGCGTTAATTCGCTGTTTGTGTTTTTCAATTTCGGTGGAAAACTCAAGGATTATCTATATACCAACTATACGGAAATGCCGGTTATTGAAATGGAATTTCTAGTGCCTACTTGTGTAGTAGCCCTCTGTAATACGTCGTCTGCAATTAAAAACGCACCATGCGGAAATTATTTGAATATTTTTCCGAAAGCTGTATAAATATATTTCCCACACCCAAGCTATTTATCAGAACCTGTGTTTGGTTAATTTTCAGGCACTTTTGGTACATACTACAATAGCCGTAATTTTCTTAAATTTTCATGATGATGTGTTTTTAATTGCTAGCAGTGTATATTACACTTTAGTTTCAATCTCATCAGCTTAATGTCTGCTATTCACGGGTAGATGGCTCTGAATTTTAAATTTTAGTCTTTTTATTTTGACGTTTCTTTAACCTCATTCATTTAAAGTGCCAGGAAAGTTTGAATACGTATTTTTGTACTAATTAAATTGTTTTATATAGTATTTACGATTCCATCATACGTACCTATGATTTAAGAGTCTCAAAAGTGGCATTGGTATAGCATAGCATTTTGGTAAAGAAATAAAGAGTTAAGCTTGTTTCGTGTTAAAACATTCTTTTATTTGTACGTTTGGTTTTTTTACAACGACATTTGATGATTACTATTCTATTGCCTGATTTGGTGCTCCTAGAAGTGTCCCGTGTCACCTAGCACAGGTAGAAGGTCACTTTTTACAGTATTCTTTCACTTATCAGAGAGGTCGCTGGATGGATAAAAAACTACTATATTATTTTATTTTATGTTTACTGTCATAAAAAAAGAGAAAGAAAATAAAATTCGTATACGGACAAACAATTTATAAATAAATTGGAAACCTGAATTTAATAATAATATTTAATTATACTGAACTAAACAAAATTAAAATTTTGAAATCCCGTGCATTTTGTTCTGGAAAAAACAGCAATATATATACTGAGTAAGTGGAAGAATAATTGAATGAACATATAAGATAGAAAACTCAGTATTAATGTGAAGATATTTGCTAAATTGTCTATCTGAAACTACGATATGTATGTTAATATCAATCGAGTGTTACTCACGTTTTTAATGTGACCTCATTATTAATTAGCGTTAGTTACTTACCGCATTTATAGTGGCTTAAAGTCCCTACAATTATGGTTATCCTTTATAGATACATATTGTAGTTTCAGATCGACAATTTGGCAAATATCTTCACATTAATACTGAAATTTCCATCCTAAATTCTCTTTCAATTATTCTTTTCCATTGGAAAATATGTCGGTGAGAGAAATTTCGCTAATTCTTACGATCTTGCAAAACGGGCAACGCCATTCGCAAGCTTGTTTTTCCACCTCTAAAAACCTACACTTAACTATAAGGTACACCACTACTCATAAAGCGTTAAATTCGAATTTCAAAAATAAATGTTGAGACACTAAAATTACTAGCTTGTACAAAATATATTATACACACTACAAAATTTTAGATAAAATTTCTGTACGACTTTGGGACAATTTTGTGCGCCTAAAACTGTACAGATATTTTACTTTTAGAAGCGATATTTCTAACTGCAGGTGATTTTTTGAAGGTTTTTTTTTTTCCTGCATTTGGAATACTCTCAAGTAAAATTTCAAAGCAAACTTGAAAGGAAAAATTCAGTATTTCTGACTTTTTTCCTAACAAAAAGCAAAATATAGTCGAGATGGAAGTGCAAACAAAATATTTCTAGCAATTATGTTAACACAAAATTAGAATTGTTACCACTTATAAATTAAGAGAACAGGTCTTAGACAGTGTTAGGTAAGCTAGCGGAAACGATGAAATTTCTACAGTGATTAGATATATCTGTGTTTTATCGACTCTCGGAAAATCGCTGGCCAACACTATAAAACACAACTTTCCACTCATGACGCGAATAAACACGAGTATATCTAATCGTTGTGGAAATTTAATCGCTTCTCCTATCATGTCCAACACTGGTCTTAGATCTAAGTAGCCAAGCATTGGTGAATTAAACGAGTCTCGCGGACTCACTCTTTGACAATCTTGTCATTCTTAACTTATGTCTCCGCAGGTGGTTCACAGACCCTTGTTGTGGGGTTTAAATTAACTTACACTGTTAATATGTCTTTTACATATTTTTATTGTTCGTCGCTTTTATTTATTCCATTGTAAGTCATCATAATGTTTAACTAATGTTTTATCTTCATAGTTGAAATGTTGTTGTAGTATCTTGTTCTCTGATGAAGCTGAAAATACCAGCGAAAACTTAGAACACATGCGGAGTGCCACAGGGCTCCGTTCTAGGGCCCACGTTGTTTTTGATCTCTACGTAAACGATTTGTGTGCTCATTTGTCATCCTGTACATTGTCCCAATACGCCGATGATACAAGCTGTATCATATCCCACTCTACCCGCGACGGCGTATCTGTCCTAGTTGATCTAGTTGCCTCTGAAATGCTTAACTGGTGTAGGAATAACGGTCTTGTCTTGAATGGTGGAAAAACTAGTTTTATGAGATTCAGAACTATACTTGATAAAACTGAATCAATGGCTTTGCACATCGATGGGGAAGTGAATGAATGTAGTGAAGTAGGATTTTTAGGAATAACGGTGGATTCTACTTTACGGTTTGAGTCACATTGTCATGAGTTGGAAGGTAGAATATCGTCAGCAATATATGCTATACGATCTTTAAAAGTCAAGTGGGCATACAATGCTTAAAATTATTTTATTTTGCATATGTGGAGACGCGTCTGAGGTATGGAATTGTTTTCTGGGGCAACTCACCTAATGCCAGGCGATTGTTTCTTTTGCAAAAGAAAATTATTAGAGTCTATGGTTGGGGCATCATTTTCTAATCATGTCGTCCTTTATTTAAAGAATTAAATATTTTAACATTAACAGCGCTATACATTTATGAAATCATAATTTTTTACAAAACAAACGAATTAACCTTTACCAAAAATAGTGATATCTGCAATAAAATGGAAACACGTCAGGCGCATAGTCTTAATATACCCAACATAGAAACAAAGCTGGTTGAGGCTAGTCCGAGATATAAGGCTATAAGTACTGTACAATAAGGTTACAGTAAATTTAAAATCCGTCAACTTTGTCTCAATTCAAAGTTAAACTTAAGTCATTTTTAAATATCATTCTTTTTTACATTTGGACGAGATACTTAAATATGTAATTTTATGTAACATTTATTATTTTTTTATATTATAGACCATTTTAATTCTAAGTTTTCTTCTTATTTATTAACAAGTTATGGTAATTTTTTTTGACAATGTCTACCATGTTCCTAGGACCGCAACGGCAATAAGACTCTGTCTTAACTCTTATTATGTAAAAGGAATCGCTTAATTCATTAATCCTTGACTGCTTATCCCATTATATTTTTTTCGATCTAAGACCTGTTCTCCTAAATTTTACAGCGAGTGCTACCACTTCACCTATAAATTAAGTAAGAATATTTAAGTTGGTGGAAATAATAAACCACGCCATTTGTTTCATATTTTATTTATTAAGGTAAAACATTAGTTGCGTATTTTAGTCATCCTCAATAGAAACCAGTTATTTTCGTAGATGTATTTTTCTTTTCTTGATGTGAAAAACGAGGAGCTTTTTATTCCAACGTCTGTTTGAGTTTTTAACAGATAACGCTGAATTAATTCCAATGCACATGTAAGTTGTTTCGGATATTCCATGTTCAAACTGTAGCAGAGTGCGTAACAGACGTTAAAACTTAGAAGAACAACAAATAGATTTTCTAATATGAACTAACCATCACCTACTAATAATCACATCATAACAGTTCCAAAATAACAAGAAAACAGAACCATGTCTGACCGAACACCGTGTTCTGTTTCTCCCACCCATTTCTCTCTACATCTGACTGAAACCAGACCATTCTAAGTTTACGCATGCGCGCCTCGCTTATTTCCTCATCACTTACTTGAAAATTACGATATCCATAACTGTAATTTTCCTAATTGCAAGAAATTTTAAGTTTTTCCTGAGAGATATTAATATTTTTTTTGGTAATATTACAATGTTAGAGATTTTTTTCTAAGAAACAGAAATTTCCCCATTAATATTCACGTCAAATACTTATATTATGGGAAATTTGACATTTTACTTAAGTTTATCTGCATTTACCCCCCATTCAGTGTGGAGAATTATCAAAAAATAGTTATATTATATAATATATACCTCGTTTATCTGTATTTATATTTGCACATACCTAATAAAGTGGATGTCATTTATTATACTTAAGAAAATTACTTACAGCAACTATTTAAATGAATTTATTACCTCATTCACTACTAAGGGCCATTGTTACAATCGCGATTTAACGATTAAATATGGCAAGGTCGAGTTTACTTTTTTCTATTTATATCTATTGTAGGTCTAAAGTTTAAACCGCGATTGTAATAATGGCCCTAACTAAAATAATACCAACATAAAAAATGTAATGTACACTGTAAAAAATTACAGTAATTTTGCCATGGTAAATCAGGAATATTACATGTAATAACGTTGTGAATTTACCACAATAAATCATGTAAATTTTGTTTTACATGTTTTTTCTAGGATATTTAACATGGAAAAAGAAATTTCGGTAAAATTTATAGCTTTTTCATGTAAGTTTAAGATGTAACAAAAATTCAAAAGGAAAATACAGCAAAAAACATGTACAATTTTGTACTTACTCTCAAAATTTACTTAAAAGTATAAAATTGTCATTTTTTTGGGGTATTTAGTGCACTTTAAAGTATTTTACTAGGTGATCTATTAATTTTGCTGGTAAAAATATGAGGATCTTTTATATTTATTTGTTTTTACTTGAATTTTCGGGCAAATCATATCGGATATCATGGAAAATATGAAATTCATACGCCGCAATGTGATTGGTTATTGGATTAGTTATCTGTGCGCGTAGGTAATTCTATTCATTTGTCGAACTTATTATTGGCTCAATGATATCATGTACGTCACAATCGTAGGTTTCGCGTAAGCGTGTTCATTCTTGATCCCTGGTTGAGCGATTCAGTATGACCTATTAGGTACTATAAAAGAATTAGGTAAGTTGCTTGCTCTCTTTATAAAAATACATATGAAAATTAATTCAGTGTTCGGTAAATATAGAGTTCATATAAATATTACATACGAATTTTACAGTACAATATTTGAAAAACACATCAGCATGTGAAATTTACTAGATGTGTAGAGAATTCCTTACTGAAAGCAAATTTACCTGTAAAATTGTAGGCAACTTCTTACCAAGATTTACATGTAATTTTACTGCAACTATTTTTACAGTGTAGGCAAATTTAGAAGCCATTTTAAAATGAAAAATACGTTAAATTCTCATACTTATCTACCTAAATATAAATACTAACGTGTTTTCTTCGGAATTGCATATAGATATTTAGCCTTTAAACTTGCAATTGTGTATGCAAACAATATTCTCCCTAATGTAGTAATTACTACATTTATTGATGTATTTTACATAAAAATCGATTTACCAGGCAAACCCTACCCCTTTGTTAATATGCTAGTTACAATTGCTGTAATTTTCTGTTATATTTTACATTTTTACACCTGTGAGATAAACAATCTTTCAAAGTAAATTTACTACCAATTTCATCAAACCTTAATTCAATTTCACGATTAATATATGCTATTCAATTTATTGTAGCGCAACTTACGTCTTCTCACTGCACACTGGAAGCAATTGAATGAATATCTGATATCTTTCCTTTCATATAGAATTTTCCAAACACCGTACACAAAATCGAAATTTCAGTTATCATTTCCTAGGAAGAACAGCGTCTTTATATCATTGCCCTGGGAATAGGAACTTTTGGGAATCAAGGTGAGGAATTGTTACAAATCCTATTACAAGAACATCGCGTGCTGCGTGTGTTCGTAGCTTACTAGACTACTGTCTCAAGTCCCCTTCCGAACAATCGACCAGTATTACTTTGTCCGTGCACATACATATATGCCGGCGTATATATGTAGTAGTATATAACATATCCTAACTCTATTAATTCTGTCCACACAAGAAAAGTTTCCCCGAGAACAAATGCGAGATGGGACATAAGTTCTAGTCTTTTTTTCTGTTATTCCTTTTTTCTTCGCCCGAGAGTGGAATAAGTAACGTTAATATAATAACAATAAAAAAAAAATAGCAGAGAAAAACGTAATCAGGAAATTTTTATCCTGCTAAATGTGTAAGGAATAGCACCGCAGGATGAGATTTCCACATTCATTAAGTTAAGTGATACAATTCGGAATTGATATGTCTCTCTTACGTAAGTTCCGTAATAAAACTAGTGTAGAAGGGTATCTCCGGAATTGCTCCAGCTCAGGGCAGTACGCCCCATAAAACGAATACAACCACAACCTGCTGGCGTACAATTCAATCAGTCCCTGGTGGGAGGGGGGGTTCAGAGGGGGAACACATTTGCATATGTTAAAATGGGAATTGGGTCAAATTTGCTTGTAATTATTTCCCCGTTGTTTCCTATTCCATCACTTTAATTTGTATTTTTAAAATATTCCACAATAAATAATCACTCGCATCCCAAAATAACTTGGTGGTCTTCAATTACCCACACAGCACTGAATAATGTTTGAAAGATCTCATTAATATTACGGTGTAACATAAAATATGTTCCTGTAACCTTACGATATACATTTGTAATATGAATGAAAGGTTACATCAATGTCGATTTGTACGCGAATATTTCAAAAAATACAATGTTTCTGCAACATTTCTATAAAATAGTTTTAAATATTTCTGCATTATTTCCGATATATTTATGCAGTATCTATTCAAATTAGCTATATGTTTCTGTAATAGTTTTAAATATGTTTGCTGATATGTGTACACTGGCCGACTTATTTAATGTCGTCGTCTACAGCGTAGTGACTATCGAAACTACTCACCATTGGAAGTAATTCCTACATGGCCCTTCACCCAAAACAGTTCCACGTCCTTCCGCTGTACTTTCAGCTCCGCACAAGTGGTTCGAATGTTCAACACTAGCGGATGTACCTTTGTGAACCACTTCTTTCCTCTAATAGACTTTAGGACACTTAAGGAGTCTGACATTATAGCGATTTTCGGTGACTCCAAAGATTTGGCGTACTTAAGTGCCTCCCAAATCGCTCTGGCTTCAGCTGAGAAAATGTTCAGCTCTGCATTCAAGCAGAAAGACCCACTTATGGTTGTTAATGGGGTCAAAAAATGCACAGCCACAACCGTTTGATGTTTTCGATGCATCTGTGTATATAACAATGTGTTCGGAAAGCGAATCGAGAATTTCTGCATGTATGCCTTTGTACACGTAGCTTTGGCCAGAATAATCCGGAATGGACACCCGTATTGGTTTAATATATTGATGATAGTCTACCTTTGGAGATTCTGGATAGGCTATAGAAAGGTTCAAACCAGAAAGATACCTATAAGCTGCAGTTAACAAGAGAGGCTTTTTCTTTGCCCAGTACGGGGATGACTGTTCTAACACCGAAAGTCTACGGATATTATAGAGAATATTAGTGTCCCCTATTGTCTGCAATTTTAATATGTACTTGGCTGCAAGATATTCCCGGCGAAGTAGTACAGGCGGTTCTTGTGCCTCCACATATAAAGCCTCACGTGGTGTGGATCTTATTGCACCTACACAGATACAAAGAGCCTTATTTTGAATCACCCCTATGCGATTTAACTGCTTGCTACTGGCTGTGCTGTACAAAGTGCAGCCATAATCTAAATGTGATCGAATGCATGCACGATAAAAGGTGCTTGCAGTATATCTATCGGACCCCCACCTAACTTTCACAAACATCCTAAGGATATTTAAAGACTTTTCAGTTCTGTTAACAATGTTGTTAATATGATGTGTCCACCTTAGCTTGTTGTCGAGAAAAAATCCTAAATACTTAACTACCTGTTTAACTTGTATCAACTTTCCGTCTAGCTCAATACAGTCCATTACAGTAGTCTGTGGCGTGAAAAAACAATTACGCTAGATTTCTCGGAAGATACATCGAAACCATTTAGATGCAGCCACTCATTTGACTTCGCCATTGCCTTAGAAAGTTTACGCTGTAATGTATGTAGAGATTTGTCCGCTACAACCATGCAGATATCGTCCGCATATTGTATAGTTTTAAATTCCACACTTCCTATTTTATGATAATCTGCTGTATATAGGTTAAACAAAATCGGACTTAATATAGAACCTTGCGCAAGACCTATGTTGATTGTACGGGGACCTATCAAGGTATTATTGTGAGCTCTAATATATACCATACGATCTCTGAATATCTTTACAATATTGTTAGCAGTTTGGGCCGGAATGTCATAGCTACATAACTTTGTGGACTGGCTGATGGGCTGAGATCCCTTTAATGCCAAAAAAAAAAAAAAACTACTCACCATTTTGCATAGGTGAGCGTTCGCGCTGCGGTCGCCTGCTTCCAGTAAATGATTTATTTGGGGTATACAGTTGTAAAACGCTTCGCAATTATGGCAAATTACGGTAGATCTAAGATTATTTGATATCGAAAGGAAACCTTTAATATTGTGATTTGAACCCATTTGAATTGAAATAACTGTTTTACAGCTTGAGATCAAGTGACTTTTAAAACTAAAGCTCTTATTTTATGTTTAAAAATAATCAAGTGAATGTATAAACAACAAATCAAGTTATATTAACTTAACTGCTGGCTTATTTCTATTAAATTTTATTTACTTTATTTGTATATAATTTATTTTTAAAATAGGAAATGTATTAGAAAACAAAAGAGTAATACTTCATAAGTTCATTACCTTTAGTTTCAATAAATATTATTATTATAGTTACCCACAGGTAAGAAACATCGTAAAATTCGTGTTTCTAAGAATATCACACATATCCTTTGTTAAACTTTTTGTTAAATGATGCTATTTATACATCAATTATATTAAACAGAAATTTTGATATACTACATAAACTATTATCACATTACTAGGAATTCCTTTGAAATTTCAATAGCCAAATTATAAACTCATTAATTATTTGCATTTCAATCTGGGGCAATTATAAAACTCAGCTGCTTACCATAATTAATATGAATGCTCATTGTAATCCAACGAGTAAAATTTTACTGAATAATGAGCTGATATACTTAAATGTGGCAGAGCAACAATTCTGTAAATATTTTTTTTTTAATATTTACATGAGGAATGAATTTAAATGATTAACAAAACTACATACTCCTAATGTTCCTAATTTCAGAATTAGAGGGAAGTACTTGCAACACAAAATCATTAATAAAATTAGAACAAGTATAATTAAATATGAGTACAATTTAAACATTTTATAAAATTGAGAATGGATTCATTCAAATATTCTTATTTTCGTAAAGACAACAACATGAGTCTATATGATTTTTTTGCAGATTTATGTATTTTTTTATATATTTATATGCATTTTAAAACATAAATATGAAAAAAATGTTTTTAAAAATTTATTGGTCAACTAAACACTATCATGTGGATATATGAGCTCGTCATTCAAAAACACTAGGCGTCGTTGGATTACATAAAGGACTAGTGGTAATTATTGTAAACGGCCGAGTTTTGTAATTGTAGGTAAATGGCAAATGCAAATTTAGGTAATTCTCATAAAAGTAATTAATTTATAATTTGGGTATTAAAATTTCAAAGAGACACTTGACTTTCAGTGATGTGATAATTAATATACTTTATTAAAATTGTTGTTTATTACAATTAGGGTTAAATCCTTTCATTTAGAATTATTCTTTTATTAATTTATGGATATATTGTTTTGTTTATATATTTTTCAAAATTTGTTTTTTTTTTTTTAGAGTGTATATTTATTTTTGCAGAATGCGTTTCTTTTTTGGTTACGTTTTATATTACCATTTTTTGTGTGTATATGTTTATATATTTAATGAAAGTTACGTAATTAGATTTTATATTGTTTATATTTGGAATTAGCATGTTTACTTAAATAAATAATATAACCAGACTAAACATAGTTTTAATTTTTTTTATGAATAGCAATTTTATAGCGTTAGTTGCACGTAGGTGGATCCTACAATAGTAAATGCTAATAATAAAATATTATTGAAGTCTCCATTTAAGAAAATAGTAATTAATAAATGCTTACAATAGCTAATATTTGTTGAAGCTATAGTTTTATGAAGTCTTCCTCTGATGTTTCCTATATCCTACGTTTTTAAAACAATTAATACACAAGATTGACTATGAATAGCACACTTTATTTATTTCTATATGAGTTTTAAGAGTCAATTGGGTCGAAGTTGTGAAAGAGATATTTCAATTTAAAACGCGTTCAAACCGCTATACACAATGTTTACTTGTAATATTGAATAATCCATTTTTTATACCTGATATGCATAATTGCGAAGCGTTTTACAACTGTATACCCCAATAAATCATTTGCCCGGAACAGCCGACACCAACCGAACGCGTACCTATGCAAATGGTGAGTAGTTTCGATAGTCACTACGCTGTAGACGACGACATTAAATAAGTCGGCCAGTGTACATATTATGGTAATATAATGTCCACTATTTTGGTTTGTGTCATGCGCTAGGTTATAACCATTGCTCACAGACAATGATAACTTGATGGCAGCAAAAGCAATCCTGAACATGCTCCACCTGACACAAGCCAAAATAGTAGACATCCAGTGGCGGTTTCTATGTAGGAGCACATGAGCACGTGAACCCCCTAAACAAATCGTCAATTACAAACTAATAAAATCTATTACTCGATCTTAATATATTCGTGAAATATAACGCAGCGAAAACGAATAAACGACGCGACGTTCCTTTCTATACATATGTATGTACATCGCGAGCAAGCGACCGACGACGGAGCACGTGCGCCGAGTAGGCGGGACTACGTTGATTTTATCCAATGCCTAGCCGCATAAAGGACGTAGCGGAGGTGGGGAGGGATATGGCAGATTCCATATGAACGGTGCACAAATTGAGTGTGCTCCTGTGCTCGGGTCACGTTAACAAATCGATCGACATCAACGTTCAGATATCCGTGTTTTACGGATAACTATATTAATACATGTTTTGTTTATGATGACTCGCCATTCACAGGTCGTAACTACCATAGACTAATACTGTTTGTGGTGACAGTTTTTATAATGAAACCAAGAAGCGTAATATTTTAATTTTATTATAAATACTGCTGTAGTTAGACCAAAAATTAAACGAAGTTAAGGAATTTCACACAAAAATTTTTGTAGTAAATTCGCACAATTCCAACTAGTTCTTCCGTCGTCAAATGATCCACAATTAAATTGCTGCTTTTTGAATGACATATGAAGTTTCTAGGTTAAATCGTTGAAAAATTGTGCTAAATTTAAATCCAGAATTGCCTATTGGAACAACCTTTATATATATGTATTTCAGTTATAAAACCTAAAAGCTTTAATTTCGATTGCATGGTAATAAAGCAAAATCCCCAATTTACAGCGACCAATCGCGGATAAGTGAGAATAAATAAATAAATAATAATACCAAAATTGTTTTTTTTTCTTTTTTTTTTGTCAATAAAACCCCCAAACAACGGCAGCCAGAGCCCCGAGGTCGGATGGCGGTTGGTCGAGCTGCGTTTCGCTCGGGTGAATTAGAGTATAGTACTGACCGCTCATAACGTTTAACCAACAAGATTATGCTCTGGATGATACTACTAAATACGTTTTTATGTTCGTCCATTTCCATTCTCTTTCGCCCTTCGCCTGTTTTTTTTTTTTGTCTCCTGCCGGCTGGATTTTGTTCTTCTGTTTCAGACCTGCGTGTATCGTATTCACGAACGAAAATAGTTAACGATTTAGGAGTGAGTTTCCAGCTCCATGACACCAGTGAACATCCCATCGCGTAATTCGCTGGCCTCTGGAACAGCTAATTTGCGGTTTCGTATATGATATGTTGTTATAGCAAGGGCACACAATTGCGTCTCCACTGCAGCTAGCATTCTCCCAATTGGAATATGACCGAATGTGTGTTATAAACTTCCCATTTGAAAAGCTGTCTCCAACGCTATCGAATTTTCAAAACCACTCTCTAACAGTATTACCTTTTCGATTGTTCTCTTATAAAATTCCACCGACTGACATACTATAACTTTTGAAAAATTAATTTTTTTGTGCCTCCGTCCAGAAACACTCATTTTGCAATACTTCAAAGCGGCAGCAAGACTACCATTTTCCTGCCTAGGCAGACAAAAATGTCACTAAAGGTTGGCCACACTAGATTCCACAAGACAGACGTGTAATAAATTGTCATTAAGCTACTGTTCGACCATGCTAAGATGAACTGATTAAGGATTGTATACCGGTTTACCGGTTAACCGGTAAATTGACCAAAAAACGTTCGCTAAATTTACCGGTAAATCACAAAAATTTATCGGTAATTCGGTAAATAAAAAATCCGATCAAATCCGACTCAGATATCTTTATGTACAAAATATTATGTTTATAGATATTTATAAAGGTCTAAAAGGACATTGAAAATAAAAAAAAAGCAGATAAATGTGATGATTAATTTTATGGGAGATTTTTTTTGTTTAATTTTAATTTAAACTTTCTTGAGATTGAGAGCCGCTGTAATGTTCTAGAATAGAGAATATAGAAAAGAAACTGATAATTTTTTGTGATTATAAACGTATAAACCCAATCCCAAGTTGGTCAGAAAGAGAAGGAATAAAAAAAACTCTCAAAAAGAGCAAAAAATAAGTCTCAAGCAAGTTGAATAACGAAAATTTATATGTAGCCGATCTTACTTTGAAATTTATGTTGGATGAATTAACCAACCAAAATACATTTTTAAGCGCTGAACTGAAAAAAGCATTGATATATAGCATAAAGGAGAGAAAGACTTTGAATTCAGACATATTACACTATTTGACAGGCCCTAATTTTGTTTTGTCGAATCAAGAAAATTATGACATTTTTAATATAAACAATAAAGCAACAATAATCAAAGGCATTGTTGAAATACTTTCAATTATTGTTGATAATAGTCAGAGTCACTTAAATGATTTTAATTCGGATTCCAATTCAAAGTCAGATAATAAAAATATTGATGCTTGTACAGCTACACCTAATGTCGAATTATCAATGAAACAGAAACTGTATGACCTTATCAAACAAAAAACCGAATGTCAGTTCAACAAGCAAAAAACACGAAAGATTGGACACAAAAAGTAAAAAATTGATTACAGTACTTCCACCAAGAAAAAGTACGGGGGAAGTATATTCAAATAGTATTTGATTATTTAATGACCATTCGACCAACAAGTGTTGAATCAGAAAGGGTATTCTCGGGATCTGGATTATTTTGTACAAAAATTAGATCAAGATTAGGAGATAAGACTTTAAATAAATTAAGATTCCTGAGAAGCTATTTTTTAAAAAATAGTAATCGATATGTGTGTACCTAATATCATTTTAGGTACTATATATTACTTCTGTTGCATTGTTGTGTTATTTTTCTGTATTATTTTATTTCTGTTTTATTATAGGTAGTTTATTTAGAATAACACTTTAATTTTTATATTTTATATCTTTCAAATAAAAAATGTGAAATAGAAGTCAAAATGACTTATATATATTATACTTAAAATTACAAGCAAAGATTTATTCTCGGAAACGCCAAAATACTAAGGTATGTAACATGTGTGCCAACTTGTATTGTCAACTCCCTAGTGTCAAAATTTCTTTTCAATTTTCAATTCAAAATTAAGATTTGTGGGCCCAAAACACATTGTGTATCACACGGCCAGAAACTCTTTTGCGAGTATTCATTCTTGTGGGCTTGGGCTACCGTACTCCTACTCGCAAAACTGTAGTTTCTGGCCTACTGATACAAATAACTATTTTTCTGGAAAATATCAATATTTCATTTATAGTTGTTGATAGTAACAATAATTTCATTTGTTTCATAAATCAGTTGTACTAGCTGACGGTTATGAAGATGTCTGAGAACACGCTATTGGGGCTCTTGGTGAACATTTTAGCAGTAATGCCAATAGTAAATTGAGAAAATGGTACGAGATTACATATCTCAATGGTGCACTATCGTTACGTCATTATACAACATGAGATTAGTTGTCTGGAGGTAACAAAGGCTCTTGCTATATTGAAAAGTAGAAACCATTCAGGCGTTGATGGAATTCCAACGTTACTGGTAAAAATTTTATCATTTTTTTTATTGCAACCACTGCAATTTAACCTGTCCATCAATAGCTCTTAATAGCTCCAAAAGTATTTAGGTAGCACTAATTGTTCCAGTCCACAAACATTGAACTACTTCATCAGTAAACAATTAACGACCTATTTCCATAATAATTCAAAGAATTATTTTTGATAGAGTAGTTAATTTTTTGAACAAATATAACACACTTACTGACGACCAACAAGGTTATCGCATAGGTTTTTCTACATCTGCAGTCACGTATGCGTTTATTAACGTAATTTACAAGGCCATCGATTACACTGGTCAACAAAATTTCAGATTTATTTCACCCCACGAGGTAAAGCGAGTGAACTTCTCTTTTCAGCGTCCAGCAATCCCAGCAAAATCCCAGCATCTCTTCTCCATCTCTAGAATGTCCTGGTGAGATCTTTTGGCATGCTCGTCCCTAACTGCTCCAAGGTTTTTTGAGTAAAACTGCAAGTGGGAGCCAAGAAAGTGTATCTTTAGACTAATGTTGCAATTCATGGTTTCATATGAGGCCAGTAAATTGTCAACAATCTCCACGTAGTTTTCGGTTTTACGATTTCCCAAAAAGCCGTTGCAAATCTACTTAAAATAGATAGATAGATACATTTATTTTTGCAATTTTACCATTACATCAATTGTCATAATGTTTGCGCAAGCAACCATGCTGCTTTTTCAATTCCATTTAGCGCCTCAACAATTTTTTCATCTGGAAGTCTGAAGTGGTCTGATCTGAGGTCCACAAAAATACCTTCCTTTATCATAGCATCACTGATCTGAGGGAACTTACTCCCCTCACATATGCATAGTCGCTGTTAGTTTTAACCATACCTTTGACAAAGTTTTTCATTAATCCAAGTTTGATGTGCAAAAGAGAAATAATTTTTTTGAGTGGGGTACCAATGACATTCTTATTTCATGGCGTCAGTTAGTTTTAGCCATTCTTCGTTATACTTATTTTTTCATCTTGTCATAAGATTCTTTCAAATCACTTGCATGAGCCAAAGGAACATTTTGGAGTAGTACCGCTTTCAAGCTTAATTTGGAAGAGTCAATGAACAAACGCCACTCATTTGTATTATATTCATAACCAAGCGTCTTCATAACAGAACCGACGTTTTTACAAAATACAAGTCCTTCTTCCATAGAGAAGAAATTCTTAAATTCTGCATAGCGATCACGAAAAACAGCGACTTTTATTCCACTCTGAAGAAGAATCCAGTCTTTTAATCTGGAACCTAGAAGTTCGGCTTGCTTAGACAACTTTAAATCGCAGACGAGGTCGTTGAGGTCTTCTTGACTTAGAAGATGGAGCACACAACAAGACGAATCTAATTGAAATGTTGGATCCAAATTCATATTGTCGCCTGCAAAACTTTCTTCGTCATCAGAACTTCCATCGTCGCTTAGTATCATGTCTTTTGGGGCTTTAAGCACAACTAATTCCGGACTGTGAGGTACTGGTCTCAGTGCAGATGGAATATTAAGATATTTTACAGTATGTTTGGATTTAGAAGTTATGCAACTTATGTTTGTAAGACAAAATCACATAATAGACTTATTTTGTTTTTATACTGGTAAAGCTTGCTAATGCTGAACTGGATAAGTGGTAGAAAACAGATAATTTCGTCTTTATGTTTTCATGGGAAACCCGAAAATTTCGATACAGCAAATGGTGACGTCAAATCCTAGCCTTAGCAAATGACATAGCAATGGTATCCCATTTAACCAGCTTGTTGTAAGTTACAGCGCACCGAGCTCAGTAAAATAGAAGTTATAGGACTTCATTTGAGGTGCATAGTCTCAACAAAGTCTTATGTGCCCACATATTCACAGATCTAATTCATTCCTTGACTTGAATAATTCCAGAGGAAAAAAAGGAGTGTGAAACAGAAACTAAGGCCAGACATCTTGTAGATGTAGATGTAGATAGATAAAAGGGTGATGTTACACTGCGACCTAAAAGATCTGTTGTGTCCCCTAGTCTTGCTGCTTTACAGCTGGCCTTGCAATCATATTCCTTCCAGAAAGTGTAGGATGTCAGAGGGCCCCAGTCTAGGTAAGCCTCCCTCTTCGATTTCACATGCTCCCAGGTGCAACGCCCTCGAGTTGCACAGTGCTACGCAGTTCGAGAGGAGGTGGATGGGTGTTTCATCCTGTTCCTCACAAAATCTACATTCAGATTCCTTTTCCAATCCAAGCTTACTCAGGTGTCCTTTCAGTCTACAATGGCCTGAAAGTATTCCTGTTAATATGCGAACACTGTTCTTACTCAGGTTGATGCATTCTATAAACCTCTTCTGGTTATAAGTTCCCAGAAGAATTTTACTTTGCCTCATTCCCTGGAGATTTTCCCAGTAACTGGATTTTCTCTGCTCCATTTCTATTTTTAGTTTCTTCAGTATTGTACTGCTACTTAACCCGCAAAAGGGTTCAGGCCCTACAAAAGGGATTCCAGCCCCCTTTTTTTGCGAGGTTGTCCGTTATTTCGTTTCCTTCCGCTCCTGTGTGACCCGGAACACACAGAAGGGTTACTTTATTTCTTCTGCCTTGCTCATTTAATTTCCCTAGGCATTCCCAGACCATCTTGGAACTGATTTCATATGAGCTCAGCGCCTTGATGGCTGCTTGACTATCAGACATGATGATAATCTCCTGCTTGCGATAATTCCTATCCATATTGAACTGAACACTTCTTTCAATAGCGTGTATTTCCGCCTGAAATATACTTGGGAATTTTCCCAAGCTTTCGAAATATGTGGTTCTAGGCCCATATATTCCTATTCCAGTTCCTTCTGCCGTTTTGGAGTCATCAGTATACCATTTGATGGCATTTCTATTCAAGTTCAAGATGGTGTTATGATCCCACTCGCTCCTGTTACTGAGCTTTATGATGAATTCCTTCACAAAGCTGAATTTTTTTAACATATCATCCCGGGGCATGTCCCAAGTTTGATCACCGTCAGGAGATTGAGGCCTATGCCTAATCATTCCTTCCTTGACCATTCTGAGTGTGGTTCTTTTTGCCACGCCCTCTACAACAATATGGAGGGGGACAAGATCCAATACTACTTCGATAGCTGCTGTTGGGCAGGTTCTCATAGCCCAGGCCAGACATCTTATTGTTAGCGTGATAATCTCTTCATATTTTTTACTAATAAATTAAAATATAAGTATAGTAAATTTTAATGCATTTAAAAAAAACATCTCAAAAGCTAATTTTTGAAAATACTTCCAGAATTACAATAAAAACGTACATGGGGAATACATATTGCAGTGTAATAACAAGAAATAACCGTGGTATTTTGTATTATATCCCGCGCAAGCAGAAACTGTTTATGATAAAGCAATTTTACGGTGGTAATTCCACGAGATTTATTTTCAGTTAACTATTCCGAGAGTCATATTCCTAGCCGATGTAGGTACTATCCCCTAATAAAAGCAAAATTGTTCGCCATAAGAATGTAAGTGATTTAGAAATTCAAGTATGGTGGTTTAGCCACATCCTTTATACCATCTCGACGAATTACTCGCGAATTTCTAAAAAGAAAATTCTATATTCTACACTTGGTTGGTAATTCGAGCATCTAGAGGCTCAAACGAAAGAGGATCTGCGTTATACGATTTTCTCCGTTCAACTGAAGATTATAAATTATTAAAACTTTTTTGCGACAGCTGGGTGGGACAAAATAAAAGTTGTAATATTCTAAATATGCCTACATGTTTGTTATACAATGACGTACTAAACGAATTGAAGGATATTCTGCTTATTTTCAAATGCGAGGACATTCTTGCCGGAGGATCGTGTATTTGCTGGATTCGAAAAAATTAAGAGAGAAAAAAGAAGGCTAAAAAAGTGAAAATGTTGCAAATTATACAATTGCAAACAATTTAATACTGGTTTTAAGAAGATAGATCTGTTCGCTAAGCTAAAAGAGTATACATAAAAATAGCATCCAAAGGAAAAATTGGTGAAATATTCGAAAACTTTTACAGGAACGAATATAACGAACGCTCAAAACTATGTTCCGGGGCACTATTTCCGATGTGCCCCTTTCGGGTATGAATCGGACGGCTCCGTTTATCTTCGCCATATGCGCTTATACGGTCGCTTTGGGGCACGCAATTTCGTGTCTCCAGTTAACGTCTTGCATTGATTGCGACTGCATTGTTTTTATGTGTGATTTCAAAGGTTTGAAATGACGTTTATTATTAATGATAGATGTTAATTATTTGTGTGCAAAATCTTTTAAAAAAATCCGCTATCATTTGAAGAAAAACTTCTAAGTAAGAAGAAAGGAAGGCCTATTCCTGATCATCAAATAAACTACACTTCCCCAAGTAAAACTCGAACTTACAATAGAGTATTCAATAAAAATATACATGAAAAATATGAGTGGATGTCACTAACAAATAAATAATTTTGCTTTATGTGCTTAATGTTTAAGAAAGAGGTTAGTGCGTGGAATAAACAAGGGTTGAATGATTTAAAGCATATCGCAGAGAGCGCAAAGAAACACGAAAATTCTGTTTCTCACATGAATGCATGCGTGAATTTTAGTGTTCTAGGCAAAGTAAGACATACGTGAACAGTTAGACAGTGCTTATATGCGACATAAAATTAAGTACAGCGAAGATGTGGAAAAAATGGTCATATTTGCGCCGATTATGTGTATAAAATTTTGCAAAATTCTCCTAGATTTCATATATAAAAAATAGGTACGTTTTTATTTTGTATATTTGATAGTCCATAATTAGGTGACTAGTAATAAATAAATAAATTTAATTCGAAAGTGTACTTCCTAATTCTTTTATTAATATACTATAGGATCAAATTGTTTTGGCTACTTGTTTCGACATATGGTAGTGATTGTCTTCTTCAGGCCTCAGCATGATCCCATAATAGTTTACTGTTGCAGGCGGGCATTTCTTTTCCCGCCATGTCCGGTCAGCGAATCATATAACTATAATTCAATTTTAATACACTGTTTGCTAAGCTTTTTACTACCATATATAGAAACTAGTAGTCAAAACAATTTGATCCTATAGTATATTAATGAAAGAATTAAGAAGTACACTTTCGAATTCAATTTATTTATCTATTTTTATTATTATGTGCCCACCCTCTTTCATAACTCACGAGCCGCCACTGCTGACAACACTTCTATTGTGTTCTATAATGATAATACGTTGGAGGAGCTTAGACTTTTTGATAACGTCAAAGACAAACTGGACATTCTAGAAAGGAGAAATGTCGTGTATCAGTTGAATTGCAAAGATTGTAACATTTCTTACATTGGTCAAAGTTCACAACTTTAAAAAAGAAAAGGTTAAACTGCAATTTCAAAACATATGTTAACAATTTTAGTAGTTCATATAATATTATTTTGACTAACAATCACCCAATTTGTGGTGTTATGTGTTTGAAAAGACTTGCCGTTTGTTTTGTTAGTTCACCTACTAATTAGTGTTTTATATCAATTTATATTCTTGTTTACTTCATCCTTTTATTGTCATTAATATGTTACACACCACTGTGTTCGCTGTTGTTTTATCCTTCAAGAAAAAGTTGAAATAAAAAAAAAATGTTTTCCGTGCAGCATTTGGTCACTCGTCCCCTTTCTGCCGTATGTTAAACTTATTACTATTGCGTCCGTTACATTTATGTATATTATAATAATAATAACATTTTCATGTTTTTAACTATTTTGGACGTTCTTATTATTTGATTCCACAGGTAATCACTTTTATTGATTATTTTTGTTTTTTCACTTTAAACTTTCACTATTATTAATTAATTGTGTTTTTCACTTTTCTTAATGATTTAAAATTTTAATTTTGTAGTCCTAAGAAGACCGATGTATCAGTCGAAACGTCACTGAGTGAATAATGGAATTATAATAATAAGAATAAATTATCTGCTCAAGATTGCCCCGGTGTTTTTTTCTATCTAATCAGTAACTAAAAGTTCATTAGGATTATGAATAACATACATTAAGTCAACCACTTTTTGTGATTAGCATATTAATAAGTAATATTCATTGTATTGATGTTATTTCTTGATTCTGTACTGGAGTTTATACATAAAATTGATAACTTGCGGTCATTCAGTAAACCAAATGGAAGTTATTAAAACAAAACTGGTGTTCGTCACAACAATAACATAGTTCATTGAGCCAATCAAGCTATTATTTCATTGTCAATGAGTTTTCTTTCATTAAGATTATCAATGATTTATTACTCAATAAATTTAGTCGTCATTTAATAAAATCTTTATCATTGATTTGATGAACTCGTCCTTTGGACCAATTTTAATGAATTATTTCATGTGAACAATGATTTCTTTCAGTATTTCAGAACTCATTTTTGGTTCAGTGTATGTATCACCGAGAGAAAAAAAAGTGTTGTATTAACTAATAAAATGGTGT
Source organism: Protaetia brevitarsis (assembly GCA_004143645.1). Taxonomy (NCBI): domain Eukaryota; kingdom Metazoa; phylum Arthropoda; class Insecta; order Coleoptera; family Scarabaeidae; genus Protaetia; species Protaetia brevitarsis. The sequence goes on along the minus strand of RXPK01000408.1, from coordinate 91,736 downwards.
ATTGAACACTTTTTTCTTTTTCAATATGAGCAATGATATTTTAGTGGTAATGCAATATGTAAAAAAATGTTAAATTGCGTTAGTTCACTGAATAATAATAAATGTTATGAGAAACAAACTACGCGTGATTCTGTGAAGATGTACTAAATTTTCCATTAACAATTTGTACCTGCTAATTGAATAATACAACAACATTATCCCAACACAGTTACTTGTTGTAGACACATGAAGTTATAATTGTCTCTATAATTTTATAATATTGGTTTAGCACTATAAAATGTTGATTCAAAACTTATATTGTTTCATTTAACCTACCTGTAGTATTCATCGAATGACTATTTGCATGTAATTCAACACCTTTAGGTGGTTATACGAAAAAGATTTTCTTGTTAGTGGAACCATTTTCGATTTTGCTTAAAATCACGTTACTGATCGGGCGAGTTTTTAATTTCATCGATGGATGCATCGAGTACTGTATCATTAATGTATTAAACAGAGATATACTGTAATCGACTGATCTATCGATGTAATTAAAAATCCGCCCGCACATTCAGCAATTAGTCCATTGATAGCAACGCATAGCTATATATTGCTTAATTAGGAAGACTATAGTAGGTAATAGAAGAAAAACATTTACGGCATTATATACTAAACTTATATTAGCTTAATAACATAACTAAAAAAATATAAAGGTTTTATTCATACATTTGAAGGGAAAGTACAATTTAACGTTTCATAATAAATCATTAAAAACAACATTTAACCAAAATTCGTTATCAGCATTTACCGATTTCGTAATACTACCCACCAAATAATCATTATTTTCAACGGAATTGGTTTTTATCATATTAATCGATTTACTTAAACAATTAGAGGCAAAATGCTTTTTACGATTACATTTATGACATATTTTACCATAAGCTGGACAACTGTTTTGCGCATGCGTAAAATTACAACGTGTACACCGACCTGTTCTAGAATTGTTCGAATCTGTTACAAACGATCTTATTTAAATTTGCTGGACACCTCTTTCCAATGATCTTCCATCCTTGTGCGGCCCTTGGGTGAAACGTGTCTTCTGTCTTGCTCCTGCATCCGGCTGTCGATCGATGTGTTTTCCAGCGTAATTTCAATATTATTTAAAATTTCTCGAACTTCCTTTCCTATACAGTGTAATAGCGTCGCTGCTTGTATTTCGGTTGTTTTCCCACTGCAACCACTCGTGGTAGGATATAATTCCCAATCTTCTTTGAATTGCCTCCAATTTTTTGCTAGGTCGCCCTCCATTTTCATCTTCTCGGGTTGAGATATATTCTCCATTTTGTTTTGTTCCTTTCTGACACTTTTTTTTTAAATTTGTTGCACTTTTTCTTCCTTTCACTGATTTTTTTTTGTATTTTGTTTGTTTTTTATTCTGACTGCACCATGTTATTTATATATATACTGCGCGATGGGTTTTGATTATCTTTATTATTCAATATTAATGTTGCAGAAGCTTACAAACATAGGTCTTATTGCTGCGGAGGTTGGATACTGACTGACTGTGCGCATGTGCGATCACCTATATGTAACAGTATTAAATATTACATTTCATTGAGTTAACACCGATAGTAAATGTTTAAAGAACGCCTTTTTCAAATGTCAAATCGACAATTTGTGGATTAAACCAACAAGATAAAATATTGGTTACGCCTGAACACTATAATCTTGTTAAATTAACTCTAAAGTGTGCAACAATATAAATATGTTTGTTTCAAATAGGTGCATATGATTCACTTAAATGCAACATGGTTAAATCAATGCTCAAATTCGTGACACCACGAAAAATGTTGAAATAACCATTTCATTTCTCTCAGTGTATAAATAATTTAACAATTAATATAATTGTGGATTAGATTCGAGGTTCACAAAAATGCAAAATGCTTATGTTTATTCTGAGTAGTTTCTTATTTGATCTGAGCAATACTTCAAGAAAATGATTTACTATTTACTATTTAGTTTCAAGAAAACATTTACTTAATTCAAGTTTGGTATAAGAAAGTACTTTTCAGAGTGTAGCAAAAATATATATGTATGTAATAATGTCTTCCTTTATTACAGATTAAAAAGAAATCGTATTAAGAAATATTTCTCATAACTTACAAATTCCAAATCCAGTTTTGTTTATTACTTTATATTAATTATTTTATTTATTTCTCTACACTCATGTATTTCTTTAATGCGGTATTATTTACGTCACTGTGCCGCAATCTGGTGTATTCATCTACCACTATTGAAATAGATTGCTTTTTGTTGCCTTGATCTCCTATCCCTTTTCCTCTTGTTTCGGCTCTGGTTTCTTATATACAATTTTTCTCTTTTTCCTTGGTTACAGGTCGTAGTCGAATCCCCCACAGCCGCACTGGAGTACGGGGATCTAACTGTAGAAGAGGGTTCGGCAGTCAAACCCGATTTGCACTTTGACGTACAACTGATGCACCTCTACGTGATGACCAAAAAGAGGGTAAGTAATGGTCCCATGATGTACATATCGCATGTGCTCCATGTTCGGGGGGAATATCGAAAAAGCAACTAAAAGTAAATAAAGAGATAAAGTATCATTACACGTTTTACATATTTAATAAAGTCACGGTGTGGGTTTACAAAGTTTTTGATCAACAGATCAATAGCAGCTTTTAACGAGCGTATGTACTTACTAACTTTGCGTTTATTATAATAGGGGCGTTTTGTATGGTTTATGCCTTTATTAGAAATCATGCGCGAGGAAGCACAACTAAAACTCACACCTATAAATCTTCAACCATACATCTTTCATTAAGAAAATTTAACGACTTCTCACAAATCCCTTTAATAAATGTATAGGATACTACACTGGAAAACCCACATTTTAGTTGTATTGATTAAAATCTTTGTTTAAATATGGACAAACAAATAATTTTGTTAACAGAATTTGTTTGTTTTAACAATATCTTAATAATAGAATTAAACAAATAAAATATTTCGCAAGAATAAAAAGTTTTATTTGGTCAGATGTATGTAATACTTAAAATAACTAATTATTTCATTGAAATATGAGATATACATGTTTAGTTCAAATAAAATTTTGTAAAATTGATCAAAACGAACATTTACTTCAAACAATAAATTTTATTGACTCAAATAGAAATAACGCACAGAAGAACGAAACATTTTGTTGAAACAATTAGATTTATTTGCTTATTTGAAATATACATTTTTTTTATGGTAACACTATTTTTGTTTTAAGTAAAATATACAGGGTGTTTTGAAACATCGTTTAAAGATTTTAAGGGCATGTAGTACGATCGAAAATAAGGTTAAAAGTAATAATAAACATATGTTCACAAATCAACCGTTTACGAGATAACAGCGAGTGTTCCTAGTAGTACATGGATATAACATATCCCAGTAAATCTTATGCTTATCAGCTATTGTTTTATGGCAGTTTAATTTGACGTTTTGTGCAATTAGTAGCAATTACAATGGTTGCGTATTCTAATGCTGAAATGAGCGATATAGTGTTCATGTACGGTCGTGCTAATGGGAATTATGTACAAGCACGTCGCTTCTATGCTGAAACGTTTCCTGATCGCCAACTGCCTTCGCATGTGATGTTTCAGACGATGTTTCAACGACTAAGGGAAACTGCTTCGTTTGAGAAGCGGTTTTGTGATACTGGACGGCAGAGAATAGCATGTACTCCACAGATAGAAGATCGAATTTTGAATATTATTGATGAAAATTCTGAAACTAGTGTTAGAAGATTTCGACTCAGTGGTGTAAGTAGCAATCTTGTTTGGAGAACTCTTCATGAGCAACTCCTATACCCCTAAAATATCCAACGGGTACAAGCCCTTACTGCTCCGGATTATCAAGCGAGAAGGACTTTCTGTGAGTGGTTTTTGCGAACAGCTGCTGATCGGCCAGATTTCGCTGATAACATTCTTTTCCCTGATGAAGCTGGTTTTACTAAAAATGGAATATTTAATTTCCACAACAATCACGTTTGGTGTGACGAGAATCCTCTTGCTACCGTTGAAGCCAGGCACCAGCAACGTTTCTTTCTAAACATCTAGTTAGGCATGATAGGGGAACGGTTGTTAGGACCGGTTGTTTTGCCACAACGCTTAACAGGTCCTGCATACCTCGAGTTCTTGGAAAATATTTTACCAGAACTTTTGGAAGATTTACCTATAAATCTAAAACTGAACATCTGGTTTATGCAAGATGGAGCTCCACCGCACTTTACGCGTGCTGTTAGGAACATCTTAACAATGAATTTCCTGGAGATGGATAGGGCGAGCAGGTCCATTGCTTGGCCTCCAGGTCTCCCGTTTAAACCCGTTGGACTTTAGTATCTGGGGTATTTGAAAAGTTTAGTGTACGCAACACCGGTAAACGATCTTCCAGAGTTGCGCCAACGAATAGAACACTGTTGCCAGACAATACGAGAAAAGCTCGTGTTTTTTGAAAGAGTGCGCGCTTGCTTTGAAAGCAGATGTAGATCCTGTGTCGAAATGGAAGGACGTCATTTTGAACATCTTTAGTTATAATCCACTTTATGTTAAAATGCAATAACATGTTAATAAAAACCGTTAAAGCAAACTTATTCTGCCATTGCGATAAAATCGCTGTTATCTCGTAAACAGTTAATTTGTGGACATATGTTAATTATGACTTTTACCTTATTTTCGATCGTACTACATGCCCTTAAAATCTTTAAACGATGTTTCAAAACACCCTGTATATTGTGCTACACTTTACTAAATATTTAATTCAGGTTAATTTTCTTGAGAAAGTTATTTATATATATAAATATATACAGGTGGGCCACCACATACGTGTCGGTTTGTATACGAAAAGTGGTAACATATTTTTTTTGTTAAAGGTTATACAGGTTCAGAAGGCCCACATTTCAAAATTATTTTGAAGTATACAGGGTGACACAAAGAAAAGTTACACACCAAAGTTGTGACAAATTAAATAGAATACTCTGTATATTATGGCATATTTTGATAGTAGAGACAAAATAAAGGCAAGTCGGTGTTAGGTTTCTTATACCTAACTCAACTCGTTTACGAGATAATTAACTATTCTTCAAGATGCAGACCAAAATTTAAGAGACATTGTCATGCATATTTAAGCTAGATATTTTAAGCTGTATTTATTTTTTAATTAGAGCATTAGACTTAATAATAAAATAATAGTAATGCAAGATAATTATACAGGATGAACAAAAACATACTTTTAATTTTCGCTATCTTTAAAGGCAAGTAACTTTCTTATTTTAAATGGAACACCCTGTATTTATTACATTATTTAGATTCTAGTTTTAACGGTCTTTAAGATTATATTATTGCTTGCTATACCTATCTCGTATAGTTTCTTAGTAATTTAGAATTTTCTTTTTTGAATATTAATTCCTAGCCATTATTTTTTTTTTTTTTAAAGTAGGCTTAGACAAACACACTTAAAAAGAAATGTTCAATTTAAAGAAATTTTACTTAAGTTAAGAACATCATTGTTTCATGTATACACAAATAAATATATTCTTGGAAAGAAAGAAAAGAAAATCATTCATCGAATTAAAAAAAAACTTACTATTAGTTGAAACATTGCAGTCTCAGCCTAGGTATGTAGATATCTTAGTGCAAGAATATTTTTCATTGAATGAAGCTTTATTTTCTTGCAAAGAAATTTGAATTTTATTCTAAAGAAGAAATACACTTTTAATTCAAGAAATTAGCTTTGGTTGGGAAAAGAAGACTTTTTACTTGAACTAAATATTCGTTATTTTGAAAGAAGATTGTAGTTTTATTTACAACAATACTGCTGCTTTCAAAAATGTATTTTTTTATATGTATGTATATAAAACCTGCCACTAACATCAAACTGGATGCTAGATATATATCTCTATCTAGTATTCTATTTGGTATTAGTGGTAAATTTTTTTATATATAAAAAAGCAATTTTAGAAAATAGCAGTCTTGTAAATAAAACCACAATCTTCTTTCAAAACATATTTAGTTCAAGTGAAAGATTGTTTCTACATTTCTTTACTTACCATAATAATAATGTTACTACTATTATCATTTATATTTCAAAAAAAAAAGCTATTCGGAACATAAATTTATTTTTTATTTATAATTTTGGCGTTATTGAAAAAAAAAAACGAATTACAAGCACTATATCACACACCTCACAAAGAGACTATACATTTTCTAATTTTCCGCAACGTGTAGTCGAATTTTCTGGATCCTTTAATTACACTTTAATCTTCAGCTGTTCTTACGAATATCGGCAGTCACTTGCTGCTCCTTTAGTAACATTTCAAAATCTTCGGGTATCTGAAGAAATGCATTATTTTACAATGAATACATATACTTCACAATAAATAGTAGATAAGAAGATGTGGTATAATAGTTGGTATATTTTTACTTGTTAGTGCAACTAAGCATTCGAATGTAGGGCCATGCTGTTTTTATTTTTATTTTTCACCTGAATTAAACAACATAATTATAATTATCTATTTATTAATTTATACAGCTTATGCTAGAAAACATTCTATACTCTTCTAATTATTACTTTTTAAAGGTTTGTTGCAGACCAAGAAAGTTTAAGATTACTTAAATCAGAGAAATCAGGAAATTAGACAGGATATGTTGATTTACAAAAGCAAAACATACCTTCGCATGGATAAAAATGCTGTTTATAGCTTCCAAAGCTGATGTTTCCAATGCTTTTTTTCTACATTTTGCAGCCCCGTTGGAGGCTGTAAATGCAGAGGAATTAAGAATTGGTTTTTAATTTTAAATCTGTAATTAGGTATACGTTAAGTAATTCTATAAATTAGCAAAAGATAATTACCTTTCAAAAACTTCCATTATCAAGAAGCTTAAGTACGGTTCTGCGGTTTAAAAATAAAGCAGTTAAACCGTGAATTACTTTGATCAACTTCCTACTATTATATATACAATTAACGTATTTAGCACCACCGCAATTCACATTTCTATCTTCGATGCATGCACACAACTACTGCATTATTGGTAATCGTTCGAGTGTCACGTAGTCAAATTCACCCCAGCGCAAAAATGACATCATATTTTTTAAAACGAATTTTCACCTTAACTTATAAGATAGTACTTATAAGATTTACCTCAAATATTAAAATCCTTAATAAAAGAATTTATTTTCTTAATTCAAATATCTGATCCACTCTTTCGCTGCCTCTTTTATTTCTTAGATCGAGAAAAATTTGTTTCTTGGAGAAAATATATTTTTTTTAAAACAAGCCTTATAACCAAAAATATTATCGATTACAATCGAGTAAAATATTTGTTTCTATACAAGAATAATTTCTTATTTCAAATACAGATATATTTGAAAGGAGTAAAACTTTTTAAAGAAATATATTTACTTAACTGAGAAAATCCTTTTTATGTCTGAAATTGGCACACAAAAGGCATTTAACAGTAACAGAACTTGTCAGTTATGCATCACTGTTTAAAAAGCATTTTAATTATTTACAATGAGAAATTACCCTCGAGCAGAAAGCATTGATATGATTTTAATAATTGGGGAGTGTAATTTTTCTTTGAGTTACCCTGTATACTTCAAAATAATTTGAAAATATGTTACCACTTTTCGTATATAAACCGACGCGAATGTGGTGACCCAGCCTGTATATTATACGTCATCTATAAAAAAATAGTAAGAATATACATTTTCAAATTTTATAATAATTTCTAGTCTCTTATAGTCTAACGATATGATCAGACATGTGATTATCGACGTTATCGATGATGCATAGCGTACGGGATTTGTTTTACATGTATATCTAATACATACACAATATGTTAACTACATTGCACTTCGCTGCATTTAAGACCAACTTGTGACCTATACACTAGATCTGTAGTTACGCATTGTGATAAATTAATCACTCTGAATCATGAATTACCGCTAAGAGTGAAGTACTTTATTATCTGTATTAAATATTAATCTTTCACTTGCACAATCCATTATAACGTGCAAAAGTCTGGGTTTCTAACTTGATATCTAATAAAATGAAGTAGCAAAACCGCAGACACATCTGACATACAGGACACATCTTCCCCTCCAGCAAAGTGAAGCAGTCTTCGGCTCCTACACCGAGAGAAAAAAGTGTTGTATTAACTAATAAAATGGTGTATTGAACACTTTTTTTCTTTTTCAATATGAGCAATGATATTTTAGTGTTAATACAATACGTAAAAAAATGTTAAATTGTGTTAGTTAACTGAATAATAATAAATGTTATGAGAAACAAACTACGCGTGATTCTTTGAACATGTACTTAATTTTCAATTAACAATTTCTACCTGCTAATTGAATAGTACAACAACATTATCCCAACACAGTTACTTGTTGTAGACACACGAAGTAATAATTCTCTCTATAATTTTATAATATTGGTTTAGTACTATAAAATGTTAATTCAAAACTTATATTGTTTCATTTAACCTACTAAAACATTTACTGCATTATATACTAAACTTGTATTAGCTTAATAACATAACTAAAAAAATATAAAGGTTTTATTCATATATTTGAAAGGAAAGTACAATTTAACGTTTCATAATAAATCATTAATAACAACATTAACCAAAATTCGTTATCAGCATTTACCGATTTCGTTTACTATTACACACCAAATAATCATTATTTTCAACGGAATGTGTTTTTATCATATTAATCGATTTACTTAAACAATTAGAGGCAAAATGATTTTTACGATTACATTTATGACATATTTTACCATAAGCTTGACAGTTGTTTTGCGCATGCGTAAAATTACAGCGTATACACCGACCTGTTCTAGAATTGTTCGAATCCGTTACAAACGATCTTATTTGAATTTGCCGGACACCTCTTTCCAATGATCTTCCATCCTTGTGCGGGCACTGGGTGAAACGTGTCTTCTGTCTTGCTCCTGCATCCGGCTGGTCGATCGATGTGTTTTCCAGCGTAATCTCAATATTATTTATAATTTCTCGAACTTCCTTTCCTATACAGTGTAAACAGCGTCGCTGCTTGTATTTCGGCTGTTTTCTCATTGCAACCACTCGCGGTAGAATATAATTCCCAATCTTCTTTGAATTGCCTCCAATTTTTTTGCTAGGTCGCCCTCCATTTTCATCTTCTCGGGTTGAGATACCTTCTCCGTTTTGTTTTGTTCCTTTCTGACCCTTTTTTTTATAATTTATTTTTCTTCCTTTCACTGATTTTTTTTTGTATTTTATTTGTTTTTTATTCTGACTGCACCACGTTATATATATATATAATCCGCGATGGGTTTTGATTATCTTTATTATTCAATATTAATGTTACAGAAGCTTACAAACATAGGTCTTATTGCTACGGAGGTTGGATACTGACTGACTATACGCATGTGCGATCACCTTACATGTAATAGTATTAAATATTACATTTCATTTGAGTTAACACCGATAGTAAATGTTAAAAGAACACCTTTTTCAAATGCCAAATCGACAATTTGTGGGATTAAACCAACAAGATAAAATATTGGTTACGCCTGAACACTATAATCTTGTTAAATTAACTATGAAGTGTGCAACAATATAAGTATGTTTGTTTCAAATAGGAGCATATGATTCACTTAAATGCAACATGGTTAAATCAATGCTCAAATTCGTGACACTACGAAAAATGTTGAAACAACCATTTCATTTCTCTCATTGTCAGTGTAAAAAGAAAAATTACTTGATTTATTATAAAATTAATAAAATGGAATGATCATGTGTGAATGATAGCGTTTTATCGATAAACTTATTACCAAACAATACTACAAACTGAAAACATAACAATAATGAAATATGTTGTCATAATGTAATTATATACAGAAATTATTACATAGGAAAAGTGTGAATTAAAATTTAACCGGCTTAGTCATGCTTTACTTACAATCAATCTGTATGACTCGTGTCTATACTGTCGATACATCCAAGGATATTCGCCAGTAAAAGTAACACAAAACCGATTTATAATAAATCCAACGGTTTTATAATTATCACAAACAAGGTCGAGGAAATCAAGAACGCATTTGGATGTTTGTACAATAGGCAATGTGATGAATAATAACAGTTTGTCCAGTTTATTTAATATAATAAATAATAATATAATCGATGTTTGAATGATGTTTTTAACTTGCGTTGTTGAGCACTAAATAAAAAATTTTGTTTGCACTTCCCAGAGATATAATGTGGTTGTAATGTGGAATTACATTTATATCAATGGTTCTTACCTTAGCTAATACAGAATTAACAAATTGCATCTTACTATTTTTTTAATCGAAAATATTAGCACATTGAGTTTCCAACAGCTTTGTGTATTGATTATTTGAGCAAAGTGTAAAATTTTTAGCATATGTTATGCTTTTGTTCCACTAACACAAAACATATTGCAGGCGCGACAAACTAATACTAATAACAAGCAACAAGAATTGAAACGTTATTTGTAATATTGTTTATTATACGGTTATTATTTGTCATCAATAACATTCAAATACCTATATGTATTACGGAGTCTGCAAGAGATTTGGGTATGATCGAGGCAACAGATGCTGCGAACAAATAAATAAATACATTAAAAGTGCATATTCAAACTTAAACAAAACTGTATCCATACAGAACCTCGTTAAATTCTAAAATCGAAACGAAATCTTGTAAAGAAACCTTTTATCTTATCACAGTTTTCTTTTGCACATCTATTTATTATCTGATAATTGACGGAACTGCTGTACACTTTTGATTACGGGATGCTACCTGTTCGTTTTGCATAAATGCAAACATTGAATAATAAAAAGGTATCATTTAATACTTTATTATTTGATATGTGATAATTTTATGAAAATTGTACGTAAAAATAACAATATATATTCGTTCATATTCATGTTAATAACAAAATTATTTATTGAACGTATGAAAATATAGTTACCATAACAAATATTTTCCATGGATGAATGTACAACGATTTGTTATAGTAATGAAAAAAAATTATTTCACTACTGAATCTTGTTATTACTTAATCAAATATTGTGAATGATATTTTATTATAACAATGACACATTTCGTTCTATCGACGAAAATTTGCTAAATAAATAATAAATAGATTATTGATATCACGTCCAATATTTTAATCTATTGTTACTAAATACTTATTACGACGTAAGAGCCACTTTCGTTAGCCAACTTAAATATATATTATATTAATATGGAATTAATTTAGAGTCATTTTAAAACAGGTTCAAAAGCCAAATGAAAGTAATTGAAAGGTGAAGCGCGTAGTCGGTTGCCTACTTTACAGGTGAATTTTAAATTTGATAAGAATGACTATTAAGATGGACAAGCTTAGCAATAGGTGCTAAGTATAGCCTTAATTAAAAAATGTAAACTTTATTTTCTATGGTAATTTAAGCTTAGCTGGTGGATTTTATTAAATTTTGCTCGGGGATATTTTTCATTCTTCAGGATGTCTATTTGGTAACTTTTGCTGTATTCCCCTCAAACTAGAGCAAATAACGGTATCTTGATGTCAGTTACCGATATCTTTCAAAATTAAAGTTGGCTTACATGTAAGCGATAACAATCGAAGGCTGATTACTGGGTAATTTTAGTTTAAATCCTTGTTCTGCCTGTGGCACGAAAGACGACGGTTGATATGAATTCCTATAACGATTTTTTTGCCCACATTAAAAAATATCAAAGTTCCACAAAGTGTTTATCTAAAAAAATATCGATATTACTCCTGAATAATGAAATCCTTACTATATACCTGTAAAATTGTCAAGAATTTCCTACGAAGATTCCCGGCCGGAATACCATTCCATGCTATTGACCGATTTGGGGGCCTGTCGAACGGAAGGCCCAACCTGTACCCAGAGAATTGCCAGTTCGTCGTTTAGTGTCAAATCACTTTCCTAGTATATCCACTTAAAAAAAGAAAACAATTTTTAGTTTCAATTTATTAGTTAACCAGAATAAATTTTTTATAATTTGTTCAATATAGTTAATTTGGGGTTAGATTTTATCAACCGCCATTAGTTTAGTATTTTTAAAGGAATTTTTAACTATTAGGGTTGTATTCAGAAATCACCGAGTCTAAATTACAATCATTTAGAACAAGCTTCCAAACTAAATGAACAAGTAATTCAAAAGTGAGGCGTGTGTTCAGTTGCCTACTTTAATTATGAATTTGTTAAAGATAGTTATTGTTAAAATGGACAATATTAGCATTAGGTGCTAAATATTGCCTTATATTATGTAAACTTTATTTTATAGGTTAATTCAAGCTTTACCTGGTATATTTATGTTTATTGTTTTACTTTTCTTCGGAGATTTTTCATTCTCGGAGTGTTTGTTTCGCTGAGGTTTGGTCGTATTTCCCCTCAAAACTAGAGAAAATAACGTTTTTTAATGTTAGCGATATCTTTCAAAATTTAGTTGGTGCCTGTTAGTTGATAACAATCGAAGGTCTGAACTTGATAAATCTGGTTTTGAATCCTCACTCTGTTGGTGTCCATGAGAACGACGGTTGTATTAATCTTCCCTAACGATTTTTATGCCACACTTTTAAAAAATATTCAAAGTTCCTAATGAAGTGTTTACTAAAAAAAAATCGATCGCATACAATCCTGAATAATTAAATCCTTACTGAATACCTGAAATTTGTCAAGAATTTTCCTATAAAAATTTCCCACGAAGAATCCCGACCAGATTGTGTTTCCATGCCATTGACTGAGACCGGGGGCCCGTTCCATTTGAAACTACATCCCGTACCAGAGATTCGCCAAGCGTCGTGTCCTCTTCAAGTTAGTATTCCATTGAATTACCTCACCTAAAACAGAAAAGAATTAAACAGTTTCCTTTCAATATTAATCAGAAACTTAGATTTTCATAATTTATTTCACTATACGTTAATTTGGGGTTAGATTTATAATAACCGCTTTTTAGTTATTTTAGGAATTTTAATATTTAAGGGTTGTAAAGAAAAATCACTGAGTTTGTCTGTGATAAAATAGCTATCTTTAACAAATATCGATAATCACAGATGATCGTTTACTATAAAATTTAGTATATTGCTGTTACGGGTAGATGGCGCCGTTATTCTTGAAATTAAATTTGTTATATGACATTTCCATAACCGCATTAGTCTTTTAAAATGAAAGTTCGAATACGTGCTTTTGTGTTAAATAATTTGTCTTATATAGTATTTTACTGATTCCAAATACGTACCTCAAAGAGATCAAAGAGTCTTAATGATGATGAAACCTAGCATTTGGTAATTAAATAAAGATTTAAGCTTGTTTTGGTTTGAAACATTTCTTTTATTTGTAATTTGTTCCATTGAAACCACTATTTTATTTTAATTAATTTTTATTGGAAAAAAAAAAGAAAACAAGCATAAATGGACAAGCTAAATAATAATAATAATAATATATATTTGAAAATATAAAATTAAATATAATAATAATTTGTACTGAACTTTAAAATTTAAATTTTGAAATCCCGGGCATTGTGTTCTGAAAAACAGAGCAATATATATATTGTAGTGTCCAAGATTTTCCAAGAGAAATTTAAAAATTGTCTAAACTCTTGTATCTTGAAACCTAGAAATTGAACAGAAAAAAAATGCGTTGTTTTACAGTTGCTTCCACAGTTTAATCGATAACTGAATTTTCTAGTTGCCGATGTTTTTTAAGAAAAACAATAAAATTTAATTGTTTTCACTATTACATCAAATAATGTAATTAATGGAGTATTTCTTGAATTATAAAACTTATACAGATTTTAAAAGTTAAAAACCGCGCAAAGCCTGACTTTATATTATCAATTTATGCAAATACTAATTACAAGAAGAATAACTAACTGGCTGTCGTCTTGGAACCCCTATATATTGATGGAGCGAATTCTTTTAGCCTCCCAAGTTAAATACTTGAGTATTTACTGGCGACAGTAATTAAATCATTCTTTTTTTTTTCTTCCTCTTTTTTTTTTTCCACGTCGGTCTGTCTATCCACGTTTTTCCCCTCATTTATATTTCTTCGAGACTTTTTTTTTTTATTTTAGCCTCCAGTCAGCGACAGAGGCTGCGGCGTAATTTGATTACAATATTTCAAGATTGTAATTTTGTTTAACTTTCGGATTTCACAAAATCGAATAGCAGGTATTTTAATAATACTGGAGAAATAATTTTTTCTTTCCCGAATATATATATATTCGCAGCGTAAATGGGAAATTAGGAACAGATTTTTTCATTATTGCGCCGAACAAATAAAAATTTGTTATATTTCGCTTTTTCTCTACTCTGGTGTAGTGGAATTGTTGGCGGCCTCTGTGCCCCTTGAGATTCTCGTTTCAGCTTCTTTGTATTGGATTAGATCGTTGGAAATATCGATCCAATAGAGCACCATTATATCGTCCGAAATGATAGGATTGCAGTTTAAACCGTATCTGGTGGTTGCTAAGTTACATGTTCGGGTGTCATGGGGTTTTATTTATGGTTTAAGGGATAATTAGATGATGCATTTTTACTGCAAATAAAATAGAATATTTCCGTAATATGTAGAATACATAATATAATATTCCTTTAAATTCAGGGCATTCCAATTGAAAGGAGCAACATTTATCAAAAAGTGATATCTTCCTTTTAATCAATAAAGAAAAAGTAGATAATTTTTACCATATATAACAAAATGCGATTAGAATAAAAATTGTATTTTTATTTTTTTAAATATGTTTACAAAAAATTGCATACAGCCTTAGAATTGAATTCTAGACAACTTTTCAATTAACTTTTTTGGATATCATGTCATCTAAACTCACTTTCTGCATATTAATGGCGTATTTTTAAATTTACCGCCATACTAGTGGTTACGTGAAGTGAAGTGTTATTTGAAAGTGTATTTCAACATAAGTTTACATATATTTTTAATAGATATACAAACCCCTTTGTTTCGAATATACAGGGTGAACAAGATTTGAGACAGTAACAACACTTTATTATCAAAAAGTACATGTAAAGTTGCTCAATCTACAATAAATGTTCGAAATGGCTTCCTCCAGCCTGGATACAAGCATTCAATCTTCTTCTCATTTACTGTCGAACTCTTTCAAACACACCAGGGTCTTTTCTAATTGAGTTACACCAAGCAATTATCCGATTTCGCAAATCGTCCAAATTCTCCACTGGAGTAGCGTAAACTATTGACTTCAGAGATCCCCAGAAGAAATAATCTAGGGGGTTTAAGTCTGGGGATCGAGCAGGCAATGCGTGTGGCCCACCTCGACCAATCCAGCGAACTCCGTTTGTTGCTGTTAAAAAATTGCGAGTAACCCAACTGACGCGTGGTGGTGCACCATCGTGCATAAACCACATTGCAATTCTTGTCGCGTATGGTAAATTCTCCAGAAACTCAGGCAGCGTTGCTTCCAAAAAGTTGCGGTACACCACGCCAGTAAGTCTTCCTGGTAGAAATACCGGTCCAATTAGATAGTCACCCACAATTCCAACTCGAACATTCAACGAGAATTGATGTTGAAAGCGATCTTCAAATACCTCATGCGGATTTTCATCCTCCTACACATGGTTATTTTGAAAATTCCTTATTGCATTTCTTGAGAAACTGACTTCATCGGTAAAAAAAATCTGTGTCAGGAATAGAGGGATGCGAACTAATGTTTGCAATATCCATTGACATAATGCAATACGTGGAGGAAAATCAGCAGGAAGTAGTGCCTGAACGCGTTGAATGTGGTATGGATACAACGAATTGTCTGTAAGAAGACAAGAAGAAAGAATTTTCCAAACTGTCCAATGACTTACATGCAATGTATTTGCAATTTTTCGCATAGAACTACCAGGAACTTCCTCTATCATCTCCAGCACATTCTGTTCCAATTGTACCGTTCTTGCAGTCATTGATCTTCCTGGCCCTCTACTTTGTTTCATTGAGCCTGTTTCACGAAGACGTCGATGAATGTTTTCGAAGATTTTTCGGTCGGGGACATTACAGGCAGAAAATCGTTCGATTTACAATCGTCTAGCTTCTAATGAGTTGCCATCTGATTTAATATATTGCTAAACCAATATGTTAAATATAAAGTTCACATTCATTCGGCTTACTTTTTTTGGAAGAATAATTGAATGAGAATTTAAGATTAAATCTCATTATTAACATGAAGATATTTGCTAAAGTGTCGATCTGAAACTACAATATGCATCTACAAAGGATAACAATAATTGTAGGACGACTGCTTTAATTAACTAACGCTAATTAATAATTAGGACACGTTAAAAACGTGTGTAACACTCGGTTGATATTAGTATACATATGTTTCACCTTACCAAGGATCATCAGTGCTAGGCGAAACCAGGCAACTTAGATGAATCAAGCAAACCGCCTCGTCTGAAACAGGCTTTACACTAACAAACGATGCCGTGTCTCGCAAAAAAAGGCGAGTCGGATGGGAATCAAAACATGACACATAGTAACAATCGTCACAAAGACGTAATACATGCCATTTAAAAATACCGATTATAAATAATTTACGCAGTTCATATTATTTTATATTACATTTTTTAAATTAAAAGCAATTCTCTCAATAGATAGGGAGAAGTTGCTTTATTCACCGGTTTTCATCAAAGATGCCGTTGATGAATTTGTATCATTTCTTTTATGGTGCTCCATCAGTGCCACCACCAATGAAGTTTGGTGAGTTGATTGCTTGTTGTAGGGGGCACGAACAAAATTGACAGTTGACATTAATAAAAAATATGAAAGTGAGATTTTGTTATTACAAAATAAACTTTTTGATCCAATATCTTTCATGGCTGTGAAAGTAATGGACTACATTTCAATGTCTAATTGTCAGAAAACGATATCGAACTTTTAAATACAGGTAGTTTTTTTGTTATACCTATTTTGAATTTTGGGTGGTAAAAGAATTATCCATCATCCACCAAAGTGTATGCTTGTATAGCAAAAAAACAGCTCTCTCAACAAACATTTGGTGAATAAAGCAACTCTCCCATATAGGTAGTTTTCGCAATGATATATATGCACTATATAAGACAAAAGTCTTGCATCAGATTTAGAGCGGAATATTAATAAAGAGAGAAAGGTATAGACCATCTATGAACTGTGCGAGCGTAGTTTAACAAGCACATATTGTTTTAGCGGCGCGTGCTTTCGATAATAAGAAAACAGCAAATAAAATAACAGAGGAAATACCTAGGCAAAAAAGCCTATTGAATAGACGGGCTTACATTTAGAAATGTATATAAAAGTATGTCTTTCAGAGAATATGTATGCGGGTTATAAAGTTTTAGCTTCATTAGTTACTTTGCAATAATATATTTTATGTTTTATACTTTAATTTAATATTTTAAATAAAATATTAAAGATGTGGCTGTTATTAAATAAAGTATAAAATGGCCTTCTACTTACACAGATGCGGAATTTATTTATGCGTAGTCCTAAAAACGCTGAATTTTTTATTACAATTTCTTTTGTAATTAATGTTACCTTTGTTTGCCATGTCATTTAGCCTTTGAACGCGAAACGCCCAAAAAAAACATTTTCAACATTAAAAAATTGCTGTTGTTCCACATGCGGTTTTTTTTTTTAACAGGCTTCTGGTCGTTATTGTTGTATTAACTAGGTTTCTGCAATCATTTTGGCTCGTCGGCAAAAAAGTTGTTGCTTTCAATTCATTGCAATAAATGATTAGACCCCTGAACTATTTACTTTAGGTGACGTTTTGCACAGCAATTTTACTTGCCCTTTGGTATCATCGAATGCACAGCAATGTAATAAACTGCTAAAATATGAACAATGGGTTATTTTAAAGATAAAAGTAAAAAAAAAATACTTACCAGAGAAAAAAACAAATATATCGCACATAACAAAAATATTTAGGTGACGTTAAAAACGTGTGTAACACTAGGTGTAGATATTAGCATACATATATTTCACCTTACCAAGGATCTTCAGTGCTACTGGTCTAACCTAATGTATTATATTATTATTTTTTCATTTCTTTGGGTATTCCGGTTTTTTATTTAATTATAAAGATGTTCTTTATACGTTTCGGAATTATATTTTTTTCCTTCTGTTCACATTTTATCCTACAAATATTTAACAAAACATTAAAACTTAAAATTTAACAATTTACATATTAAAATTTAAAGTGATAATTACAAGGAAAAGTGTATGTTCAAAAACTTACATTAGTTCTTTTCATTTTTTCACCTTTGGGGTGTTGTCAATAGAATTTTTATTTACATTTAAAACTTAAAATCGTAAAAAACACGTTAGTACATTTACAAGTCAACAAACATATACTAAAACACGAGGCAGGTTCAATTTTGTTTTCCACTCAGATATTCGTAAAGACTACAGGCCGTTTATGCTAAATTCGCCTCTACAGTTTGTTATACGATAAGGTGCATGACGACTCAATTCGTTTTTCCATTAAAATTTACTACTATCAAATTATTATAGATGTGACTTAGGTTATTTATGATCGTTTTCATCATTAATTGAATTTTTATTATTTTTTATATGCCACATTTCTTTGAACAGTCTTTTATAATAATTATTTTCTATATCTAAAATTTCCGTTTTATTAAAGTTAAAATTGTGGTTGTTAGTACATGTTTTGCCAGAGCAGTAGAGTTTACATTTTGTGTATGTATGCTTTTATATGTATTGTGATTGTCCAATGTACACCACTTCACAGTTTTGATAGTTAATTTTGTAAATTGTATGTGTTTGTTTATTAAAATCTATTGGTTCTTTAGTTTTGTGACCACTTTTTATTTGCGTAATTTGGTTTATGAAGCAATATGATGTTGTTATTGTTTCAGGAATTTTTGTAAATTCTTGACAATTGTTCTGTGTATGGTATGGAATTTTTTTTTTTTCCTTTTCATTTTGATCCTTATTTTGTGATTGGTTTTAGTTTATTTTCATTTTGGTCAATCTTTTTTTACAATTTATCTATAAATTGAATTGGATAATTATTATTAATTAACATTTCTTTTATTTTATTTATATTTTGTTTGGCGTTAATTAACTAACGCTAATTAATAATTAGGTGACGTTAAAAACGTGTGTAACACTAGGTGTAGATATTAGCATACATATGTTTCACCTTACCAAGGATCATCAGTGCTACTGGTCTAACCTAATGTATTATACGAAGAAAATCGTATATATACTTAATAAGTGGAAGAATAATTGAATGAGAATTTAAGATGGAAATCTCATTATTAATGTGAAGATATTTGCTAAATTGTCGATCTGAAACTACAATGTGTATCTATAAACGATTAACGCAAGTATAGTGGCTTAAAGTCGTCTTACAATTATTGTTATCGTTTATATGTAGATACATATTGTAGTTTCAGATCGACAATTTAGCAAATATCTTCACATTAATAATGAGATTTCCATCTTAAATTCTCATTCAATTATTCTTCCACAAAAATATTTGGTATGAATTACGTTAATATTTCTTTCAACTTTCTAAATTCGCATACGCACATGAACAAATACATTCGCATCCCTACAGGTGAGCTTCCGTCAATGCAATTTAGCGGAATCTTGGCTTGAAATAGTCAAAGCTATATAAGCAAGACGTTTCAACTTTAATACAATCTTCTTTCAATTGCTTATAATAACATTGTTATTATATTATTAGAATTTCATTACTCATACTGACATCGTCATGTGAAAACTTTTTGCGATATAAATTAGTTTTAATTATCGCAGATCGAAATCTCAGTAAATTATTAAATAATTACACAATCATGGCTACAAAATCAAAGTATCAAGTATTTCTTTTAATCACTTACCACATTTTTCTTTAAAACTTATAACAAAACAATATCCCTAATTTCTTTATAAATCTTTTCAATAGTAACTAAGTAGAGTTTCCAGCTCCGGTATTTGGCCTCGGGATCTTATAAAAGAATTTAGACCCGAGACCTCAAAACTGCCGAACCGACATTTATGATTTGGATTCACTAGGAAACAATCCGTTGGTTTCCTTTTTTTTATTTAAGATAGTGTTTATTACGCATTGTTTATATTATTTTTTGTTCTTGCTTTGTACTGTTACTAATGCCCAATCAATAGATAGATAGATAGACAGATACTTTATTCGCCGAAAAATCACCAACATGTGACATAGGGGTCGTCAAATATTTAGTGTATACTTAATAATCGTAATGTTAATAAAAAAGTAA
Organism: Protaetia brevitarsis; assembly: GCA_004143645.1. Lineage (NCBI taxonomy): Eukaryota > Metazoa > Arthropoda > Insecta > Coleoptera > Scarabaeidae > Protaetia > Protaetia brevitarsis. The sequence goes on along the minus strand of RXPK01000408.1, from coordinate 71,408 downwards.
ATATAAACACATACAATAATAAAACACAAATCACAATATAACAAATTTAACAAACAGTAAAGAAAAATGATATAACATCTATATATTGAGATATACATCTCAATATATAGATGTTATTCAAATAGGTTTCAAATTCATTCAGATCATAAAAACATCTCTCAATTAACATAAATTTTAATTTTCGTTTAATTAAATTCATTTAAGGTCAAGTTTCTGATATCAGGTTTTAACTTGTTGACAGATATGAACCTGCAAACATTGCGATTTTCTATAGAAAGATTAGCAATATCTGTTTAAAACAATATTATTCCTAATGTCGGGTGCAGTGCCCATGGACGCTAGCAAAAGTCGATAACTTTCCAATATTGATATGCAAGTGAAATCAAAGTTTTATAGATATAGATAGAAGTTACGGTCAAAATCCCCATGTGTTTCTAAAAAGTTAATTCTGCACGAACTATTAAAAGGCAAATCAAACAGCAGTCGTAAGATTCGTTTTTGCATGAAAAACACACTACTTATTGTAACCGCCTGGCCCCAAACAATAATCCCATAGGACAAAGCAGAATACACAAATGCGTAATAAATATCAATTAATGACTTAATATCCAAGACAGATTTGAGTGAACTAATAACGTAATAGGCTTTTTGAAGCCTAAAACAAATGCTCTCTATTTGATCGTCCCACGCTAAATTACTATCCAAAATAATACCTAAAAATTTACAAGTTGACGAGGACATTATTTTTTCGTCATTAAAAGAAAAATTAAATTCAGAGGAACATCTATACAGGGTGTATCCGATATAGAGGTAAATATTTTAATATGTAGCAGCTGTAATCATTTACGATCAAAAAGTCTTAATGCACAGGGGGTCTATCTGTAAGCATTAACGAGAAAAAAAATATTTTGTAAATGCCGTGGGCTTGAGCCGCACCTGTGCCCAACCTAAATGCTGTCCCGAGTATACCCCTACGTAGCACTATCATTCAGCCATTACCGCTGTTAGTTTTGTGTGGATCGCCGCTTGGAGTGCAAGCCACTTCTAACATTTTATTTAAATTCTTCCCGTCTCGAAAAAGCGATCCTTTTCAGGACCATCATGATTCCATATAAAGAAAATCGAAGCTTGATGCATCGGCAAAAGCGCGGGAATGTATAGATTCATTTTTGCGCGATATCATGTAAAAAGGCGTGTTGCATTATTTCTGTGTCTTGATTCGATTCAATTCATTTTGCGTTATATGATTAAATAAATCCAAAGAAATAATCAGAATCATGTGGGACCGTTATTAACAACTAACTTTCGATTCGACAAAGCGAAAGAAAAAATATTTACTTTTTGTAACTACTGAAGTCGCATATCCGGTGAAACTCGAGCGTCTTATCAGGATATTCAAAATAACACTTTGTAGACTTACGTAGAATGCTGTTAACAAATAAGGAATGTTTATTTATAAAAAGAAGAAATTTAAAATGCCTCAGTTTTGCTATTTTACAAGGGGCCTTTATTTATTGCAGACTGACGTTAAATAAACTTACGGCATACCATTAAGAATAATACTAAATGAGTGTAATGTATTTATACATAATACCACGTTTAGCGTGCTTAACATGACGTTTCCCTGGCAATTTTTTTTTTATTTTTAATATGAAATCCGTTTCGTGCGGTTTGTGCATTATATGTAATTGTAGTTAACACCCAAGCAAACTTTACTTGTTTTATTTGATACACCCTGTATTATGAAAAAATTCAACAAAGACCGTTTTCCATGTTATTATCATTAATTTATTAGCAGATCACGCATCTCTCAAATTCACTCCAAAACTGTATCAACTTTTTTTAAATATCAACTTTGTCACTACTCACGGACATTGCAAGCATCGTCTGATACAAAAAAAAAATTCCCTTCAGAGATATAATGTGGGAGTCATTAATAAATAGTAAAAAAATCAAACGCCCATTATATACCTGCCGTTGTACTTACATGACCGAGTATGGTTCAGACTTTACATTGTTATGTTTTACGATTAGCTCTCTATCGCTCTCAAAAAGAGACTACCCATTGATTTAAAACACTACGATACCTAATTGTTCAACTTTTCGGACACATATGAGCATCTGACTGTGTCAAAAGCTCTTGTAGATCAAATAAATACAAACTACAAATCTACCGACACCCATTGTTCATAAATATGTTGAATGCAGTCACCTATAGCAGTTTCTGTAGAATGCCCAGGCCGATAACCATAACTGACTATCAGAAATTAAGTGATATTGTCAAGTAAGAATATATTCTGTTAGAGATTATTTTCTCAAAATGTACACTTAGAAGTGAAAGTGGGCGATAATTTCAATAATTGTGGGCATCACGCTTTTTTATGCAATAAAGAGACACTGCTGATTTGAGAGCAGTCGGAAATTTACCTTGCATTACAGACTTCATTGATAGCACACGCAAGAAATTCAGATAATTCTATTACTACATTCTTATTAAAGTTATATGTACCTCATCAAGACCAGTAGATTTTTATTAGTTAAATTGTGAATAACTCCAAACATTCATAGACAAGTCGTCACGGACCATAAACCGGCGCTGCACTAGTGGTGTAATCAGTGGAACTAAAAGCACCAAATTTAATCAAAATTCTGTTTTCAATATCTGTAGATACACTGTTGAAAATTTTAACACTTTTTTGACTAATTTAATAGTCAGGAGAGGTCCACACTGTTTTCGTGTTATTTTGTCGAGAACTATAGAAGTTTAAATTTGACGAACAAAGATAGTCAAGTATTGTCTATTGCTAAGGGGTTATTTTGTCCAACTAACACGTGGAATTATGATATACTTCTAGTCACATTTTATTTGATCTAGACTAGAAAAATTTACTAGCTGTTTAACTAAATGAATGCGATCTATTGGATGATTTAACACCGTTTTCTAAACACAACGTCTTTTTAATATGCAACTCCTATTTCTTAGTGTCTATAATATTCTCTCTTTAATACGTTTTCTCAATTATAAACATACAGAAACCACTCATTCAAAAGTTTTGGTTTCAACTAAACTACTAATTTTAAAATGATTTTTTGAGAACCATTATAAAATTAAGTGAATGTTTGTGCTATTTGATTCAAATCTGAACTAATTACGTAAATAGTTTTCCAATACATCTTTCAGACTGTTGAAATTTTTTATGCCCACTGGGAATTAACGTTTTAATAACACAAGGTACACTTTGCAGGTCAGTCACATTTGGTGGTTTTGTTTGGATATGTTAATACGCAGAACAAACTCGAAAGACAGATACACGTGCAATGCCGGTGTGCGTATATGCAATACTGTATTAAGATAAGGTGGGGTTTTTCTATATTTCTATGCGCGGAAAAATTCTGATTGGTTGATGCTTCTGAATGTCTAGAGAAATTAGTAAATCCTCATATCTGAACAAAGAATTCACACGAAATTCCAGTAATTTTTGTCTACTACACCACATGTAGTCAATTTCGTTGGCAAAGTTTGTAAAAATCAACACTAATATATTTACTAGCGCAAAATTAACGGCCAACACCGTAATATTTTCAACAGTCTAGTACATTACCAAATTATTAAACTATGTCATTCCATCTGACGTTAATACTGTCATTGCATTAATCACCATTTCGTCCCGACACTGCATTTACCCTGACGGTTCTACAATACCCAAACTGTTTTTTTTTGTGTGTAGGCGCCGCCATTTCGACTAAAATGATATACCTTTTCTTTTTAAATTATTACGCACCTCCCTAACAAGACACCATACTTAATCTGAATGTCACTACCACTAATAACAAGTCTTTTTCTTTACGAACCAGTTCAATTTTCAATTCGCTTATTGTAAATCAGTTGAGGAGAAAAAATTATATTAAACCCAAACAGATTTAAGTTAACGCTTTTGTGTCTAACTTAAATGCGCTATTGAACACCATAAAAACTTAAAAAAAAATATTAAAACTGTGTTTAATATCAGAAAAATCGCAACATTAAATCATCATACATGTGAATGGAAAAGTAGGTATCTAAAAGTGTTGAATAACTGTCTGATAATATCCTTGAAAAAATAATCAACAAAGTAGTCGGTTCGTATCCCCAACAAACCCAGAATGGCACATATTTGACCAAATGATCTGATAGACCCGATCAAAGTTGCGAACATTACTAATTCAGGAAGTGTAACAACATAGTCATCCGAAAATATTATAATAAAAATACTAAATCAGTTTTCTTTGTTTTCTTGGCGCAATTGCGCAATTAATAAAATGTATCTCGATTTCAGGGCTATAATCGGGCATTTCAGGACTAGAACTTGGTGGGGTCTTAGCGTAAGGGGCTCGGAACTTTCGTAGCTAGGGGCCTCCAAACAACTTAATCCGCCTCTGGATACGAAAACACTTTGCGCCGGTAGTTCACCTTTATTACAATCTATTCCGTAAAGCATAAACAAGCCATCCTGGCGATGACATATTTTCCTTTGTTCATATTACGCAATCCGACCTTATAGATAGTTTAGGGCGGCAGACCGGTCCCTCTAGCAACAGCCTATATTGGTCAGTAAGTCCACTTTACTACACGGCGGACGTGTGTATGGCGGTGTTTATTATCCGCCTATACCCCCCACGGCTACATCAATCAAATACATAGAGAGCACGACAATCCCCTCTATAGGGTTAGTAAACACATATGGAAATCAGAATACTTGGAAAGCAAACAGTCTCGAACGCGGCAAATTCGCATTTCAAACAATCACGTACCAAACGAAGTAAACACTTTATAACAACGTGCAGTGCCTGAGGGGAGGAACCTGAAGGGGGAAGGTGGAAGGGCGGTTTATAGTGTTGGGAATTAAGGAGACAGCGGGTTGGGGTGTAGTAGTAGTAAAAGGAAGACGTGCAGTGGGGTGATAAAATACTCCGGGGGCAAATCGGATTTACCTCCTCATTTTGTTGTTGCTATCAAATCGTTTATAAATCTGTTAATAAGAAAGAGAAGAGAAAGTTAGTTGTCAAATTTCTCCAAAACACAATAAATACAATCGTAGAGAGAATATGTGGTCTAATACTTGTACGGTGACGAACTTACAATAGCCGTCAGAGGGCGGTTTCCAAAGGTTCTGGCGAAGCGTATGCAAACCGCATACACCCTAAAAAAGAAATGTGGTAAAATTACCCCAAAATAGGAGCAACTGCGCTACTCCTATTTTGGGGTTAATTTTACATCTATAGGGATTTTTACATATTGTGAAGTATTCCTAAAGTTGTAATTTTCCCTGGTAAATGTACACCTCTAAAGTAATAATTCCCTAAGGGAATCGGAATTAATTTCAGTAGATTTACACACGTTCAAGGAGATATCCACCAGTACATTGATTAGTATAATATAGTTACCAAACAGCCACTTATCAAAATAGTCAATTAAAGTGTCACTAGATGTGCCTAGTATCTAATATTCAAATTTATTTTTCGTCAAACTTATTTTAGCATTTATGAAAACCTAACTACATAGGCGGACTCTAGCGGAGAGTGGCACATTTATTGAATTACAACTTGTATATCTACTGAACAAAAAACAAAGGTGGTTTTTGCGTATCTAAATCGGAACGTAAAAAGTAATAAACGGATGTAAAAATGTATATATGCCGGTAAAAATATCGAGTACAAATTGTTGTTGCAACTAATAATTTTAAATCCAAATTATATACCTTAACTTATTTTTTATTCTGATACATAATTAAAATAAAACCAAACTAATGCAATAAACACGTGTGTAATAATAGCAAACTGTTAGTGTTAAACATACAGCAATAGGTGCTTACTAAATACTTACTATAATATATACAGCGTGAGGCGCAAACATATATCATTTATGCTGGAGCTTTTATTAGTAGTTTTAGGAGAAAAAGTTGTAAATAAAAGTTGAAGTACTAATATTTTACATACCTTTTATAATAAATATATATAATAAATATATAACATAATAGATAAAAAAAAGAAAGGAATATATAACACAGTGATCGGTATAACGTGCGCATCATATTTGAAATTGTTTGTCTTTAATTTAGCAAATCCTTCTCTTACAAATTGCCTCTACATGTCTAGAAACTAAAATAACCCTCATCAATCTGCCTAAAATTTAATTGTATACCAGGAAGGTCAAAAATATGAAACTACGCTAAAGTAAAGTATCTCATTTTTTGGGTTTAGCAGATTCTTTTATGAGAAAATGTTGTTTCAAATTTAACGCTATGTCCAATTATGAAGATTCGTTTAATTGAGCAAAAAAAAAATAAAATAATCGCTTTTTCGAATTCCTGTATACAAAATTGATCCTGATCTACAGCTGTCATATCCAATCCTGAGAGGAAATCATATGCGTACTATACCTAATTAGTTAGTTTCAAAAATGTTTATAGCTTTGAAAGTAATTGTTTTTGCTTTCAAATAAAACAATAATAATATCTAATTAAAATTATAATGAGCTACTTTATAAATAACAGACCCTTAGATCTAGATCGAGTGAGGAGAAAGACATTCACCCTCTGCTTACTTGCACAAATAGAAAAAAAAATTTTTTACAAATACCTACGTTATCACAACATGCGGAATATCGTCACCTAGGAAAAAAGTGGAAGTTATGAACACACATGTTCTGGTTCAATAAGTTATTATGTCTTAAAATCTACACATACTTTTTTTAGAGGAAACCGGAGTGAGAACTTATTAATGTTTATTAAATAAACGTTTACTAATACTATTTATTCAAACTTACAAATAAAAAAATAAAATTGAACAGTATTTCTATATTGTCGATAATTAATAATCATACTGATTATTCACCTTACGATTATATGTCCTGTACGATTTATTTTATATTGTAGATAGCTGTAGCAATGATAACAATATAATAAATAACAATTAAGGCATGAATGTATCGATAGTTTGTCTGCATTTTTTACAATTATCAAGTTTTACAATTTGAATATTTCATATAAGGCGCGGCAATGTATATGCTGGTAAACAGACACCATCTGTTATTTAGAAGCGTAATACTGTTCAAGCTAAAGAGTTAAACAGGTAGGTTGAAATCTAAATACCCACTTATTTGGACAGGGAAACGTGGCGGCACTATAGCGCCGTGGTCCAAAAGCTCAAATTTAAGCGTTGCCATTGCTTCTTAATGGGACGTGCGTTATCTATGATATATATATAATTCAATGCACCAGTATGTGAAAATTCCCTAATCGTTGTAGATTTAGAATACCGACAAAAGAAATTAGAAATAAGATGATTATTGGTTGTTTATTATCCAGAAATATTAAGTTCAGTTATCTAAAACAGTTATTCATTAGAACTTAATGCAAATTCGCCACTTGAATATTCAATATATACCATATATAATATAGATTTAATTTAATAATTTCTGAAAGATATATTATTAGTTGATTACAGAGAGTTTATAAGAATTTCAAAAAATTTGCAAGAATAAGCAATGTTTTAAAGAGTAAACATTTTGGGGAGAAGGTCGATAAGAAAAGCCAATAGTTACTAAGAATTGGTTGATTCATAATACAAAGATCTAGTTGAATGTAACCATAAAATAAATTTTGACTAACAAAATACATTACAAAATCTTATCAATTTGAGTTTGAATTTGGACGCTTTTCTATTTTTGTTGCCCTGTTCAGGGTATATTTTTAAAAAATACCTCTGCGGAACTTCTAACGTGTTAGAATCCTCTTTTGCGTACTGCAAATTAAAATTAAAATATGCCGCCATCATTTGTTGTAATGCAGAACGAAATGAATCTGTTTGGTCTATAATAACAGTCTTTCTACCATTAAAGAATGCGACTTCACATTTCCTAGCAAAGAAAAATAAATGTACAAAACATATGAAATAAATATATTTTTATAAATACCTTCTTATAAGCATATTATTAACAGTGTATTCACCTGAATTTCTTCAAGTTTAGATTTATCCTGAAAATGTTTAATAAATTTAGCATTTAAAAATATATTGTATGTATATGTTAGTGCTGCGAATCGAAGCCCCTTTATGTGAAACCGGGGTTTGGATGCACACTGTAAAAAATTACAGTAATTTTGCCATGGTAAATCAGGAATATTACATGTAATAACGTTGTGAATTTACCTCAAAAATCATGTAAATTTTGTTTTACATGTTTTTTTTTTAGATATTACATGGAAAAGAAATTTCGTAAACTTTATAGCTTTTTCATGTAAGTTTAAGATGTAACAAAAATTCAAAAGAAAATACAGGAAAAACATGTACATTTTGTATTTGCTCTCAAAATTTACTTAAAAGTGTAAAATTGACATTTTTTGAGATGTAGTCAACTTTAAAAGTAATTTACTAGAACTATTAATTTGCTTGTAAAAATATGAGGATCTTTATATTTATTTTGTTTTTACTTGAATTTCGGTTAAAACTATAATATCATGAAAATATGAAATTCATACGCCGCAATGTGATTGTTATTGGATTATTTATCTGTGCGCGTAAGTAATTCTATTCGTTTGTCGAACTTATTATTGCTCAATGATATCATGTACGTCACAAACAGATGCGGCAGGTTTCGCGAAGCATGTTCATTCTGACCCCTGGTGAAGCGATTCAGGATTGACATATTAGGTGCTGTAAAAGAATTAGGTAAGTTGCTTGCTCTCTTAGGAAAAATACATATGAAAATTACGTCAGTGTTCGGTAAATATAGAGTTCATATAAATATTACATACGAATTTTACAGTACAATCTTTGAAAAACACATCAGCATGTGAAATTACTAGATGGTAGAAATTTACCTTATGAAGCAAATTTACCTGTAAAATTGTAGGCAACTTTTTTACCAACGATTTTACATGTAATTTTACTGCAACTTTTTTTACAGTGCAGTGATTAATCGTCTTCAAATCAAAAAATTGTAACCGGTAAAACCGGTTTTCAAAACCAAAACCGGTTTTTAACATCAGGTTATAGCGCCTTAAATAGGTTTTTCGAATTTAAAATACATAGCACCTTTAAAAAAGTAACACGTATTTTTTTTTAGTTTAAAACTGGTTTTGAAAATCGATTTTAAAAACCGATTTTTACTAAAAATCCATTAACCGGTTTTTGATATCTGGCGATTCCCGCATACTAGTATATACATAACTATGTTGTGATTACTATTGAACTCAAATTTGCCGCCTGCGGTCTTGCACATTTGCATGTATAGGTGCTTAATACCTACTTTACTTTTGTATTGTTGACGAGATGGTGAAATAATCAGTATACCTACACATACATATGAAAATATAATATAATATACCTACATATAATAATTTGTTCATTAAATCCTAGAGTAAAACCAAAATAGTCGCTTCCTTACTTTACTTGTATCATCACTTAACAACGAAAACATAGCTTCCAATAACGCCAAGGCGCTAGTCTTTTTATATTTCCAAATGTTTAATGAAAGAGAAGAAAAAAATAATTTACTCCTTCAAAACGAAGATTTTCTGTTGTTTAAATTGAAAAGTTTGATATGGTAGTTTCCCGCGAGTTACTTCCGCGTTAAAAACTATAAATAAATGTACCATAACTTGTAGCAACAATACCGCCAAATGCTATTGAGGTTAAGTTGCCAGTATATCATATTACATATCCATACGCAGGTAAAAGTCTATTATTTATATGTGCTGTCATAGCCAAGTACGTGGTAATCATCTCAATACATAATTAATGTAAAATGAACTTACCTCAATCTTTATTTGCAAGACAAATTCAAAAACACGTCATTCACATTTATGCGTTACAGCCATAAGTCTAGATGTCGCACTTGTATTCAAACTGCGTACCTCAAACGCTTGCGCGTTGTATAGTCGACGGCTATGTAATGCATTCTCGTAACGGGTTTAATTTTTGATCAAGCGACACAGTGTAATGCAATGTTAAAAAAAAAACATTTTGTGTTCCAATCAAATAACAGATGCATATATATAATATATATAATCAGAATTTCACGTCACTTGTATTGACCATATTGTATTTTTACCAACATAAAGGGGTAATATTCCACGAAATATGTTATTTTTCCTTGCTACTAAGCAAATTTCCCCAAGTGGGGGAAAATTACTTTATTTATTGAAGTATTTTTCCATCAAAGTCGGTTTACCAGGCAGAATTACACCTAATTTGTGGTAATCTGATGTTTACCCTCTTTTTGGTGTAATTTTACCTTATGTTTCATATGTTTTTTCACACACCAGTGAGGTAAATTTACCATCATTTTTTAGAGTGTATGGTGTAAACAAGAGCGACGGCGATCAGTCAATGCTCAGAAAGCACAAATTGTAGGAACGCTAGGAAGCCTCCAACCACTAGTGATAGGAGGCGAAAGGATTCCATATGTATGGTTTGATCAAAGGCATCCATGGAATTCACATATCCAGAAATTGACCAGGAAAGCCACCATTCCCCTAGGTAGCTGCAGGAGGCTGTGCGGAAAGAATTAGGGACTTAGCCCCTAGATGACTTTATGATTATACACAAGGGTAATTAAACCCATAATAACGTACGGAGCATTAGTATGGTAGCCAAAGGTGTGGCAGGTAGGAGCGGCCAAAACGCTGGGTGGCATGCAGAAGCTGGCGTGTAGATCGGCACCTACCACCACAATTGAAGTAATTCTGGACCTGCCACCAATACACATTTATATTTCGAAGTTAGTGTCTTATCAGAAAAGACGCCTAGATATTTTACACTCTCTACATATGCAAGTTTCACATCGTGCTTAGTGGGTGGTATCGAATGTTCCATCCTCTTCCTTCTGGTGAACGGCACTGTCGTAATTTGATAGGGTTTATGCTCAGGTTCTCTCTATTGCACCAACTACAAAATGGCGCTAGTCACCTGCCTGGTCTGAACTAATACCTCTTCTTCATCAAGATTTATGATAAGCCTGCTATGATGTGATCAACACCTCGCGCTATAATCGCCTCGCATAGGGATGAAGGAATTGCATTATTAAATGCCCCTTCTATGTCTACAAATGCTATCATTGCTGTTTCCTTGGATCCTAACTTGTTTAGTAAAACATCCGTAGATTGGTCTGCTTGATACGCATATTGGTGCACTTGGAGGGGCCTATTTGGAAGAATTGCTCTTCTGATGTGACTCTCACACCTTTCATAAAGGAGAGATTTCTCAAATAGAATCATACAGCTCCAGAAATGTTGCGAAATGTCAGCAGAGCATTTAGAAGCAAGATTGTACTATTGTATGGACGCTATGGGTCATCGTTTCGAACATTTAATAAAGTTAAATACAGATAATTTCATTCTAATCGTATTTATCTGATTAAAACAAAAACTTTTTGATACTTGTTGCCCTAAAAAGAATTAAAAGACTTTTTGAATGAGTGAACACAAGACCCATCTTCTCAATTCATATTTTAAGGGTGGGCGCTACTGTGTCTCCAGGAATGATTTTAAATCGTCAAGCCCGTCATTAAAAGTTGTCCTCTTTGATATGACAATTGACAGGTTTCTGAACGTTATACAGGGTGATTCTCAATATATACGACAAACTTTAAGAGCTGATTCCTGAGGTTATTTTGATCATAAAAGTTCATATGAGTATATGTCCAAAACGGTTTGGTTTTAAAGTTATTGAATGTTTAATAATAAATTATGAACTATGACTAACACGATATAATATCACAGTTGGCTCTTCAAAAACTATTGTGTTGAGAGGGAATTGTTTATTTGTCAATTCAATATTTGTGAATAGTTGTCAGAGTATTCATTCAGTTAATTGCCAGTTTCTGTTTTCTAAAATGAATTACACGAATGCTGAGATGTGTGATATGCATTTCGTTTACGGTCTTGCCAATGGAAATTCCCGTGCTGCTAGACGTCTTTATGAAGAACGATACCCGAACCGTATCATCCCGCATAATTCAATATTTGCCCATCTTCACCAACGTCTTAGTGGTACTGGACTGGTAACGGGCACCCATCTACAGTGAGAACCCCACAAGTTGAAGAAATGGTACTAAATGAAATTGAGGAACATCCTACTACAAGCACCAGAAAAATTGCGTTTGCTTTAAACATTAGTCAGGCCACAGTTTGGAGAATATTGAAAGATCAACTGTTGTATCCGTATCACATTCAACGGGTGCAGGCACTTTTGCCGGCAGATTTTCCGCAAAGAGTGGCTTTTTGTCAATGGATGCAACACAAAATCGCACAAAATCCTGACTATTTGGCTCAAATATTCTTCTTCACCGACAAGGCTACTTTTTCTAGAAACGCGATTATTAATTTTCATAATAATCACATATGGGCCGACGAAAATCCGCACGAACTAGTGAATGCCCATCATCAACATCAATTCTCTGTCAATGTGTGAGCCAGAATTGTTGGAGATCAGTTGATAGGTCCGCATTTTTTACCGATGCGGTTAAATGGCGAGGTATACCGCAATTTTCTTGAAGAGGAGCTACCCCTACTGCTAGAAGAAGTTCCGTTGCAATTACGATTACAAATGTATTTTATGCATGACGGTGCTCCAGCGCATTTTAATTTAGTTGCTCGCGATTTTTGGACAATACGTATCCAGATCGGTGGATAGGACGGGGAGGTCCAAACCGTGGCCTCCTCGTCTCCAGACTTAAATTCTTTGGACTTTTTTCTCTGGGGTCACCTTAAATCATTAGTTTATACGACTCCCATTGAAAATGTCGATGAACTGAGAAATCGTATTATCGCAGCTTTTCAAACAATTCGAAATACCCCTGGTATTTTAGAACGGACTCGCCAGTCAATACGACGGAGGATAGAAGCTTGTATTGCAATTGGGGGCGGTAATTTTCAACAGTTAATATATGTTAACTTTGTTTTACTAATTATTTTGTTAGTTTATAATAAAAACATTAATTATGTTAACTTACTATTAAACATTGTACAACTTTAGAACTAAGCGATTTTGGACATATGTTCTTATGAACTTTTATGATCAAAATAACCCCAGGAATCAGCACTTAAAGTTTGTGGCATATATTGAAAATGACCCTGTATAAATCACTGCAGGTAGAGTTATTTGAGGTGGCTCTTTTCAATTGAAATACCTTGTATGTACATACTCCAATCAGAGGACAACATTGAACCTTAATTAATCCGTTTTTTATTCTTTTATTTGATAAACATAATATACCTATATCCTTGTATATATGTATATACTCACTCAATTATTATAATTACACTGTGCAATATTTACTTACTGGCCCATGATGTAGGCAGCTTGCGGGGAATGGAGAAGGGAAAGTTGGACAGCTTCTACGGTTAATTCGTTTACGTACATACGATGTACCTACTTTAATGGGTTGAAACTTTCTCCTGGTAGTGCGCCATGCCGCATTTGCCCGAGCGAATGTTAAAATTTATTATATCACACGATACATTGACTGGTAAGTTATAATTAAATATAGGATACATAATAAGCAAACGTTGTTAGGACTAGTTATCGTGCTGTACACAGCGAGCATTAGTTCAGAGTTTGCGGATCTCTAATTAAAAATTGATTTTAGGCAAGCAAATTTGCCGTTGATTGTCGCTAACAATCAGTTACTAAAAGCACATATTTGCACGCAATAGATGTCTTAATCCGTCAGTTCCCCTCTGTTTCACAACAGTATTCGAAGCTTGAACACTTAGAAGTATGTCAAATGACTTCACCTTGCTTGTATATACAGGGTGTTTTGAAACATCGTTTAAAGATTTTAAGGGCATGTAGTACGATCGAAAATAAGGTTAAAAGTCATAATAAACATATGTCCACAAATTAACTGTCTACGAGATAACAGCGATTTTATCGCAATTGCAGAATAAGTTTGCTTTAGCGGTTTTTATTAAGATGTTATTGCATTTTAACATAAAATATATTATAACTAAAGAAGATGTTCAAAATGACATCCTTCCATTTCGACACAGGATCTACATTTGCTTTCAAAGGAAGCGCGCACTCTTTCAAAAAACAAGGGTTCTTCTCGTATTATCTGGCAACAGTGTTCTATTCGTTGGCGCAACTCTGGAAGATCGTTTACCGGTGTTGCGTACACTAAACTTTTCAAATAACCCCAGATACTAAAGTTCAACGGGTTTAGATCAGGAGATCTTGGAGGCCAAGCAATGGGACCTGCTCGCCCTATCCATCTCCCAGGAAATTCATTGTTAAGATGTTCCCTAACAGCACGCGTAAAGTGCGGTGGAGCTCCATCTTGCATAAACCAGAGGTTCAGTCTTAGATTTATAGGTAAATCTTCCAAAAGTTCAGGTAAAGTATTTTCCAAGAACTCGAGGTATGCAGGACCTGTTAAGCGTTGTGGCAAAACAATCGGTCCTAACAACCGTTCCCCTATCATGCTAACCAGATGTTTAGAGAGAAACGTTGCCGGTGCCTGGCTTCAACGGTAGCATGAGGATTCTCGTCACACCAAACGTGATTGTTGTGGAAATTAAATATTCCATTTTTAGTAAAATCAGCTTCATCAGTGAAAAGGATGTCATCAGCGAAATCTGGCCGATCAGCAGCTGTTCGCAAAAACCACTCACAGAAAATATGATAATCCGGAGCAGGAAGGGCTTGTACCCGTTGGATATGGTAGGGGTGTAGGAGTTGCTCATGAAGAGTTCTCCAAACAAGATTGCTGCTTACACCCACTTAAGCCGAAATTCTTCTAACACTAGTTTCGGGATTTTCATCAATAATATTCAAAATTCGATCTTCTATCTGTGAAGTACATGCTATTCTCTGCCGTCCAGTATCAGAAGACCGCTTCTCAAACGAACCAGTTTCTCTTAGTCGTTGAAACACCGTCTGAAAATCACATGCGAAGGCATTGGCGATCAGGAAACGTTCAGCATAGAAGCGACGTGCTTGTAAAGAATTCCCATTAGCACGACCGCACATGAACACCATATCGCTCATTTCAGCATTAGAATACGCAACCATTGCAATTGCTACAAATTGCACAAAACGTCAAATTAAACTGTCATAAAACAATAGCTGATAAGCACCTGTTTACTGGGATATGTTATATACATGTACTACTAGGAACACTCGCTGTTAGCTCGTAAACGGTTGATTTGTGAACATATGTTTATTATGACTTTTAACCTTATTTTCGATCGTACTACATGCCCTTAAAATCTTTAAACGATGTTTCGAAACACCCTGTACATAAAATGCAAGGTACAAGTTTGAAGACTCTACCAAAGCATATACGATAAAAATATACAAATTGAAAAAGGTGTTTTTATACATCGAAACGTTTTTGGTTAAAAAAGTAAAATAAATTGTTGCCGCTTCCCAAGAGATTTTTGATTTATAAAAAAAAAAACTGATTAATTACGGCAAAGAATAAACAAACTTTATCTTACTATCAAAATAAATTATCTATTTCTACTGTATACCACACACCAAAACATTATTGAAATATCATTACTAAAATGTTAGTAAATACTAACAATAAAATTTGTCTTTAGAATCCTGTAGATCTTCATCAAATCATTCAGAGAAAAAAGAAAGCACATGTTAAAGAAAACTAGATAACCGCCTTTTGCATTATTTTGCAATCTATAACAAATAATATATTTCGTACTAATGTAAGTACTACTTTCAACAAAGCATTATAAAATAGCTTCTATATAATTTTATTTCATACAAAATAATTTCCCATATACACTTTTACAGAAAAATTAACAGGAACAATACAAGTAGCACATAATATTTATGTACCGTAAAGTGGGGCAATTCCGATCAGTTTTATGTACTATTTCTAAGCTGCAATTATTAAAAAAATTATATATAATCATACATCTTTTAGCTACACATACCATCATGTATATTAACCCAATGTATTAAAACACTATTTTTTTTAATACATCAAGCGTTGATAGTTTTTGCCCATAATAGGGGGCAATTCCAATCACCATCTATTTCTTATAAAAACCGATTTGAAAGCTACACGAGGTAAATCCAATAACAAACATTTGAATTTAAAAAAAGGAAACTTACGGAAATAACAGAAAATATGTATTATAGAAATGACAAACAGATAAATAATGACATAAACTATAACAATTCAATAAACTAAAACTAAAACAAAATTTCATTCAACGCGCTTCCCTTTCAGTTCAAAAACGTAGCTTCCCTTTCTATGACCAGCTGGATAATTTGGTTTTTGGAAATTTCCTAAATTTCGTCAACTTGGAGAAATACAAAAGTCTTTTCTCTTCCTTAGAAACTACCAGTTCTTTAAAGTATTCTGAAGTAATAATAATAATAATAACAATAATAATAATAATAATAATTCATGCCTTCGCATCCCACAACAGCTTTCGCCAATTACAGGATAATGAATATGGCACGCCATTATTTTCTGATGCTTTCATAATGGATGAAGTGCTCTATTTTACTGTCCTGATAGCGCTTGGAGGTATTTGGGGTTATATTGCTGTCTCCCGCTAGGCCATACTTTTTTGTTATAGTTTCTCACCATAATTTTCAATAAAACCAACGTAGAAACATGAGTATGTCATATTTCTACGTTGGTCTATGAGTATGTTCTTTGTTCTTTTACTTTTCAAACTAATCGGTATTACCCCATGAGGTGTTAATTTTCCCCTTACTCTCTTGTTATTCCAACACTTTCATAAAGTCAAAAAAAGAAACGGTGAAGAATGAATGACAATTGATTCTTTTCATCTTATCCCTTTTCGAAAATTCGCTTAGTTCTAGTGGGATTCCCCAGTAGTAGTTTGTATGAAATATTACTCGTTGTCATTCCATCGGAAATTATTTTTTTAACACAGGAAACTTTAATGCAATACTTAAAAAGCCAGTTAGTTATCTATGTTATAAACAAAGTTTATTAAATGACTGTGTTGCAAAACTTTCTTATCCTTTCCATAGATGCCAGACTAAATAATTGCCGTAAAATCAGGATTGATCGATTTTACCCCATGCGATCGAATTTGCCCCACTCTACGGTATATCTACACTGAGAAAAGAGATTGCATTAAATGAAAGGTTTTTATCATATTCAACGAAAAGAATACCTTTTCTCAGAAAAGTGTTTATTTTAATTGAAAGTAGCGTGCTGTTTTGCCGGAAGACTATTTTCTTCTTAAGTACATGCTTTTCGACGAAAAGTAACCGTAATTAGATGGAATGTACCTTAGTTTTGATTAATATTTTATGTCTTTATAACCTCAGTATAACCTATAACAGTTAGCTGTGGATTTTTTTATTGTTTCTTATATATCTGTACATTTTGTTACTTTTAAATAATAAATGCTTTATATAACATAACATGGGTTTTTCCCTTGTAGTTTGCCCTCATGTAGGACCATTACATTGTAATGCCTATAATAAATAAAATCAAACGAGTAAATGTTAATCACGAGAGAAAAAAACTCAGGGCAAGTACCTTTTCGAAAGAATTTGGAGTCACTTTGCGTGTGGGATCCGCGTGCGGCGATTAAAGAGGAAGAAGAAGGTGTTTGGCAATCGTCATATTTATTACGTAGGCTTCGTTCGAAGGTGTCGATAACATCGTAGAGAATTTCTCGATTAAGTCCTTGGTCATCGTTCGTTCATGCTGTTCATGTTACTAGGTAAAATCGACTTATAATCGTGTATCTAATTGTAAGCATATATCTACGAGGTATAAATATATTTTCACCTTGAAACACGAACAATTAATCTCCCAAAATACTTCGCGAACATAATATATGTAAGTAAGTTTATGTTTTGGTAGAGTCTTCAAACTTACAACTTGCGTTTTATGTATATACAAGTAAGGCAGAGCCATTTGACGTACTTCTAACAAGGAAGGTCACTCAAGTATATATACTATAGTGTTATATTATCCCCAGTAATACAAATCTTTGCCCGATAATCAATATTTTATTCACACTTTTTTTACATTCTGACATATCTCAATTGACAAATTTACATAATTAAAACAAAACAATCAACAAATTATTATAGGGTGAGTTCACTTACTAGATACGAAAAATTGTGAACATTGAATTGTCAATATTCATTTTGACACATAACCAGGTCAAAAGGCTACTTATAATCTTAGTTTCTAAATTCTTGGCCGCGTAGAAATACCATGACAATAGATAATTCTTTTTGAAAAGATGAAGGAGGTAGAGGTATGTGTTTATAAGTCTATGAAGATAGCACTTAAATGAAGTATGTTTGTGTTGTGTAGGGTAATTAGATAAATTGTTAATTGTAATACCTTGAAAATATTAAAACTTAATGTCTCTTCACTATGGTCAATAGTTAAATCAAAAAAAATTTAAACTTTTGTTTGTTTCAATTTCTAAATGAATTTTAGGTATTTTTCATGTAAATTATTGACATAAGATGGGAAATCATCTAATGTGCTTGGTTTCTAAATTGTCGAATATAATTATAAGTATTACATTATACAGTGTGTTAAAAAAAGGTTGTCGGATATTTTACCCAATTGTAGTACTGGTGGAAATAAACAAAAAAGTCTTAGTCAACATGGGTCCGCAATTCAACTGTTTTTGACATATAGTCGATTGCATATTGTTTTAGTAGGACAAAAATTTTCAAAAAAATTCTGATCGCAATGTAAATTAAACAAATGTTTATTTAAAGTAAAACTAAAGAAATTGTTCTACATGTCCACCGTTCAGTTCTAAGCACGCTTTACACCTTCTTATGAAAGATCGACGCAATCTTTCGAAAATTCCTGGAGTCCTCCGAATTTCCTCGCAACAATTTACGATTCGTTGCCTGAGTTCTTCCAAATTGTTTACAGATCGTGCGTACACTAATTGTTTTAGATGCCCCCAAACATAGAAGTTTAGAGGTGTCAGGTCAGGGGACCTAGGAGCATGTTGTTCCACCCCGTCCTATCCATCTCTCGTTGTAATCTTGATTTAAGAAATTTCTAACTACGATGGAAAAATGCGCAGGACCTCCATCGTGCATAAACCACATATTTAATCTGTTAAAAAGTGGCACGTCTTCCAACAAAACGGGTAATTCATTTCTTAAAAGATCCAAGTATACTTGTCCCGTTAAACGATTAGGGAGAAATACTGGACCAATTAAACAGTCTCCAAAAATAGCAAGCCAAACATTTAGCGAAAAAACGGTTTTGGTGATGCAGTTCAACAACAGCATGGGGATTTTTATCTGCCCAGACGTGATTGTTATGAAAATTGAATATTCCGTCTCTTGTAAACCCAGCCTCGTCACTAAATCAAATCTGAGTTGCAAAATTAGGAGTTTCTGCCAGCTTTCGTAAAACCCAATGACAAAAAACCCTACGTGCATCATAATCGAGAGGAGCAAGAACTTGCACGCGTTGAATGTGGTAGGGATAGAGCTGCTGTTCCCGCAGAATTTTCCAAATGAGAGGATGACTGACGTTCAGTTCTGCGGCAAGTCTTCGGGTGCTAATATTTGGTTGTCTTCTACCCGTCTCAAAATATCTAATTCTACTGCGGGAGAAGAAACTGATCTAGGTCTACCAGAACCACCATTAATTTTAAATGAACCAGTTTCGGACAGCCGGATATGAAGTCTTGAGAACATCTTATCACTCGGTAACAACCGATTTGGAAATTCTTCGGCATACATACGCCGTGCTTCAGTGGCATTACCATTCGCACGACCGTACATAAAATGCATATCGGCCATTTCTGCATTTGTGTACTTATGCATAATTTGAGAACAAAAAAAAATTGACGCAAATGATAAATAATCTGATGACAGATGTCTCACAGAACTAATTTTAAGTCACAATCAGTTGTTTGACAAAGGGAACTATTCTCAAAACCGAAAAATGTTTTTTTTTATTTTAAAATATGCAATCGACTATATGTCAAAAATAGTTGAATTGCGGACCCATGTTGACTAAGACTTTTTTGTTTATTACCACCAGTACTATAATTGGGTAAAATATCCGACAACCTTTTTTTAACACACTGTATAAATATTTAACTAGTGTCATAATTAATTTGCAATTGAAGCGTTGGTTGAATAAAGGTGTTTTAATATTATTATTTTTTTACTTTTTTGGCTACTTCCCCTGACTGTTTGAATATTTTATTGCTTTATTACCTTATACTGAAATAAATCTTGATAAAGGTGCTATGTAGACAAAAAAAATGTACATATTAAATGAATAAAGGTGTCATGGTAACATAACCCCTTTAGGCTTCTGTAATGAATTTAAGGTTATGCTATTTTAGTTAGTGTTAGTATAAGCAGACGCTTTATTGTGGCAGTGTTATAGTTCCCTTATACTAAGAAAAAATTTAATAATCATAAATAAAAATACAATTATCGCAAGTAAAAAGTTCAGCTGGATAGGGGACAAAAGCACAGATTACTTAGCACTAGTAAAAAAGAGATCTTAACACTGATATTAACAACAAACAATCTAAGTTACTTACGGTCTGCTCCATACCGGTAACTTATGAAGTTACTTATGATCATTAAACTGAAGTAGTTAAGCCAAAGAATATATGTAGTTGCAGTAAGCAAAGATTTGCCCTTGTCAAGTAGCAGGTGTATTGCTGTGAGTGAACTATTCAATAACAGCTATCACACCTTCATAATTAATACAAGCTATTTAGATTACTTGTGATGATAAGGAAAGAGTATCATTAATGCGTGTTCACTTAATATCTGATATATAAAAGGTAATGGTTTGCTATAAATATACAATATACTTACCTTAAATTTGTTGTTCAACTATAGGTAGTGTAGGAAACGAGGAAGTTTAGTGAATATTTATTAAGTAGCTTACTGTGTACTCTGTGTGAATAACTGATAAAAGTACAAAAAAAAGTTCCGCAAATCTTCGATTATTTATGCAACCGCAACTATAGGTACTGCGTACCGAGCAATGTGTAATTCAAAATTGTTTGCAAATAATTTTTAATTACTATTCAGTGTGCTGTAGCTACGATTGCATTAATAATTGAAGATTAAATTCGCATTTATTTTGCTAAAGATGGTACATAATACTTATTACTTAAGAAAAAAAAAGCAGTATTATTAGTAATAGTCTTATTTTCTATAGGACAAACACAGTGACTACCTGATATGAATGAAAGATATTGGTTTCACTTTAACAACAATTGTTTTTTTTTTAATTTACAACGTAATGACTCATAAAATATATTACTTAATAATGAAAAAATGAACAAAGCAATAATAAAAGGTAAGGTAAATGGGGCCCTCTTGAAACGTTATTTAGTTGTTGAAATTATTGAAATCTAAACAAAGGACAAAAAGAAATATGGCTTTGAAGTTACAACAAATAACCACCAAAGAAATCATAGGTAAACTTGCGGTTTCTGTTGGTTCTTTGCACTGGGCGTTGTCTCGGCGAGTTGATCCTCTGTCGGCGTACGTAGCGATTATGTCCGGTGATCGCCTCGAAAACGGCTACTTCGTCGGAGTATCCCTAACTGCAGGTGGCACTTGGACTGTCACTCACCTAGCGACGGCATCCACACTTTAACTTCACCAACGGGCACAGATATCATCACAATGATGGGGAATTCAAATATCCCACCACGTGGTTTAAAACTGCAATCTTGAAACATCCGATTGCTTATAGGCTCGGTACTTCTTCTTTCGCTGGGATTCTTTATACGGATGGGGCCTTGAGTTAACCCACCCGGTATTTTTAATATATTTGCGTTCCAACTGGCCTACAATGGCCGTACTCCTTGGCCACCTTTTTCGACGACCTTTTCCCACGTCCGTAACTCTTACTTGACGCTAGCCCGCGCCTGCGCGCGTAGCCGTCTCGGGGACTATTTCATTACTCCGCCGCATTAGCCAATCAGGAATAGTAAAACAATCACGGGGTGGCAGCAAAACTCAAATAATCATAGTTGTGGCAAGTTGTTACCTATTTAAGAAAATACATGAGTTTAATAACGATCAGCATTGTTGTTACTTCTACTAAGCATGTGCTGTAGTTAGATACAGTACCAGTAGTCATAAGTAATACTTTACTTACCACAAATTAGTCAGGTACGCTGTGTAATAGCCGTTAATAAAAGCACTATTTACAGTAACAACTTGCATTCAGGAAACTGGGTTTAGTTGCAGCTATTAATTAACGAGAATAGTTCCAAGTAAAACTGTATCTATTGTAAATAATTTTTTATCAAGTAAACACTTTACCTAGCCCACATTTCCGATTATTTACTTTTTAGATTCGAATACTACATCTATTAGAAGTTAATAACACTTTTTGTTAAAACTTTTAATATAAAAATGTTGTTATTCCAAAAATGCGATACCCTCATTCCAAATATCAATTTTATTTGGTGTGAATACAACATTCTTAACAAAAAGTTTATTAAAACTTTTTTCTCAGAGTCATGTTAGTTGAAAATATAGTTAAAAATAGTAAAAATATGAATATTATTTTAAAAATAGGTCATACAAGGCTGTTAAAATAGTGGGAAATATATGTTTGAAAAATGAGCTCTGTCAGTACAATTATTATTAATGCTGTTTTTATTTTTCCTTATGTCAATTATTTCTCAGATATTGCTCGTATAATACTTTCTTTTCTTTGGCTAAAATTGGTATCATAAGAAATTTGTTAACGTTTCAAAATCGATTCGATTCGCAACACTAAAATGTGTGCTATATACATAGGAACAAAAATTAAAAAAAAAAGATTATTTCATATGTATCTAAAGCTATATAAAAAATGAAATTAAGAAAACTTGACTTCTAAAGTATATTGTTCAGAAATCCTATTTTAAGTAATTGTAAAATGTCAATGCTAACTGATAACTTCTAATGTCTAAAGCAATAAATTCATAACCATGAACTAGTTGCTAAATTTTATTGATAAAATAAATCCATATCATCTAATGATAATTTAAGGTTCCAAGAATATATAACGAGAAAAGCAAACAGTGTGTATGTGTCATACGTATGAAATATTTTTTTTTAGAATATTGTCGATATGACCTTATTATATTTACAGTTTAACTGACATAATAATTTTTATGTTTCCGAAACATTCCTTTTACCTTTTGATATAGCGATGCTCCTTGAATTTCTTAATCGAAAATCTTGATATTCTAATGTTGTACTTTGCCTCCTGTGTTTGCGGGAATGATTTAAAAGAAAAAAACTACATTTAAGATTTCAAAGTTGTCCCCCTCTCACTCACATTATAACAAATCTTATTAAGATCTTTTTTTGATTTGATGCAGTGTTTTAGAGATATTCCATTGTCTCAAGATAAAAAAAAAACTCACCCAGTATATTATAGTAATAGTATTTTATTTTCCAACAGGTGATAGACACAAATACAGGAAAACATACATACGCATCAAGTAAAAATAAGAATGGATACGACTAAAAACCAATATTACATACTACAAAATTACTTTAAAAACTAAAATTAACTAAAATACAAATCAAATAAAGAAAATGAGAATTTCATAAACTTAGAAAACCAGCTAAATTTTCTTGGAATGTCCCTTGTCATTCCTTGTTTTTGTCTTTTAAATACACCATTCTAAAAGAAAATTTGCACTGTTCCGTAAAACACTCCCATTATAATCTCGATGTTCTAACAATTGTCTCTGTTTTAGTCCCATAATTCTCACTCTTAAAATTATTGTATACATTCAGGATTATCTGCTTTGTTTCATTTGCTGCAATGATCAACTTTGTCTTGCATCACCACTTTAAGGTCTTCACATGTTTTTGCTTCACAAATTTAAACATTAACACTTTGGGACAATTGTATTTCTCCCCATATTTTCTTATTTACATGTTGATCCGTACAAATTTGTTAATTGATGGAAAGGTGTGTTAATATTTCAAATACCATTATACAACATTCTTTAATACAATTACAGATACATATGATCTGTTAAAATTTAATTGTGTAGTTTAGAATAATGAGATTTAAATTGTAAACGGTGGATTAGATTAAATGGAAGATAATTATTCTCCACTTAAGAAAAGTCCAATTTCTCCTAAAGCGTGATGCTTTCAATTAAGGAGTTTCTCCTTTTCTTGTAAGGGTTTTGAATGCTCAAACAATTTGCTGTTGTAAAGTGCATTAGCTTGCAACGTTAACTGAAAAGATTCTAGTTCTCCCCGAAATTCCCTTATCTTCGAATGAAAAATATTGACTTTTGTTTATAATAGTATATCTTATAAGAATCTCTTGTATTCTTGGGTTACAAGAGAAGGCCAACACGGCAAAAAAATTGTTGTCAAAAAACCAACAATTGTAGAACAGTTAACTACAATTTGTAGTGGGAATACGACTGGCTACAACTTATCTAAATTTCTATCACACCATTGTAGTTAACGGAATGTATTTCTATTAAATACAATATTGCTGTAAAATTACTGAAAAATCTATTCCAAGCGTTGACACAATAGTGTGTACATTTTAGTTACAGATATTGTACGAAAAATCACCTTATTAGGAAGTAAAATTTAATATAAATTTTCTTACTATTTACTACACTTCTGTGTGAAAACATACAACAGTATTGTTTCAGATAACACTACAATTTTGTAGTAAAGAGTACTAGGTGTTGTATCAATAATAACGCATTTAAATGCAAAATTTTATTCATATATGAATAAATAATATAATATTAAAATACAACAGTGTGATAAACATATGACATGTAAATATATCTTTTATACATTATGCGAAAAAAAAACAAAAAACCTCAACAACACACCATTTAGCAATCAGCAAATCAGCAATAACTCGTGGTATGATGTGCAGGCGCATATGACATGACTCTGATTTGGTGACCTAAACTGTGTTTACTTATAGAGTTCAGAAGATACCTGTACAATTGAAAAGTATTCCTTGAACTTGGCCTCGATTAGTTTTCGAACACCCAATACAAGAGAAGCTCCTTAATGTCATCTGAAGTTAAATTCTTGAAGCATTCTTCATTTACTTCGTTATCTAAAACAAAAATGAGTTAAAATTAGATAACACGAATGTGTTCTCTATCATAAGCAATTGGAAATAACTCTTAGTTATTCTTATGAAGTATTGTTAGTAAAATTTGAACCATGACCCACTTATAAGTTACACACCCAGCAAGATACAGCCACTAGTAGAAATATTTACTTATTGTTGGATTAAATTAAATTTATATCGTTTTCAATTAAGACAAATATGTTTACATATATTGCCGATATATGTGCCTACTTATGCCGTGGTATAATATTAAACTTTCAATTTGTCTTACCTTTAAACACATCCAGTAGTTTTTCCAGGTTCCACTGTTGCACTTTGATTACAACAAACTCCTCCATCGCTCCGAAATTAGGTATATCTAATAGGTGCATAAACCACGTCAACAGCTCAAAATGCTCAAATGGCCGTGTAAACTATGATATAAACTGACTATCCGTTAAAAATTTGATGGCGCTGTACTCGAATAACGCCCTCTGACGACTGCAGTATCTCATTGTTAGCTTTTGCCATTCTAATTCGCCATTGGTGTATTTGAATTAGACCACTTATTTAGAAACGAAAATTGCGAAAAAATGGGAAGTTTTGTGTCAAAAATTACCACAATCTTGTCGTGTACGTCTCGACACAAACATTGTTGAAAAAAATGTCACAGTTGTGTGAAATTATACGACAAAAGTTTAACTACAATTTTAAAGTATTATTTGCGAAAACAACAGGTAATATTAACAAAAATCTGTGATAAGGTTACATAATTATGCTAATTACTGCCACAATATTTTCTCTACAATATTGTTGTATATTTTTCCAAGAGATTTTTTTTTGGTGAAGAGTATCGCTAACCAAAAAAAAATATTGTTTAAGTACACTTTCAATCAAGGATTCCGTTTATTTCATGATCATAAATGAAACTCCAGTGACAACTCTTATTAGAAAATTCTAATTTTAATTACCTGGAAATTAGAATTAGAATTATTTATTGAGTTGACTTTATGGCATATAATACGTATATATGTACATGCATACACAGAATATGTAAAAAAAAAAAATATTCAAAATGTATCACGCACACACATCGCGGCCGCTGCGTCCCTCTTCTTCGCCTCGAGATTGGATATCCCGGGCTACCGGTATGGAGGGCCTCCTGGTTTTCGTCCGTTGTCTAGTCTGGTTGTGTCTTCTTACTTCGTTCTATTTCGTATGATGTCTTTCACTTTCTTTTTGAACTGTACATATTGGAGTTGTTTTATATTTTTGGGTATAGTGTTGTACATGTTAATTGTTTCGGTTGTTAATATTTGCGTATACTTTAAGCGTTTATATCTTTCTGTTCTTATGTGTGATACCCTTCGTGTCCTGTAGTCATGAATCTCTTTGTTTGTTGTTAATTTTACATTGATTTTTATTTGTTTATTTTCAATTTTATACAACAATAGGATGCTATTGAATACTATTGACTGAGTTATATTTAATTCTTCAGTTTCCCTATATATAGCTGTTGACGGTGTTCTATAATCCATATTGTATAGCATTTTTAGTACTTTATTTTGCTGCCGTTGTAGTTTCGAAATATGTTGTTTACTTGTGTTTTCCCAAATGTTGATCAGATAGCTGTTGTTTGAAGTGAACAGTGCGTGATCGATAGGTTTTCTATACGGTGCTGGTAACATATGTTTGATTTTATGAATTGCTGCTATTAATTTTGCATTTTTATCTATTAGTGATTGTATGTGTATATCCCATTTTAAGTTATTCTGTATTTTCAAACCTAGTATGTAGTATTTGAACTTCTTTTAGTTTCTGTTCTTTAAAATTATTTGTATATCATGTTGTAGTTTAGTATTTGTAAAAATCATAAATTCTGTTTTGGTTTCATTAATAGTAAGAAGATTGTTATAACACCAGTTTTCCAAAAGTTCCATGTCTATTTTTATATTGCTTTCTATTTGTTTTGTGCTATGTCCACTATACATTATGCATATGTCATCAGCGTAAGCATAGGTTTGACCGTGAAGAGATTGATCTAAAAGATCATTCGTATACAAAATGTACAGGATTGGGGGAAGTGTACCTCCTTGTGGCAGACCATATTCAGCATACATAACGGTACTTTGTTCTACGTTTATTTTTGTTACTGCGGTCTTTCGCATAAATAAGTTTTTATCATGTTCAACTCTTTACCTGAAATCCATACCATTCCAATTTTTCGATTAATTTATCTTTAGATATGGTATCAAAGCTTTCATCATATCGATAAAATTGTTACACCGTTTTATTGGCATCCAGTTCGTGTTTTATATTATTTATTAAGTTGTACGCAGCCGATGTTGTTGAAGATGATTGTTGGAAGGCATACTGATTGGGACTTATTATGCTATGCTATATTTTTGTACATGCTCCATAATTCTCGTTTGTATAACTTTTTCGACAATTTTATTCAATGTTGTTAATAAGGAAATTGGTCTATAGTTTTCCAATTCGCATGGTCTTCCTTTTTTATGTAACGGTATCACTACAGCCATCTTAAGGTCGTCTGAATATATACCTTCATCTAGGGTTTTATTAACTAATCTACATATCAAAGGAGCTAATTTTGTTTTGTTATTTTTTATGACATTCGTAGTGATATTATCGAAGCCAGGGGCTTTATTATTTTTCATGCTACCGATTATTGCCAATATCTCGTTTTCAGATGTTTTTCCAAACTTAATAGGTGGCATTCTCGTTGTACTAGTGGTTGTTGTTGGTCGTTTATTTCCTTGAATTTGCTTTTCTGCCAATGTTTTTCCTATAGTTGTAAAGAATTTGTTGAATTCGTTAGCCATTTCGACTGACTTTCTAGTAAGTGTTCTTCTTTAGTTATTTCTAAAATTTCTTTATTCATCCCTTGCTTGTTCTTTATCTGCTGGTTTACGAGTTTCCAGATTTTCCCTGGATCTTGATTGTGGTTTTTGAAGAGTTTTTGAAAGTATTTCATTTTGGTGTCTTTTATTAGGGTGTGTGTGTACTCTTTTTGATTAGCGTATTCAGTTTTGTACCTATCATTTGTTGGATGTTTTCTCATTTTCTTGTACAACGTGGTTCTTTTTTTTATCGCCGCTATAATAGTGTCTTCTATCCAGGGGCATTCCCTTCTTCTTTTAATTTTAATGGTTGTTTGGTGTTTCTGTGTTATAATCTGTATTGTTTCAGATATTCGCGAAAGGATGCTATGTCATGTTTATTTTACTTATGTCGGTGTTTATGTCATTGTAACTAGTTCGCAAGTATTCGAAAGAATTGTATTTATATTGTTTTGATAACATATTTGTTTTGATTTTGGTTGTTATGGCATTGTGGTCAGATATATCTGTTTTAACTATTTTTATGTTGTCTATTCTTTTTGTATTTGTGGCTACATGGTCTAGAATTGAATTTCTACCGGTAGTATTTATTCTTGTATAGTAATGACTCGATCGCTTATTCAAAATTTTGTAGTTTCTTTCTTTGTATAGGGTATAATATTCTTCGATACTGTTGCTACGTTCCATGATATTTATGTTAAAGTCTCCCATTATCAGATGATCCTTTTTTCTGTTCAGAACATTATTTTTCAATACATTTTTAAGGGTTTTAAAATCGACTTGTGGTGGTTTGTAGATTAGTGTAAAAGCCAAATTTTGTTGCTGAAGTAGTACAGTTATTATTTGAATTGTCTCAATTGTTTTGTTCATCAATATCTTGTACTCGACGCCTTTTCTTATATAGCAAGCTATTCCTCATCCTCTAGTTTTCCTCGAATTGTAGACGGATTGGTAATTTTGCAATTGATATAGATTTTCTTCATAAGGACGGATCCACGTTTCCAATACAGCAAGAATATCCGGTTTGTGTGTGCTTGAAATAGATTCAAGTTCTTCAAATTTGTTTTTTATACTTCTCACATTCTGCATATATACATTATACATTTCTGTTTTTGGTTGTATTGTCATTTGTGCTTGTTTTCTTTTGCTTAAAACTGATGTAGGTCTTCTTCTTCTCGGATCTTTATTTTCTCACTCGTACAATCCTGTCTTACGTAAATCTTTCCATCCCTTGTCCATGCGTACTTCACTTTATGATCTTTCTTCAATTGCCTTGCTTGGAAAAAAAGTTTATTAGCTTTTGTAGTAAGTTGTTCATTGATGTAAATGTTGTTGTTTTTTCCTTTTAATTCACAATCAATTACATTTATATTTCCAATTTCTTTCTTTGCTTTGAGTATATCTTCTTTATTATTCTTTGTTTTTAACGCTACGATGATTATTGAGCTTTCAACATTGTGATCTTTTCTGTAGCTTTTTATTGCATTACTATCTAGCTGGGTAACGTTTAATTTATTCATAATTTTCAGAACAATTTCGTTAGTATTTTCGTTTTTTCCCTGGTGTTCTATTCCATTTATTAATATATTATTGGCAATCTTTTTTTTTCTCCGAATCTTCGATAGTTTTTTCAAAGCCTTAATTTTCTTATTTAATTGCTTATTTTCCTTTTCTTGATGTTTCAGTATTTTTTTTATTTCTATATTTTCTTTTTGAATTTCGTCAAATTTATCTGACATAAATTGCATTGCTTTCTCCATTTCTTGTAGCTTCTTAAAGATTTCGTTGTTCGTCACTTCTTCTTCGCTGTCACTGTTAATATTTGACTTCTGTTTTTTGCTCTTTGGTCCCATTTGGAGAAGGTGTGTGTATCACCAGTTACTAGTTGTTATATGAGTTTCGTTGTTTTTGCTGATTTTGTTTTGAAAATATTTATAGATGTCTTTTTCACAAGTTCAGTTTTTCTGTCCCCATATAAAAACGCGCATCGGCACTCACAGAATATTCAAGGCGGATCGTATTTAGACCTTTTCAGTTAAATTTCTTAAAATTTATAAATACGACCTTTACACGCGAATTTGCACTAATGTTGCCGCGCAACGTAACGCTACACGGTAGTACACAATTTGATATCTTAGGATTGATAAAACTTGATATATTGTAGTTTTACGGAACAGCAAGATAAACACATGTGCACAGACTTAACAGACTTTTGATTTTTTTGATGTTGAAATGTAATAGTGATAAATAGTCCATCATGACTTCTGTGTGAGTGTGTAATTTACCAAAATGAAAAAGGAGGTTTACTTATTTGTTCTCGCAAATTTTACAGAATAATTTTTATATCAAGCATTTCTTTATATTACTATGGCAAAAGTTAATGTTAATTTGCGAAGATAAACACATTGATCCCGCAGGCCAATACATATATTGAAACAAAAAAAAAGATAAACGCATATACATATGTACACTTCAACGATAGATACTTTACTGCCTATCTGATACTTATGCAGATTGTAACATAAATAAAACTAAATTAATTTTGCCCAAAAGAGCACTGAGAGCTTGAATGCAGACGCCTGTATTTTCCGCTAAAAGGCAAAGGTTTGTGAATGTATTCGTGCGTATTAACGCGAATAAGCGAAAACGCTGCGGTTTTTATGTACAAATACTGTTCCAGATTCAATAATATGATAACGTATACTTGAATAAAACTACAACAATTTGTTTAATATACCTATTTATTTGTTTATTTTTTTTCTTAGGAATGGCAATGAGGCGAACCCAAAACTGCTATCCGCAGAAACATTTAAAAAACTTAAAAAAGATGATACACAACACTGAGAGAAATATCGTTTTCATGTAAAAGGAATATTGCATTAAACCAAAAGTTTTTGCGTTTTCTATATGGCCAACATGATTTGGGTGTTTCTTGAAAAGGAATAAACTTTAGAAGTGCGGAATAATATATTTTTCGTTGAACGTTTTATTCTGTTAAGTGAAAGATATTATAGTTGATCAAGTCCTCTTATTTTTGACTTGAAAACTATGCAGATTGGCAGAAAAACGTAAGCATTTTGATTCAAGAGGTTTTTGCTTTTCTTATAACATTTATTCATTTTAGACTTAAGCGTAAACACAATAAAATGCCGTGATCATTCTTAATCGAAATGAAAATGAATTATCTCTAAAAGCCCATGCACTAAGGAGGGATTTGCCGTAAGAATGTTGTAAATCTAATAGTATTGGGGAGGAGTTGGTCGCAGTGACCATCCTAGCACTCTAGTATGCCGCAAAGAAAGCGTCCTTCAATGCGAGACTTATCAGATGTTGATCTGGTAAATATACGAGATTAGTATGTTCGATCGGTAGTTTCCAGCCTATTTTGTGCGAATATTATTGTTATTGGAATGAATGGAGATGCCAATCTGATGCGAATTTCCTCTACTACAAATAAGTATATCTGCTCACCTCCTGTACTATACAGGGTGTATCAAATAAAAAAGTAATTTTCTTGGGTGTTAACTACACGACATATAAAAGCAACCACCGAAACCGGGATTTCATCATTAAGAATAAAAAAGTAAAATTTAGAGCCAAAATTCTTTAGTCGGGCCCTGATGCAAGGAAACGTCATGTTAAGCACCCGCTAAACGTGGTATTATGTATTTAAATACATTGCACTCATTTAGTATTATTCTTAATGGTATGCCCGAGTTCATTTACCGTCATTCTGAATAATAAAGGCCATTGTAAAAATAGCAAAACGAGGCATTTTAAATTTCTTCTTTTTATAAAATAAACATTCCTTATTTGTTAAGAGCATTCTACGTAAGTCTACAAATATTATTTTTAATATCCTGATAAGACGTTCGAGTTTCACGGATATGCGACTTCAGTAGTTACAAAAACGTAAATATTTTTCTTTTGCTTTGTCGAACGAGAGTTAGTTGTTAATAAACGGTACCACATGAATCTGAGTTATTTCTTTTGAATTATTTAATCATATAAGCAAAATGAATTGAATTTAATTACACAGAAATAAATGTAGATACAGAAAATTTGCAAACACGCTTTTTACTATGATGTGCGGGAAATCATGATGTATGAAAAGGATCGTTTTTTTCGAGACGGAAGAATTTAAATAAACTACATCGCGTTCTGACAAGTGGCTTGCGCTCCAAGCGGGCGATCCACACAAAACTATCAAGACAGCAGGTATAGCTGAATGATAGTGGTATGTGGGGGTATCTCGGACAGCATTTAGGTTGGGCACAGTGCGGCTCTAGCCACGGCTATATAAAATATATTTTATTTCTCGTTAATGCTTACAGATAGACCCCTGTGCATTAAGACTTTTTGATTGTATATGATTACAGCTGATATATATTATATTTACCTCTATATCGTATACACTGTATATAGAATAAACAAATCGGAGTTTTGGTGGTGGCGTTTTCTTTAGAAATACCAAATACGGAATATTCAGCAAAAAAAGATTCATAACAACAAAAGGCCTCTTGAATAGACGGCTTCATTTAGAAATATAGTATAATGTATTTACTGTTATGCTTATGCAAGATAATTGTTTTTTAAGAAACATTGGTTATGGGATTTTAAAATTATTATTGTTAGTGCTACTTTGATATTAGTTACTTACATTAACAATAGATAATATGTTATCAGCCTCCTGACTTTTGGGACAATGTGATTTTTACAGATTTAGTGATTACACTATTATTGTTTAGTATTCTTAAATTATTATTGTTGTTTTACTATTCTTAAAATATTGTATTACTTTAATGTTCGTCTTATGTATTAAAAAACAAAAACAGTTTAAGATTTAAAGCAATAAAGTTCGTAAAGAAATTATTTCTTTTGTATAATTCCGTTATTATATTTTCAAGAAATATATCTTAGTTATCGCCTGTGTAATCAAATATCTTTATTCTATTTTATTGAAACACTTTTGGTCTGTAGCACAGCTCCAGGCAGTAAAAATGAGAAAATATTAAAATTAAGGAATCAAATCCAAAAACAAATTTTTAGCATAACTGAGATTGACGAACAAATATGTTTCCTACGATGTTTGTTATGTATGTAAATGCAATGATATTGTAATATATTGTTAATAAAACCTGTGCTACAAAAAGTCATTTGTAAACAGACCAAGCGTTGGCCATATTTCAAGAAAATTAGAACGACATTGGATTACACAGACATACTGCAATATGTTTCTTGAATATAACAATAAACGCAGGTTAATAAAATAATAATTTCTTTGCGAATTAATTGCTTAAGAATTTTATAATAACCTTAAAATTATTTTTGGCAATTTTTTTAGTACAAAAAAAATTGATAGTAATGCATATTTAAGAATATTTAACAACATAATAGTTAATACATCAATAATGTGTAATCAATAAATCTATGAAAATCACACTTTCCAAACTAAGGAAACTGATGGATTGTCTATTGCTAAGTTATACTTGTGCGCATAAATCGAACTAAGTGCTAATATCAAAGCAGCCTAACAAGCAATATAATTTAAAATCCATCACCAGATGTTTTCTTAAAAAGAATTATCTCTACATAACATCAAATAATTTAAATACATATATATTTCTAAATGAAGCCTCTATTCAAGAGGCCTTTTATTTACTTTTTTTTTTTGCATGAATGTTCCGTTTCGGTATCTCAAAGGAACGCCGCCGCGAAACTCCAATGTGTTTATTCAGTGTATAAACCTTTTTTTCTATAATTTATATTTATGTTTAAGCTGCATTTACACCCAAGAAATTTTAAAATTCTCGATTGCTGGTGTCCCATTTTCCTGAGAAGTGTACATAATAAAACAATATAATTTAATGTGTATTGTCTTACTTACACGAAGTTAAAAGACATTATAAATTAATCAAAACTAGGTGCATTCCATTTAATTACGGTTACTTTTCGTCGAAAGCATGTAACCAGCGACACTTTCTAATTGTACGACCTACAGCATAAAATAGAGCCTAATGTTTAGCATGGATAGTAGACGGTCTAGCATTCATTGCCGTCTCGAAATTACATATTAAACACAGATGTGCGGTCTCTGTTTTTTTAAATGTAAAGAAAGAAGGCGTAAGTAAACATAGAAAAAACATTGAAATTATAAAATAGAGGCAAATAAATACATCAAAGACGCATACTTATGCTTGCCGACTTACTCGTTAGCACAATTCCAAGTATTTCAGTGCTTACCTTAAATATAATATTGTATACGAACAGATGTTGTTTTTTTTTACACATCCCTACAGCTTTACTAAATATGTTTGCGTTTTAATCTAATTGATTCATAATGATTGTTTTCATATCTATTTTTAAAACGTGCGGCTTCGTTTTTCATATTAACATAATGAAAATTATATATTAACCGGTAACTGCATAAACAATTGCAACATATGGGTTTTTTATATTAAAATATTACCAATTTTTTGAGGATAGTTGGCATGTTAGGAACCCAAAATTATTTGACATACGTCAGGTGACATAGTAGGCGGTAAATTTAAAAAATATGTTATGAATTTACAAAAAGTGAGATTGAATGACATGATATCCAAAAAAGTTATTTGCAAAAGTTGCTTGGAATTCAATTCTGAGCCTGTGTGCAAATTTGTGTGAAGATATTCGAAAAAAAAAGAGAATCACAAATTTTCCAAATATTGTTTAATTGAATTACATATTTCGATTTTTCTCGTTTTTAGCAGCTCAACAGCAGTAATATTTCTAAATCTGATTGATACTCAAACAATTTTATCAATTTTTGCATAATTAACAGAGCGAAAACTGAAAAGTACGTGTTCGGTACGACAATTGTTGTTGAGGGACTGTATATAGTAATATAAATGAAAGTTCACAAACTTTGCATTCTAAACTATTAGCAAACATGATCTTTATTGAAAATTATAATACTTTTTTTTGTTTTGTAATCACTACATGCTCCACGAAGGTATTAACGTAAATTTTAAAATTAGAGAACAAGGAATAATAAACAGTAGGTAAAATAAAAATAGTAGTAATTACTCATTTATTATAAAATTAAAATAGTTTACCACATTATTTTGTCGGTTTTAATTTCAAAGCTTACCTTACTTATAGGAAACAGAACGATATATATGCCTGACAAGTTGTCCATTACTATTAGTTATTGTTTAGATGTTTTTGCTGAATAAGCATTCATATCATTAGCTAAAAGTATCTTGTTATTAATCATTTACTTTTATTGAGTTTCATAGACATTAAACTATTTTTATTTTACCCACTATTTATTATTTCTTGTTCTTTAATTTCAAAATCTACTAGTTTTAGATTAAAGGTTTCCATTTTAATGCTGAAAACAAAAAGCTGTTATAATTTTCAATAAAAGCAATGTTGATTAAGTGGTTAAAAATAAAAATGTTTGTAAATTTATTTATTACTCTAGATACAGTCCCTTGCAACAACATGTCATACGAAAACGTACTTTTCAGTTTCGCTGTGTTATAATTATGCAAAAATGACAAAATTATTTGAGTATTAACCAGATTTAGAATATTACTGTAGTTGAGCTGTTAAAAAACAAAAAAATGAAATATGTAATTCAATTAATAAGATTTGGAAATTTGTGATTTTCAATTTTTTAAAGTACCTTTACAAAACTAAAAGTTTTTCCGGGCTGTTGAGCGTGGTCTTGTGGAATTACTTTCGTACATTTCTTCACATTTGCAGTGAACATCTTTAGCGGCGAGGTTCGAAGTTTCCTTCGTGATGGCTCGTCGTTTAATGACGTTAGTTATCTTTACAAAAATTTGCATACCGCCAGAATTTAATTCTAAACAACTTTTTCAAATAACTTTTTTCGATATCATGTCATCTAACCTCACTTTTGGAGATTCACAGCATATTTTCATTTTACCGTCATACTAGTAGTCCAGTGACGTGTGTCAAAATAGATTTTGGGGTTCTAAACATGCATCACCTACTCCAAAAAAATTTTTAGTATGTTTTAATCATAAAAAAAATCTATATGTTGCAATAACATTTATGCAGATCACTGTATATAAAGTAATCGTTAATTATTAATTTAAACCTGCATTTTATATTTTATACTATCACTGCTGTTCGATTTACGACTAATTCAAATTTTGTATTTTTTTTGAAAAAATATTGTGAGACTTTGTAGGTAAATCTTTGGAATAGGGAATTTATAATCGAAATATTATTTTATCTTGTTATTATAATATTAATAAAAAATGCATTACTATAACAATAAAATATATTCTGACGAGCGTAGAACTTCGTTCTAATATCTGTAATAAAAATCGTGGTTTTGAATGCATCCTCCTATATATCTTTTCATTATTAATGTAAAGGAGGAACCGAGCGATTTAAGAAATTGATATGAAATCGTCAGACATAATTAGATTAAAAATATAAGCATAACGGAGATATGCTTTATTGATTCAGTATAATTGGATACCTTAAATATTTTCATGCGATCTATTTTGATACGTTCATTATTATTTGCATACGTGTAAAATGAAAAAAGTAGTAACCCAGTGATATTGCCTATTTATTGTATAATTAACATGCCTTTGGTCTAGTTCTAGTCGTAGTTCAACTGTAAAATGAAAATACCTTTTAAAACCATTTAATAAGACTGGTTATTTGAATACTTCAAACATCAAATAAATTTATTCGTACACAAATATAACAAACATATAATAGATGCATTCAACTTCGCACATTAATAAATTCAGCCTAAGCTTTTTTTAAAATAACAGACAGAGCATCTGTGTTTACACATTTCGAAGCGGCCGGTTAATGCATAGATCTGTCTACTGTCCACGCTAAACATGTAGGCTCTATTTTACCCTGTAGGTCGTACAATTAGAAAGTGTCGCTGGTGTACTTAAGAAGAAAATAGTCTTCCGGCAAAACAGCACGCTACTTTCAATTAAAATAAACACTTTTCTGAGAAAAGGTATTCTTTTCGTTGAACATGATAAAAACCAAAAGTTATAAAACTTTTCATTTAATGCAATAATCTCTTTTCTCAGTGTATGGTGCTGTGTAGAAAACATTGTCCAGTAAAGCTTGATTTGATTTAAAATTCTATATCAATTCAATCTGTGTGAAATTGTAACTATAAAACTGTAGAGAGGAATACACAAAAAAAACATTAAAAGCATTTCTTTTCGTATCTTTATTTGTCATATGCAATATCGCAATACTGCTGGTATACCTATGTGGCAGAAACTGCAAAACTCAATTGGGTGTAAAAGGTATTACTATTACACAGCGGGGAAATATGAAAAAGATACAGCTGTCTTCCCCATGTACGACTCGTTACTTCCAGCCGATAAATTTGAGGACGAATTTTTTCGAAAAATTGTGAAAAGCAGAATCCGCGGTGAGGATAAATAAGGAGGCTACGGTTTTATCCATCTACAAAAGGGCCCTCTTGCGTTCTGTTATTTTTATATTTCGCTTTTTCCGTGGTATTATAGCAAAGAAAAAAAGCCAAGACGGAAAGAAAGAACTTCCATCGAAATATAATAATATTTATGACGAGTTGAATTTAACAGTACCAATTTAGGAGTCATCCGTGCGCTAGATGATTTCATTTATCGATCATCATCGTCGTCTCCTATAATAATCCTTTCCGTGGCGATCCGCCCGAACGGGGACGTGTATAATTCCCCTCTTTCTCTATCGGGAGAGACTGAGGGGCCAAGACGACTTGCTCCCGGGGCAATAAAAAGGAAATTCCAAATTACATTGCCATAATCTAACGTTGCTCGCGAAATTTTTCAATAAAAACGTGTTCGTAATTTAAAACGGTATCAGTTCTTTCTTTCCTTTCTTTCTTTCTTTCTTTCGTTCTATACACCGATCCCCAAACCTTACCTAACCAGGTTTTCCTTCTGCGATTTCTCTTACCCTTTTTACTCTCTTTTAATACTATCGGGAAATGGATTCTTTTATGTTATATATACAACGATATTTCGTGTAAATGACTCCTTTGAAAGTATAAGGAATGTTCATGAATCGGTTGTCAAGTATAAATAAAAGAAAGACTTGTATTATACTTTTGTTGTTAACAATCATAGGGAAATTATTTAGTTAAAGTAGGAACATTTCAATTGTTATGGAATCATGTAGTACTTAGAATAGGTAGCCTCGTGTAGTACCTTTTTAGGTGGAGCACGGGGTTGGGATGATATGAAATTATTTACACTGAGAAAAAATTAATCATATCAAATAATCATAAATAAAAATATAATTATCGTAAGTTAAAAGTTCACCTGAATAGGGGACAAAAGCACTAATTACTTAGCACTAGTACAAAAGAGATCCTAACCCTGATACTAACAAGAACAATTAAGTTACTTACCGGCTGCTCATCCGTAACTTATGATAGTTAACTGAATGCCGGCAGGTGGGTTCTTCTTCCCTTCTGTGGGCTACCCTGTAGATGACCTAATCCGGAAGCTGCCGGCAAGGGATTCCATTGCTTGGATATGCTGACGACTTTACAATAGTCGTCAGAGGGCGGTTTCCAAGGTTCTGGTGGAGCGTATGCAAACTGCTCTCAACACGGTCGACAAATGGTGTAAACAAGAGCGACTATCAGTCAATGCTCAAAAAACACAGGCTGTCACGTTTAAAGAAAAAGAACGTAGAAGGCTTACAGCCACTGTGATAGGAGGTGAACGAATTCCATACGTCAAAGAGCGAAATACCTGGGG
Organism: Protaetia brevitarsis; assembly: GCA_004143645.1. Taxonomy (NCBI): domain Eukaryota; kingdom Metazoa; phylum Arthropoda; class Insecta; order Coleoptera; family Scarabaeidae; genus Protaetia; species Protaetia brevitarsis. Next base: position 32,691 of record RXPK01000408.1, on the reverse strand, counting down.
TATGGTTTGATCAAAGGCGCACATGGAATTCACATATCCAGAAATAGACCAGCAAAGCCACCATCGCCTGGAAGGTGCAGGAGGCTTTGTGGAAAGAATTGGAGCCTTAGCCCCAAGATGACTGTGGTTATACACAAGGGTAATTAGACCCATGTTAACGTATGGAGCAGTAGCAGGTGGCCAAAGGCGGCAGGCGGGGCGGCAAAGCGTTGGGTGGGTGCAGAGGTTGGCGTGCTGTGCGCCACGGGGGCATTGACATCGACCCCTACCGCGCGATTGAGGTAATTCTAAACCCCACCAAATCATATTTTTGGTACAAGGAGCCGCAAGGTCCACAGTACAAGACTCTTACATAGTCAAGTACCGATAAGTAAATCGCACCGGGCTGACTATAAAAAACTGCTAGATGAACTCAAGAGGCACCTCTTTAGGAATGCCATGTGATGCCATGGTTCAAACCCCTAACCTAGATAGAAAATATCAGGTTATAATACCAGATAAGAAGGACTGGGAGGCAGGTGCCCGGTAAGAGCGGACTCAACTGGTTACTGACGGCTCTAAAACGGATTACGCGTTGGAGGGAATATACACTAAGAAGCCTAAAAAGGCTCTTTCGTAAGCTTCAGCAAAGATACGACTGTGTTCCAGGCTGAGGTTGCTGCAATTCATCACTGTGTCGAGAGATAGAAAGATGTACCGAACGGGTAAAAGCGTCGCTATCTTCTCTGACAGTCACCACACTTAGAGCGATTAGCTCCTCAAGCGTGGACTCTAAGCTGATTTGGGATTGTGTAAGGCCCTAAATGAGGTGGGCACCAAAGGAAAGTAACCTAGCCTGGGTCCCTAGCCACCGGGCGTGAGAGGAATGAGGCGGCGGACGAGCTGGCCAGGCGAGCTTCGTCAAGGCATTCGTTGGAGCCGACCCCTTCGCACTACCAAATCGCAATTAAAAAATTCATCAATGAATGGATATACAATCAGTCCAGAGAGTGGTGGCAAAATCACCGGGACAATGGCAGGCAAAGAGTTCCTAAGGACCAGAGCCTGAATCACGAGAGATCTGATGAATAAAGACAGGAAGACTGTCAAAATGATTGTAGGTCTGCTGACTGGTCACTGTAGACTGAATAGGCATATATAAACATAACAGGCCTGGCAGATGATGCAACCTGCAGATACTGCCAAGAGGAAGGAAGAAACACCAGTTCATGTGCTGTGCCAATGCGAAGCCTGGCGAGGACAAGGTTTCTAGTAATGGGGGAGGAGAACCCCACAGCTAGTAGCTACTAAAGAAGCCGCTCTCAAAGATGATAGGCCTAATTAAGAGGCAAATTAGAGAGCGTCCTCTAGAAAAAAGGGGATCAAATAGATCTGAAAAGGTCGCGGTGAAACAGGTCGATAGATCACCCCAATCCGAATCTAATCTAACTTATCTAACTTAATTAAACTGAAGTAGTTAAGTCAAAGAATATATGCAGTTGCGGAGTAAGTAAAAGATTTGCTCATTGTCAAGTAGAGTGTATTACTATGAGTGAACTACTTGCTATAATGGCTATACACTTCATCATTAACCTCATTAATACAAGCTTGGATTACTTGTGATAAGGAAATGTATCGTAAGCCACGGTTTACTAAATACTGATATATAGAAGGTAATGGCTTTGCTATAAATATACAGTATAACTTACCTTAAATTTGTTGTTTCAACTATAGGTAGTGTAGGAACGAGGAAGTTTAGTGAATATTTTTAAGTAGCTTACTTGTGTATCTGTGTGAATACTAAAATAGAGTACAAAAAAAAGTCCGCAAAATCTTCGATTATTTATGCAACCGCAACTATAGTACTGCGTACGAGCAATGTGTAATTCAAAATTGTTTGCAAATAATTTTTAATACTATTTCGTGTGCTGTAGTCGATTGCATTAAAGAAGATATGGTTTCACCTTAACAACACAGTTTTTTTAAACAATTTACAACGTAATGACTCATAAAATATATTCCTTAATAAGAAAAAAATGAAAAAGCAATAAAAAAGATAAGTTAAATGGGCCCCTTGAAACGTTATTTAGTTATTGAAATATTGAAATCTAAACAAGGATAAAGAGAAATATGGCTTTGAAGTTACAACTAATAACAAACAAAAGAAAAATATACCTAGGCGGTAAACTTGCGTGTTCCTTTTGGCTTCTTGATCTCGCGTTGATCTCGCGCAGTTGATCTCTGCCGCGTACGTAGCGATTGTCCGGTGATCGCCTCGAAAACGGCTACTTTACGTCGGGTATCCCTTAACTGCAGGTGGCCACTTGGACTTCACTCTTGTCAGCACATAGGCATAAGTAAATTCTGAGGAAGATACCTGATACGTATAATTTCTTTTGCCTTTCGGATCTAAGCCACTGGACCACTATAACCTAACAACTAATGAAAAGCAAGAGGATTAGACAAGGGGACACACTTTTCACATTTCGGGGCCTATCGAATGACTTCATAAAGACAAACAAGAATCGGCCAACGGATAAAGGTAACCCCACACAGGAAAAAGAACATAGGAAACGACGAGAACTATTAAATAGTAATACCGCCTCCTTCATAAAATAAATGATACCTTCGTACATTTTAAAGTTGTTGGAACCAGTAGGTCACTACATTAGTTGGAAGTGGAATTGACATTTTTGTTAACTCTTCCATGAATTTCTTTCGGGCTCCTGATGTTCCACGCAGGCAAGGATGATGTGATCTAAGTCAGCCGTATACTATCCACACTACAAGTGGCCTCGTCAATAATACCAATTTCTTAAGTGACAGGAAAAATGCATGGCCGAACTTTACCGGGCAATTGCAGTATAGCAAAACGTGATACCATTCTGTCATGATGCAACGATGAAAGGAAATGGAAGGATGAATACGGCTACTGTGTCATTCTTCTACGTAGTACTTTGCCCATCGTTCTTCCCATTTGTCCACAAAAAATGCTTGCGCGCCACACAAAGGACATCCTGCGCGTACACCTTACCCGATGCAGCAACTGGCAAATCGATAGCTGATTTTGATGATTCCTGAGTGACCTTTTATCCAAAAAAACTTGACTGCGATAACGTTTGAAACTAATTTGTTAAACAGCTTGATGATATTCCATATCAAAGGATGACATCTATGTGGCTGACTGCCTTTCAAAGCTTCCAAAACACTCTAGAGTCACTGATAATTATAGTAATCTTGAGTTTTTGCCGTTCTATATACTTTAGAGCTTCCAAAATAGCCATCGTCTCCGCCGTGAAAATAGATACAACATCATTTAGTTTAAACGTTTGGCTGAAGTTGTTAGTTACGTCAAAAAAAGCACACCCGCATCCATCATTTGACTTCGAAGCATCTGTATAAATAAAATCTGCCGAAGATAAACTTTCAATTAAAGCTTTATGAATAAGACAGTTCACTATCGGCACTCCGCCATATTTTGGGAAGTAAGTTGAGAGGGGCTGAAGGCTGTCGAAGAAGTTTCTCTCTGCCACTTGAATTCTGGCGGTAGCAACCTTAAACGGCGTTATAAAATTATGTGCAATAACAGCAAAGGGCTTCTTTTGGTCCAATACGAGATGCTGAGCAATATAAAGCCAAACTCCGTATGTTCTGTACAATGTGGCGGAAAGCAACAGACTGCAAAATTTAGGACATATTTAGCTGCCAGGAATGATCCTTTAATGGTGGCTCTGTTGCCTCTATATACACGCTTCCACCGGTGTTGGACCTCATGGCACCAACACATACGCAAGGCCGTATTTTGAATTATTTGCAACCTATTTAGGTACTTATCTGCCGCAGTTCCAAAGAAAATCGCTCCATAATCTAAGCGGAATCGTATACATGCTTTATAAAAGCATGTTGTCACGAATCTGTCAGCTCCCCATTTGACTTTCGCAATCGTACGTAATATATTCAAATAGCGTTCAATTACGTACTATTTGATTAATGTGGATGGCCCAACTAAGTTTATGATCGATGTGAAAACCTAAATACTTCACAACTGATTTTACTGGGAGCTTAATCTTGTCTAAAATCATAAAGTTGGTTTCAGGCTGCCTATACCGAGAAAAAAAGACGATATTCGATATAGTTAAAGAAATAGAAAGACCGTGAGAAAAAACCCACTGGTTGCAGCATTCCATTGCTTTCAGAAGTGTATTCTTTAAGCTGTCTAGGTTTTTGGCGGAAGCAATCATGCAAAAATCATCGGCATACTGGACAGTTTTAATGTGAACATTAGATATCTCATGAAAATCAGCCGTATATAAGTTAAAAAGAAGGGGACTTAAAATGGATCCCTGTGCAAGCCCAATCCTGCCAAGTCTAGGACCTACTAGTCTGTCACCACCTGCTCTGAGATATATCAGTCTGTCCCATAGAATATTGACAATATTCCTGGCTACGTTCGCTGGCATGTCATATTTGCACAAAATTTCTTCCAGGATATCCAAATTTACGCTGTCGTAGGCTTGTATAATATCTAAAAAAATGCCTCCAATATATATATATAGATTTGGTGAGTTCCAACTGGATTTCCGTCAGTACATCTGCTACAGCATCCAAGGTACTTCTTTGTCTCCGAAATCCGCATTGCTGCGAAGAGAGGATAGCGTTCTGATCAATCCACCATTCCAAACGATTTTTAATTATACGTTCATACACCGTAAAAAATTACAGTAATTTTGCCATAGTAAATTAGGAATATTACATGTAATAACGTAGTGAATTTACACAATAAATCATGTAATTTGTTTACATGTTTTCTCATATTTCTCATATTTAACATGGAAAAAAAGATTTCGGTAACTTTATAGCTTTTTTCATGTAAGTTTAAGATGTAATAAAATTCGAAGGAAAATACAGGAAAAACATGTACAATTTTATGGTTGAAAGTGTAAATTGAATATTTTTTTTGGGTATTTAAATTTGGGTAAAATTTGAGGATCTTTTATATTTTATTTTTACTTAATACGCCGCAATGTGATTGTTATTAGGTTATTTAACGTACGCGTTCGGCAAATATACAGTTCATATAAATATTACATACGAATTTACGGTACAATCTTGGACAAAATATCAGGCAATGTGAAATTTACTAAGATGGTAGAAAATTTAACCATTATGAAGCACATTTACGCGGTAAATTGTAAGGAACTTTTTTTACCAGTGTAGGTTTTAAATTTTTTTAGGTTTTTTCATTTTAAATTTGCACAAAATCGAAATTCAGTACCAACCACACCATTCGCACTTATGTGCGTTACAAACTCAACTTTGTCTAAATGCTGCACTTGTATTTAAACTGCCTAACTCAATCGCATGCGCCTTCCCAGATAACAATTTAAGGTTTATACAAGCCTTTCTAAAGGTGTGTCCGACAAGGGAAAAGCTTGTCAACATGCTGTGTTATGACAAGGGTGCAAGCTTGCTGCAAGGTTATGACAAGCTTGCTAGTTGACACAGGACAAGGTTTTCCAAAGCAAGGTTACAGGTTAAGCTTGTCTGTAAAAGCATGTGACAAGGTTACCACGGCAAGGTTCCCATAAGCTTGTCTGTAAAAGCATATGAAAGGTTGGAATGACAATGTTGACCAAGCTTTAGGAGAAAGCCTGTACAAACCTTGATAAAAGTTTGTAACAATCAAACAAAAAAGGAATTGGATATATATTTCTTCTTTTTCTTGGTTTAAGGTCATAAAATATAGAAATGTACATTAAGGACGTTTCGTTTTAATTTCAAGAGCTTTTTCAATATATATGTCAAAATAAAATTATAAATGGTATACATATTTTTTATTTAATAAACAACATTGTTTACTATGAATTTTGAATTATGATTTATCATTTATTAAACAATTTACTTATAATTTACACCATTTAAATTTATATTTTTATATGTATACTTGAAAAAGCTTTTGAAATCAAAGTGAAACGTCTTATTAATGTACATTTCCATATTTTGACCTAAAAACCAGAAAAATGAAAAAATTAATATCCAATTCCTATTTTGTTTTGATTGTTGTAAGCCTTTATAAGGTTTGTATAAGCTTTCTCTAAAGCTTGGCTATAGTCAAGAAAAGGAGTTGGGTATATGACCTTTCATCATGTGACTTTGAAAATTACTAAAATATTTAAGGAAAGATATAACCAGCAAACTGAAACCAAAATAAATTTCGTACAATAAACTTTATGTAACTTTCAAGTGTTCAAAAATGTTTTTTACAAAATTATTACAAACAAAATCAGAGCGAATTTTAGTAAATTAGATATAATTTCGTTCTTTTTATTATTTTCGCATGCCGTCCATCGTCTCCTAAAATATTTTAATTGTTTTCAAATCACATCTGTTTGCATCAAGTAAAATTCATTCAAATAAAATTAGAATTTCAGTATTAATAAAAAAAAAAAATGCTACATATTTATATATACATATTTAGATTGCGTTTTTATATTTATATAGAGACAACACTATAATGTATTTCCGTTGCCATCGTGTTGCCGCGGATTCTCTGTAATAAAAAAAGGACAACTATAAAAAATTAAACAATACCAGAGATGGAAGACAAGGGAAACGGCTATCAGTTTCCCAAGAGTCGACAAGTCATCGTGGATATTATGAAAGTAACTGTTCCCCCGTTAATACAAAATCAAACTACCTTAATTTTACTGTACTTAGTGGTTATTAAATAAAAACTCACCAAAAATAATTTTAAGCATTTCAGTTTCTGAAAGGGTTTTTTAAGCTTTTCCTGTTAGAGAATGATTTGCCGCATAATTAAGGTTCCTTACATGGGTTGATATCACATATCGAATCTGTAAATTTTTTGTTGGAATTAATTCAATAAATGAACATGGTTTCGGATGGTTTCGGAACAATGGCGGTTAAACCAAAAAAAAATCAATACTCGATAAACGATTGACGCCGAATTACTCCGGAAATACACGAAGTCACCGTACATGATATAATAACTTCTCGCAACTTGCATTAAACCCAGCATTAACCTTTTACTGTTAAGCTTGTCTGGACAAGGTAAAGTTAAGCAAGTGGCAAGCTTGTCGTAAGCTTACATGTTATCTGGGTTATATAGTCGACGGTTATGTAATATGTTCTCGTAGCGGTTTTAATTTTTGATCAAGCGACAAACTATAATGCGATGTTAAAAAAGACATTTTTAAACACTTTATGCGCTCCAATCAAATAACAATTTTTTCCATAATTTCAATTTACTAAACTCTCCTTTTTATAATTGAATATTGAAATACCCTTAAAAACAACAAATAAAAACATAATATATGCTTATCTACATATGGAGGTGTTTAATGTAATTTATTTTTCTTGTTGTTACAGGTGTCAAAAGTTAAGGTCCAAGAATGTAGCGTCTACAAATCTTGTTGGGAGTGTCTCAACGCCAAGGATCCATACTGCGGATGGTGCTCACTAGAAAATAAGTAAGTAGTTTAACCATTTTAATCAAAAATTATAAGTTAAATATTAGGAGATTATCCCAAACTTAACATGAAAGAAAACCAACTTGCAGTTGTAAGGTATTAGGATATTCTTTATTCCCATATTTAATATTTTTTCAAAAATATTTTGTATGAAGTTAATTCATACGTAGTTATATTTAAACGTACATATATAATAAAGTGTACGGCATTTATACTTAAGAAAACGATTTACTTAGCAAATATTTAAATGAACTGTTTTCCTTCAAAGAAAGATTTGTCGGCTTTTATACATTGCAACATTTTATGTAATAGTTTAGTTAAAACCCGAAAACTTCTACCTAGCACGCTTCCGTGGAAAACACTGTATATATACCAATCTTATTCTGAAATATCAAGGAGGAAAAAGGAGCTACCGAAAAAGCTTTCTTTGCGCATTTTCTCTAAATTCAATAACAATAGCGTATAGGCAGGAAATAAAATGATAAAAGACAGTTTTCTAGGTACCTAGATAGTCACTCATTTTTCCAAAAAGCAAACGCCTGATTCAATTGAGTTCGGAACACTACAATGTATCGTTTGAATAAATCACGTTTCGCCTATTCGGCAACTACGACGATCCTTACACTGAACTAAAAATGGATCCGGAAGCAATGAAAGAAATCATTGTTCACATGAAAAATGTAATGCATTAAAATTGGTCCAAAGAACTAGTTCATCAAATCAATGAAAATATATTATTAAATGATTGAATTTATCGAATCATTCATTATATTAATGATGGTAGTTTGATTGGCTCAATGAATTATGTTATTGCTCTAACGAATACCAGTTTTGTTTTAACAACTTTATTTGATGTACTGAATAACCGCGAGTTATCGATTTTATGTATGAACTCCAGCAGTGATTGAAGAAAGGCATCAATACAATGAATATTACTTGTTGCTATGCTAATTGCAAGTGGTTGACTTAATGTATGTTATTCATAATCCTAACAAATTTTAATTATTGTTATAGAGTAAACTTCTAATTAAAATAATGTACATACTTAATTCATTGATGTAATAATCGCATGTCATTCACTCAATTCACTGTTGAGTAAGCATTGCAGTTTTATTCAATTGGATTGCATATTAAAAGATTGATATCAAGCGCCGGTGATTACCAAAAGACATGGACAGAAAATGCCTAAAAATGCCACCATGGCTGGAGCTTATGGTCTCTTGTCGAGGAATTACCATGCAAACACAGAAATAAGAATAAAAATGTGAAGTTCTACCAAGCGTCTTTAGCATTCCTCCAAGAACAAATTCACTGCTATCAGCATCGTGTCTCAGGTATTATTCTCGATTCCCTCATGAGAGATCAGAATTTAAATGCACGCCCTCTAGGGGCCACATGCCAAACTCTCACTCAGTCGGCGACCGCGACATAAATCGATAATTCAATCACTGCTCGGACACATAACAGTATGATATTCTATCTGTTCGTTCATGCAATAAATTGCAAATCGTTGAACTAACGAAGAAGGTAATATTTTATTTCGTTCATATTGTGAATAATTTCATGACAATTGGACATAAAAATAACAGATTGATACAAGCAATAAGTACTCTATTTTTTTTTTTATTTCAAGTCCGCACAAAAAAAAAATTATTGTTATTTGAAGTTTGAAGGCGTTTGGACGTAGGAATACTTGTTGTGGATAGGTGATTTTTAAATCCTTGATGAGCTGTAAAACAACCACAAAACAAATTACTTTCAGAAATTCCTTGACATTGTCAAATTAACAGGATTGTAAATTATTGTGACGTTAATATATATCGAGTACAACAATATTTTTTCTACAATCGAAGCCTTGCAGAAGAAAAAGCCAAGAGAAAGAATGTGAAAAATCTTAGGGCAACTAAGAAAACATTGCGCAGCAGTTTCACTTATTCTAAAAAATAATTATTAATAAATAAATAAAATATTAATTACAAACTTCTCTTTTTTTCACTTGTTACATCTTACCACACTCCTTGTTACAACCGTATCCACCCATGGGGTATGATGTAACACTCGACTACCCTTTTTTGTTTCTTCTATTATTTGTCAATGTACAATGTAGGAATTATTAATTCTCTGTCTCAGTAAGCTCAGAAGATGAACCTTAAAGATGGTACCATTAAAATATTTTTATTTAGTCAATGATGACCTCTAAGGTTGAAAATATAAAAAGTGTTACAACTATACCTTTTAACTTTTACTAGTTGCAACAATAATGAAGCAACGAAGTATGTCACCAACAAACACAAACCCAAAAAACATCAAGAGAAATAAAATACAAACTATAAAAGTATATAAGCTACAAGAAGAACCAATAAGGAATCAATATTGTGAAACATTGGACAAAGAGATAGATAAAATTAATTGGCAAGAAGAATAGGATTTGGAAGCTTTGTGGCAGTTATTCAAGCAAGTAATAGTAAAAGTAGGAAAAGAAGTATGTGGGACAACAAATATAGGAAATGATAAATGCACAGCGTGGTGGAACGACAACATTAAAAGTGAAATTAAAGCTAAAATCAAATTTAAATCAAAAATGTGATGAAAGTTATAATGCGTATAAAAACCAAAGAAAAATAGTTAAGAACATGGTACAAAAAGCAAAGAAAAAGGAATGGGAGGAATTTGGGTACAAGATGGAGCAAAATAAACAAGGAAATGCCAAACTTCTCTATAGGACACTGAAAGCGCTAAGCGTAATAAAAAGACCATATAAACATGTTAAAAGATAAGAAAACACTATTAACAAGGAAGACCAAATAATGGAAAGATGGTACCGTATTTTAAAACCACACTGAACGGTAAAGAAGAACAAGAAACCCATACTAGGCAGAAAGAAATAGAAGATGAAAACGACGTTGAAGATATAACAATGTTAGAAGTTGAAGAAGCATTGCAAAAACTCAAGAATGGCAAAGCAGCAGGTGAAGATCTAATTAAAGCGGAACAAATAAAATATATGAGCTGGAAAGGTAAACAATTGTTACATAGAATAATAAACATAGCATAATGTTGCACCTAGAGAGAAAATATTGAAAATAATTAGTCAAAGAGGAGTTAAAGGTAAACTATTGAAAGCAGTTAAAGTATATATAATTGTACAAGAAATATTGTAAGAACCAATAACAAAACGACCAGAGAGTTTGTTACAACTAAAGGAGTTAGACAGGGTGGAGTGTTGAGTCCACTGTTATTTATCACACTAATGGACGAAATCGCAAAGAAATGCGGGCAGGAGACTAAAGGGATACGAGTGGGTGTAAAAAATTTACAGCAAGTGTATATAAACGAGCTATTATATGCAGATGATTTGGTATTATTGGCTAACTCACCAGAAGAATTACAAAATAAACTAAATATATGGAAACAACAACTTAAAGAACATAAAATGCAAATTAATATTGGAAAAACAGAAGTAATGGCTATTGCAAGAATACCCGAGTCTATAAACATAAAAATTGATAATATAAACATTAAACAAAGCGGCAACTTTAAATATCTGGGCTCTATTGTTAACGAAAAGGGATCATTAGAACATGAAATCGTTAATAGAGTAAACTGTGCAAACAACTCTTTCTATGCATTGAATAAGTCGTTTATAAGGAAGAAAGAAGTCACAAAGGAAACTAAACTAAAGATCTTTAATAGTGTATATATACCAATACTAACATACGGGAGCGAAACAGACTTAAAATAAGATTAAAAGTAAATACAGGCAAGTGAGATGCGTTATCTGAGAGCTGTAGTGGGAGTGACAAGAAATATAAAAATAGAGAAATAATAATATAGCTTCAAAATTAATAAACTTGTCTATTGATATAAATCAAATGAACTATAACAGAAATAAATTTTTATCCTTAACATAATTTCCAGCATAATACATGGTCTCAAGGTAGATATCTTCATAAAAAGCTAATAACGGGGAACGGGGTACTCCACACCCCCGCATTTTTTTTAATAATAAGTTTATTCATTATTCATCAAAAAAAGATCGCTTTACATAAAAAACGGTGATGTATAATAAATTTAGAAAATTAATAATAGTAATAATAACTGAAAATAAATATATGTACGTATCTATTGTGATGAATTTGATATGCATTTATCTACGCATACGTGAGTTTAATTAATTATTCAGTCACTTCAGATATAATTGGTAATTTGCATTATAAATTTAACGCGATAAGGGATCTGGTGATTAATCATATTATTATATAGATAAAAATAAAACCCCGAATGCATTGTAATTAACCACGATCATTTAAGTGGTCACGTCTGCATTTAGGAAATAGGTATATAAGACGAGTATTCCAAATGAGAACATTAGAAGTCGTTTTTCATGCAGTGTAGGTCAGTACCTATAGTTTCGCACAATGGCGGTCGTAAATATAGCAAATGTGTTGAACATGTTACTTGCAACGTTTCAAGTTACTAACATCACAACAATTCCTTTTATACCGCAAGAAAGTGAGTTGCATGATGCCCTGAAAAATATAATTGTATCTGTTCAACAAGACGCCATGTTCTCCTTTCAAGATGTAACGGGATTAGAGTTTGAAGAATTAGCAGAACCACATGAAGCGCAATTTGTGGAAGAAACAGCAGAAGGCGAAGAAGACAATTATGAAGATATTGCATGTGTTCCTGAAGAAGGGGGTAGCGTTATAGACCTAGATTACAAAACTAGAGCTGTCGACTACTGGAAAAGTGGTAAATCCAAGCCACGTACTTTGGCAGGTGTCATCCAAAAATTCAAAAAAGTAAAATCGCTACGACAGTTGCGCAGATGGGAAGAACGTGTTAATAGAGGCGGCACTACGCACTAAAGGAATATGGTATTCTAAGAATGAATAACATTTTATTAAGGAAATATATAAAACGCAGGCACTAACTGCTATTGATAAAATGATTTATATTGCTATCACCGATAAAAGTTTCGTATAGTATATAGTATAAGTTAGTAGGCATTAGAAGGTTTGACCATAGCTTGTCGAGTAATACAATTTCTAAATTAAGAAATATTTAAGTAAGGAGAGCAGCGGAGTAACGAATAACAAATAATTGTTGTTAATGTACTATTTATTATTATTACAATTATTTTATTATTAATCCTCCAAATTTATTACCATTATTTTCTATGTAAAAGCGATCTTTTTGATGAATAATGAATAAACTTATTATTAAAAAAATGCGGGGGTATGGAGTCCGTCCCCCGTTATTAGCTTTTTATGAAGATATCTATCTTGAGACCACGTATTATGCTGGAAATTATATGTTAAGGATAAAAACTTATTTCTGTTATAGTTAATTTGATTTATATCAATAGACAAGTTTATTAGTTTTGAAGCTATATTATTATTTTTCTATTTTTAATTATTAATTTCTAAACTTGTTATACAATCGTATTCTATGTAAAATCGGCCTTCTTTTGATGAATAAGAAAAAGAAAAAATGTAAAAAAAATGGGGGGTACGGGGTACCCCGTCCCCGTTATTAACTTTTGCGAATACGGACGACGCCACCCTTAGGGCCATGCAATATGCTGCAAATTATGTTAAGAAAAAATTTAATATCTGTTATAATTTAGGAAATATTTGCAAAAATTAAAAAAATCGTCCAAACTTTGGAGGGGGCTGTACCCCAAAATCGTACGGATACGCCGATAAAAAAAAATACGTGTCTCTTATTTTAAGGTACTCTTTCGATCTGTTAAGTTTCATCGAAATCGGAGGGGGACACCCGCCGGTGTTCCCTTGTTAGTCTGTTTAACAAAAAGTCGTTCATATCTCAAAATCTATTAAAGATAGGTATAGGGAATGCTCATATAAAATGATAGGGGATGATATTTACTTCCTAATTCCGAATTAAAATACAGGATGTTCTATTTAAAAAAAATGAGTTTTCTGCATTTGAAAATATGTCACTTTGTCCTCAGTTTTGAACACCCTCATGTTAGAATTGTTCAAGTGTGCTTACCGTTTCTTAGAGTAATATCTACATTCATAACATAGCAAATTTGGAGTCTCTACTTGCAGTACTAACCGAGATATTAATTTCTCAATGATGCAATGATTATGACCAAAAGAAAAGAAAAACTTAAATAACTCAAAAACGCCAACATGTAGCTATAGGAATAGCTAATGAAAACTGACGTATTTATAGTTGTAGAATCCAAAAATGAATAAAAAATTATATCATTCTATTTAAAATAACAAATTTGACATCCATTTCCGGTCAACCGGAACTGATATTTTGGTTAAGGTATTTTGCATTTATAGTTCCAATCGAACAGATACTGGTGCCAAAATCTCAAATATAAGTAAATAATAGAACATCATAAACTTTTAATGAACCAGTTACGTGGAATACCCTGTATATATATACAACTATACCCACCCTCCCCTACGATTTTGGGGCAATATTGTATCCCTAAAACCGTACAAGTATTTTACCCTTAGAAATAATCTTTCTAACTAAAAGTAATTTTTCCAAGGTTTTTTCATGTAAGCTGGAATACTCGTACAAGTTAAATTTCTAAAGTAGTTTAGTAGAAGTTTTACTCGTTTAAAAGTAAAATTCTTAAAATTTCTTATCACTTGGAAATTACTATACTTATGATTCTAATTTTCCAAATTGTAAAAAATTTTAAGTTTTTCCTAAGAGATATTAATATTACAATGTGAGATTTTTTTCTAAGAAACAGAAACTTTCTTATAATACTCATGTAAAATACTTGTATTGTGGGAAAAAATACTAACATTTCGACATTTTTCTTAAGTTTCTGTACATCTACCCCCATTCAGTGCGGAAAATTATCAAAAAAGTTACAAAAAAGTTTTACCAAGAGAAATTACCTAAATTTTTTATAGTGTGTGCTAACACGAAAGAGATAAAACAATAAAGTTTTTATAACTAGCGAATCGTTAAGTCGGAGTATTACAATGCATAAATCGAATGTGTGCGAAAATTTTTGCTAAACGAAATTTTATTAGCATCATTAAACAAATTCTTTGGTTATTATTTTTATTATTAGTAGAGCCATTATAATATTAAATTGGGACCAAATTCCGGCAACCGGCAAACTAACTAACGGTGAATCTGCCACCTAATACAAACTACCTACGGTGTACCCCAATTAAGTAATAACTAAACTAAACTCTGTCGACAACTAAAACTTAAATCTAGCGGATTTCTGGGTATGATAGATGAATAATTAAATGTAATTAAGTACCGTACGGTAGGTATTAAGTCTCAGCGGTCTAATTTGCTTAGGTGCAGGGAGGGAAGTTTGAAAACGATTTTTTTGTACATAAAGGTTAGTGTTCAAAATCAATCCCCCTGCAATTTTCATCGAATAAACACATTTGCCCCAAATTGATCAATTCCGCGATTGATAGCCGTTTTTTGGTTTGGCGATTTCGTCGATTCGGGAACCCGCCTGAATTTCAAACAAAATCAATTAAGTCTCCCTGAAGAGGGCAAATGACAATCGTTTTGGCGGCTTTTTATTACCAGTCACGTATAAGTTTTAAACACCAGAAAAGCGACAACCGAATTCCGTTTTGCTCGAGTGGACGTTCGGACCTTTTTCGATGGATTTTTGGCGAATCGCAATCGTGCCGAAATTCCAGAGAAAGTTCGGAATTATTTCAACGATCCCCAACTCGCCGTCACGTTAAAGGGATGGATGTTACCGCCGAAGTCAATACTTCGATACCTATGCGAATATCGCCAGTGCACACTGCATGCGTGCTTATACGGAGAGATCCAAGTCGGCCATCACAGAATCAAACTTACATATTTCCTTATAAGTTATTTTTATATTTACTTTACATTAGTTGCGTACCTAGGATATCTTATAATAATGAGTAGAGACCGGATTATATGCAAAGAAATGCTGGAATATATGCATCGATTTTTGAGAAAATATGCATAAACCTGGGGTACATATGCAAAAAAATTGCGACAATATGCAAAATTTTTACATAAAATAAATAAAAGCAAAAATTTAAACATTAACTTTATTGCATAAAATTTTTCACAACATATTTCTAAAACAATTTATAATTAAATGTTTTTCAAAATTGTGTAAAAGAAAGTTTTGTCTTCTATCAGAATACATATGTTTCGAAATAGAAAAGCTTCTTTCAACATCCACAGATGTAATTGGTGCATTTTTTTTAACTTTGCAATACATTCTAAACTAAAATTAAAGTCGAAATCGTTTACTGTTTCACCTTTCAAAATTTTCTTAACTTTCTTCAATTTCAAATACCCCGCATTTTTATTTATCACTTTTTTTAAATTTATCGTATATAGAATTACCTATTGTACCCTTAACCTTCTTACATAGCATATCAAATTCGTCTACTATTTCGACTGATTCCGAGAGCGACATCCCTTGCGTTTCTAGTTTACGAATGGAACTTGAAACAAAGCTATAATTTGACTTAATATACAAAAGGTTTTGTAGCAATTCTGTTGATGTTACTATCCTTTTACAGTTTTCTAGAGCAATGCAATCAGCAGTGATTTCAAGAATTACTTTTTTTATTCCTTCAAAATTATCGGCGTAAAAAAATTGCAGCCTCTAACCATGTACCCCATCTCGTAATAATCGGTTCAGGAGGCAACTTAACACCGGGAAGTCGCTCCTTATAAAATTGGATTCGTAAAGGTGCTTTTAAAAATACTTTTTGACATTGCTAATTAAATCATTAATCAAAGGGAATTGATTCCTAGTGTCTTCGGCTACACCATTGAACCCATGAGCTAAACAAGTGGTATGAATAATGTTACTATAAAAAAAATTTAAATTTTGCGCGGCTTTTATCATGTATGGTGCAGCATCGGACAACATTAGTAAAATTTTTTCACAAGGTATACTTCCATGTAAAAAGAAATTTGATAAACCTTCTTGAACGAATTGGGCAATTGTCACATTATTTGTTCTTTGAAGTTCTTTACAATAAATTAAATATGATTTACCTACAATATCTTCATGAAGAATTCCTATTAACAAATGGGCAACATAACGGCCACACTTATCCGTACTTTCATCTACCATGATATAAATAAAATTATTCCTACAATTGTTTGAATTTCTGCTATTGTTTGCTGATAACAAGATGTGACATAATTTTTTCGTAAGGTACTTTCGTCAGGTATATTATGTTTGCAATATTTTTGCAAAAATGATTTCAAATTAACATTGTTTAATCTTGCTAATGGAATGTTAGACGAAATTAATGCGTTACACAGACCCGTATTATATTCTTCTTGTTCTGAGTTTCGTGAAGTTGATGCTACACATTGACGTATAGATTGCTGCACACATGCGGATCGCTTTAGTTTTTCACATTTTCCAATACGTGATGGAGTTTTAGCGTGTTGATCAATCAAGTATTTCCTCTCAGAAGACACCTACAACAACAATTGTTATTTTATATCAAAAGTTAAGGAATTTAAAAACAATTGTCAAGGTGTTAGTAAAATTAAACTTACCAGTTTACTGCAGGCTCGACAAAATATTTTGTCGCCATCCTTTACCAGTTCAGGATATGGCTTAATCCATAAAGAAATTTTGTTCGCTATACTCATTGTATGTACGCACAGTATTTAAAAACCATAACACAATTACATGCAGTTTCGCTCAAGATATTCAATGAATGAATAGTTTATTTGGGAATTAATAATAATAAAACGTATTTACCACATCCCTTCTGCTAGGCGAAATTAAACACGTGCAGTTCTTAGAAAAAAAGTATTAGAGAAACCAATGTAAAAGATTTATCGTTCTGAGCATTGTCGGTTGTCGATATACATTAGGAATTACTAGGATTTTTTACTAATGGAAAGTATAAGAAAAAGCTTAAATATGCAATATATGCAATCACTAATTAGCGCTAATTAACTTCAATTAGTGTAATACGTCTACATATAGATTATAATTAAAGATATGCAAAAAATAAAATACAGGGTATATCAAGTAAAAAAGGAAATTTTGCTTGGGTGTTAACTACACGACATATAAAGCACAAACCCACCGAAACCGGATTTCATGATTAAAGAATAAAATTTAGAGCCAAAAATTCTTTAGTCCGGGCCTGATGCAAGGAAACGTCATATTAAGCACCCGCTAAACGTGGTATTATGTATAAATACATTGCACTCATTTAGTGTTATTCTTAATGGATGCCGTAAATTCATTTAACGTCATTCTGAATAAATCGGCCAGTGTGCCCTTGTAAAAATAGCAAAACTGAGGTATTTTAAATATGTTCTTTTTATGAAATAAACATTCCATTTTTGTTAAAAGCATTCTACGTAAGTCTACAAAGTATTATTTTTAGTATCCTGATAAGACGTTCGAGTTTCACCGGATATGCGACTTCAGTAGTTACAAAAAAGGTAAATATTTTTCTTTTGCTTTATCGAATCGAGAGTTAGTTCTTAATAAACGGTACCACATGAATCTGAGTTATTTCTTTTGGATTTGTTTAATCATATAACGCAAAATGAATTGAATCGAATTACACAGAAATAAATGTAGATACAGAAAGTTTGCAAACACGCTGATGTCACTATGATGTCGCGGGAAAATGAATCTATACATTCCCGCGCTTTTGCCGATGCATCAAGCTTCGATTTTCTTTATATGAAATCATGATGGTCCTGAAAAAGATCGTTTTTTCGAGACGGGAAGATTTAAATAAAATGTTCGAAGTGGCTTGCACTCCAAGCGGCGATCCACACAAACTAACAGCGGTAACAGCTGAATGATAGTGGTATGTGAGGGTATACTCGACACAGCATTTAGATTGGGCACAGGTGCGGCTCTAGCCCACGGCATTTATAAAATATTTTTTTTTCTCGTTAATGCTTACAGATAGACCCCCTGTGCATTAAGACTTTTTTGATTGTGTATGATTACAGCTGCAACATATTATTATATTTTACCTCTATAATCTGATACACCTGTTAATACTGCATTTATGCATATAATCGCGGTCTCTAATAATGAGATAACATGCCTACAATTAGGAGTGTCGAAATAAATTCATGTCGTTAAATAAATTGTTCAAACGCTCATAAAAGA
This sequence comes from Protaetia brevitarsis, assembly GCA_004143645.1. NCBI lineage: Eukaryota > Metazoa > Arthropoda > Insecta > Coleoptera > Scarabaeidae > Protaetia > Protaetia brevitarsis. The sequence continues at coordinate 14,079 of RXPK01000408.1, read as the reverse complement.
AGTTTTTCTTTGTTAATGACCAATGAAATTGTATTTATTTATACATGAGAATTCTAATTACATGGTCAATTAATTAAAAAGTCTCTAAACTAACTACGAAAGGCAACCCAAGTCAATCTCTCCAATTTTGACAAAAATTGGAATGCAAAACACCGAAAAATATTTGACAGGTATTTAATTTTAGCGTCCCATATTTGGTTCTAGTGGGTGGCATGGGGGCTCAAAGTTTCCCCCAAAAACAAATTTTTTGCAATATTTCAGAAGAGATATCGAGGTGGGGTAAAGATCAAATCGTTCCTTGCTAGCAACTATACATTTTAGGTTTGTAAACAGTGGTGTAATCACAGGGTGGTTAGGTGTTTTTTTTTTCCCACGCCTGCTCTTGTATATTTTAAATTCATTTTTTGTTTTTTTAGTAAAATAAAACTTACGTGTTTTGGAATTTTTTTCTAAATATTCATTTTAGGAAGTTATCGTCATTTCTATGTACGCCTTCATATTTTTGGAATTAAATTTAATGTAGCATTATATTTCAATTACAATGTATATACGGTTGCGAAATCAAAAAAAAATGCGCATAACTCTTTAGGCTACGTTTTGCAGTATTTTAATTTTGTAAGTCAGTTTTGATTTTTCTCAAATGTCATTTTATATATTGATGACTTTATACCACGTCAGACGAATTCAAATCATTAAATCAGAAGTTATATATTTAAAGAAAAAGGTATAATCTATATTTTCAGTACTGCTAACTTATCCTAGAGCTCTCACCTAAGGTCTAGGAGAAGTTTGCAGTAGTACCAGCGCCACATTTTGGAGTATTTTTGTCATATATTTTCAATAACAATTTATGCACCTATGTTTATTAACTAATTTTCGAATTAAATATTTTTGTAGAGCTCCATTTGCTAGTTAATACGCTTTATAAACGGTTGGGCATTGAATTTACACATTCATGAATCTATTCTGGAGGTAGTTCATTCCAAATCTATGCAATCTTGTCTCCTAATTCCTGGGCATTTACAGATCTAAAGTTTATTGTATATATTTTCTTTGTAATATAATCCTACACATTCTCCATTGGGTTTAAGTTCGGGCTTTTAAAAACGCTATACTTTATTTTCCCCAAACCAATTTCGCACTGCAATAAATGTGTGGACGAGGCAATTATCGTCTTGATTAATAAAATTTCTGGCAGGAAATATAATTTCAGGTGATGTCAGGAAAACGCTTTTCCAAGATAATGATCAATGATTTACTACTTTCTCTAATTCGCGTGGCCCGCTTCTTGCCTATGCTGCATGACGTTAAACTTTATCATCAAATTTAGCACAAGAAAATGACTCGGCTTATCCTACAATCTAACCTGATAGGCTGGTAGCTTGTGTCATCGGTATAAGCTACATGTTAATATTAACAAATGGTTACATATCGTCTTTCACTCGTATATCGCATCACCTTTTAACTTTTTCGTATCATATCGGTGACATCTGTCTTCAAAGAAAATCAGTTATTGGCGATTTGGTGTTTTTGTTCGATACCACATTCTCTTTTAAACATCATATCGCTAAGATTTGTTCGGAATCTTCAAAATTTTTGGGTTTTATAATGCGTATCTCTAAGAATTTCCAAGATATACACACGATCAAAACTTTATATAATCTCCTTTGTTCTTTCCAAACTTGAATACGCGCGTTAATATGGTATCCTTATCTATGCTAGTGGATATCTACAACTCGATCGTATCCCATCGTAAATTCCTAAAATTTTTATCCTACAAACTTGGATGGTGTCTATCCCCAAGAGGTGTCCCTTCTACTGACCTCTTCACGCGTCATAATACGTCGTCATTAACTTCTGCAGACGTGATTCATTGTGCCTAAAATTTTTAAATAAACTGTTTGAAAACGATACCACAGATTGTCCTTTCCTGCTACAACGCATACCCTCTTGTTCCTCGTATCCCCTCGTAAAACCAGTTGCTGTTTACCGTATACCGGACTGCTAGGACCAACTGTTTGCGAGAACACCAATTTCTATTTTATCGCTCCATTGGAAATAATCTTAATTTCTTGTTATGCTTTATGTATTCTTCTGTTTTGTATTTTTTTTTTGTATTGTATTCAGTTTTCATTTCATTTATTCTTTTTATTATTTCTTTATTCTTATCTTTTGCATGCAATATAAAATATAACTTCACATGTTACATTAATCTTACTTGTTCATTATCATTAAATTCCATGTTTATTTTTTTTGTCTGTATTAGGTGTAACCTGTTGGGCAATAAATTATATTATATATTAATTATTATTATTATTATTGATTATTATTATAATTATGCATGCTTTTAGCCTATTTTCATTCTCCAGCAGATCTGCCCTTACTCAAATCCACGCCCACACATTTACAGTGAATCTTCCGCTGTTACAAGTTTTTCGTATGTAAGCCTCTTGGAACCTGGAATTCGGTAGCCGGTATACACGAATGCGTCCATTGTAAGTGGATTGAAAAATTTTTATCAGAGAAATACTTTCTCCCAAAACATTAAATCACGGTGGAAGAAATTCCAATGAAAAGCCAATCTCTTGCTCCTTATTCTACTGCGTAAGAAATATTGTTTTAGCATCCGCTTGATTTCTTAAATTTGAATATTTTTTTTAATTCGCTTGCTTGCAGTGCGAACACATCTAGGGAAACTAGTTCTATGGGCTGCACTTACAACCGTCTGAAATGGATGGTTTCTTATGATTTCTAAAAGATTTTCATCTTGTGCATGAGTTGATATCTTTCTTCGACGGGATCCCCTTCTCCTTTGAAGATTTTCCTGTGTCTCCCATTTGGCTTTAAGTCTTAGAATGGTGCTTTTGTCAACAAAAAATCTTGCGGCCAATCTTCTAATCGACCATCCTTCTTCTATTAAGGTTATTGCTTGATTCTTTTGGGCATAACTCAATCGCGGCATTGTAAGTTTCAAATTTCGACACTTAAAACTTGACATTTGAATTGAGCTCTGCGATTTATAAAAAAAAGCCACATTTACACAGAAAAAGGGTCATCCTCAGGTATGTTTTGTAATCTGTCGAAAATGGTAATTAGAATTTTCAGATTTTACATTTAAAAATTCTCTTTCAGATGATTGAATTTATAATTGAAAAATTTTACACAAATTTTGAACTGTTATTACTTTCGAAGTTGTACTTTTTCTTAGAAATTGCATAGGGTTTCTGCTATTGATATATCTTACAGCTGCTTACAGCCTCAAATTCTGTCACCATATGTCGTATATTTTTATACATACTGACTGAATTAAATGAAATTGCAAAATGAATTTAACAAGGAAAAAGAAAATTAAAATTAGCTAGCTCAACGGAAAAAATATTTAAATTGAACAAAAGAAACAATTAATCTCAGAGTACCCTCGCGATTAAAATTAATGCTAACACGAAAAGTAATTGTGAGTTGCAAGAAATTTGACTTTCTTAATTACCCAAAAAAAATTAAAAAGGTTTAATATAAAATAAAAGAACAAAATTTTTAACCAAGAAGATAAAACAAAGAAATTTTATTTTTAAATGGGTTAAAACTAAAAGGTGCAGAAAAAACCGTAACTGGAGGTTCTGCCTACATTAAAAACTGTTCTTGATTCTAAATACACTGGACAAGCTATTTCTATCAAGCAAAATTTGGTTGTCAGGAGATAAACCATATACTAATTCATCCACATGGTTTCACAAATTAACTAAGCGTGGACAATTTCAAAAACCATTACAAAATTGAAAACTAAAAGCAAAACAAAGCTTCTACTCAGCCACGAGGTTGATAGATACATAAAATGAACAGCTAAATGATATACGAAAAATAACTTTTAAACATAGTGTGAAAAAATTACAACTAATATATCTTCCTGTACAAAATAATAAATGATTCTTAATCTAAGCGTGTCACGTCAATATATTAACCAATTATTTGAAATAATTGCTTGATGAACTATAAAAATTCTATTTTATACGAAAATTTAGAATATAAATATGAATTACAAAATGCATCATAAATACAAATAACGTCTACTCACGTTAACAGTCGACAAGGAACTGTCTAACAAATTCACAGTCGTTTTTCTTATAAAAATCCCTCTCTTAAAACGTACACCAGTTGTACAAACAGTACGCCAACATTTCAAAGACAATAACATGAATGGAATTTATTTAAAAACTTAACACTTACCAATCAATCAAACAATTAACTCTTAACTCAATATAGCAAAACATTCTTGTGAAAAAATCTCGTAATGAAACAGCTGTTTTTAAGTCATTTATCAAAATATGCAACTCAAAATACACTCGGCAAACATGGGTTGCTAACCCATACCAATACGTACGTGTTTTTTTTTTTTTGTAGTTTGTAGGCATGATCTTATAAGAATTTGTTCTTTTTAGGGTTAGACAAAATCAGTTCCAACTGGCCTCGCCCTGAGATTATGCTATATCTGTACATCTCTTTATTTTTATTGTATTTTAATTTAAGATTTGTTATGTATGTTAGTGGTACAGATGGCATAATAAAGGCATATTATTATTATTTGTGAGAGAGATGTAGAGTAGTCTAATTAGAAATACATATTACGTCATCATAATGTCAACGTAGATACGCGAACTGAGCTATCAGTGGGCGGAGGTGTTTAAGAGCAGAGTGCTTGAGAGAAATGCACGCCAGTAACAGAAGTTATACAGACAAATAGCAAATCAAATTAATATGTAATAATATGTTGAATAATTATATTTTATTAAATTCGTTATTGGGTAGTCAATATTTGGAACCGGTTCGTAAAATATTTGGGTTAATAGAAATTACATAATAATTATCATACATCGTAATTTTCATGAACAAAGAATGTTTTTAGATACATGGAACATGCACTAAGAAGGTAAAAATCAAACATTTTAATTTTGTGCTTTAAAATATTTAATTTTAAAAAATTTAGTTATTTATTGTTTATGTCAAAAAAAACATAAAGCACCAAAATAACCATTCGTCATTATTCAGAATAAATATGAAATACAAAGTACATATGAACGATACTATTGGTGAATATTATAATCCAAATACCACAAGTCCTTTCTAAAATACTATATAGCCACTGGATTAAGAACAATAAACCTATATATTTTACAGTTAAAAATAAAACTAAGGGTGCCTTTAAGAGTTAAAAGATCACGACACTGTATTCTCAGCATCATCGTCATACTCGTCATCCATCATAAAAATCTCATCAGTTTCTGATTCGCCAGTGTTCACAACAAATACCACCTCATCTTTGATCATATCCACAGGTGCTCCGTTTCAAATAGTCTTCTACAACTTTATCAACGTGTTTACAAACAGATTCCCATCTTCACGAGTTATAGAAGCAATTTGTTTCTTAGCTAATGCCTCCACACGGCTAAACTTAAAGTAACATTTTCTTGTAGCGGACCCCATTTTTGTACATATGGCCCATATTTTCTCATAGTGGTTTTATTCGGGATGTACGGTGGCAGCCTTAGAACACTATGGCCGATTGAGATGCTAGTAACTTATCTAATTTAAATTGTGGCGTTTCATTTTTATTTTTATTTATTAGTTCATAAAGCTCTGGTTTTGTAAAGCTAGAATCAAAGAATATATTCTTTGCGTGGTCAACCACCCGATCATTTCAGCCTTTTTTTGTTCCAGAAGTTGGGTCATAATGAAAGTTTTACATTATGATAAGACGCATTTGTCCACTATCAAAACACTTCTAGGTGGAAGATTAGGCACAATTGTTTGTCACCCATGTTAAAAATTTGCGCATTCATATCATCTGATTATTCACCTGATTTTGTACTTAAGAAAAAAAAAAAACAAAGAATTTAATGTGCTTCATCTTAGCAATATCACATAATTCTTGCTTTTCAGAGCATTGAGAACAAAAATATTAATGATTACATAATAAACGTATAATACTTTCAAGGAGACCATAATATTAGATGAATAACGAATTTTTCATCCATTAATATATAACTTCTACATACAATACATTACTAACTACCTGATCGAAACATAAGTAATTCCGTTACTATGAGCCTTATTTTACCACCAGCCATGCACATGATTAAGCGGCTGCCCTTCGAAATAGATTTTTTTCAGTCCTAACAGTGTACCATCTGACCATTCCTTCGGCTGTGTATGGAACTATGAATGTACGATCATCGAGATACTATTTGTTCTATTTTCATGGATGTAACTTTGTGTTGCGTAGATATTTTATCGTTTACTCGTATATCGTAGCTTTCATCAAAATTTCCGTTTATCAGAAGTTCTGTTGCCACTGCAAGGTGAATAAATATATAAATTTACTGTCATACATTAATGTTCTGTATGAGTACATACTTAATCCCATCTTTTTTAAAACATTTGAAGTGGTCAAACCTCCTTCGAAGGATTATACCATTTTCTTGAATTTTTTCATAAATTCCTATAATTAAATATAATGCTGTTGTATAAACATTAACAGAAAGGAAATTATATTTTTGTACCTCTTAATGGTAGGTTCGTCTTTTTTCTTGTATATAAAATTATGTACAATACTACGGAATTGTTTGTTTATCTTCAATACGAAGGGACTTTGGACTGGGCGTGTTCTTTTTCTGCCAGGGCTACTAAAAGAGGTAGCTCTTCCTGCAGTCTACATCCTCGCTTCCTTGATCATACTTCTGTAGTTAATGTTCAGATATTCCCGTTGCTTGCAAGTAACCTCTCTTTATAGTGCGACACAAAGTATTTTGGAGCATTATTTGCAGCTTCTTCCTTCATAAATTTTAATACATGCGCAATGATTTCCCTTCCCTGGTCTATGAATATTTTGCCTTTCACGCCAACTTTCTTTGGTGTTGATTGCGACTGTTTCAGCCATCACTAAGCTTATAACTATTATAAAAGAGATTTCTATAAACAAAAATCTTCATGCAATGCAATCAACTTACCACTATCTATAACGAAGTTATGAGAGTCTTGAAAAAGCACTTATTATATGAGTTAGGTAACACTAGATAATAATAAATAAACACACGGTAAAAAAGCGATCACGTCCCAACATTCAGAGGGACAGACACTAATTTGAATTTTGACAGATGCGCAATTGTTCGACTGACGACGCCGGCTAATTTCAAACACCCTATTAGCTGGCAATAGTAGACTCTCATCCGACGACTCCAGCGCCCAAGAAGGGATATGACGTATATGTTTATTTTCTTAAATTGTGACTACTCTAACATCAATGTTTTCACAGAGTAAGCAAACTTGTAGGTTAACTTACAGAACACTGTAGATTTGCACAGGCACCCACACAGTCTGTATAAATATGTTTTATATAATGGAGAAACTTATAGAAACCTGTACACAATATTTATCTGTAACTATACTCATCTTATGGATTTTTTGTAAGGTGTAGATTTATAAATTTGTAGCTTTTTGCTCAGAATCCCACCATGAGCCTAAATCGTAATCGTAATGTGATCTTGTACTGATTGAAAAAAAAAAGGTAATTATTGATTCGGCTGCTCTTGTTAGGACTAATCAATATTAAATTAACATGTGATCAAGCATCATTTAAAATAGGCTTTAGGAATAGGTTATAAGGTACGATTTTAATTACAGACAATGTATTTATATTATATTTATACCGGGGATAGGCGGCTATGTGGTGGTATAGCCACCAGGTGCACTAATGCCAAAATCGATATCTATTGTCAAGCATCCCCTAATTTGTCAACCAATACACTATAAATTCCATAAATAATACATACGGACATTAAGTTGAAATTGTTCGCTAGGTATTATATTTCACTTCGTATAATTCCCTGGGCCCTTAATTGCCATATGAACATGAACGTACCTACATAGTACATCTATACGTATCTATAGTATGTATACGGGTCTAGCGACATCCGTAACAATGGCATCAAATTTATATCTCGAATATGGTTCATTTCGCTTTGGTTGGGGAATCTTATTTTATAATTCAAAATTTCCTATTCAATCACCGTATTCATGTGCCGTCTGACACGCCAACCCAATGAAAGAGGAATATTTTATGCGCAGCGAAGCGGTAGCACGTTGTTAGCTGAGAAGCAGCGCGCAAGCAATAACTGTAGTGACAATTAATAACCAAATTCTATTTTTCAATTAGTATCGATAATTTAAGGATTCTTTTGTAATGTGGGAAAATTAAATTCTGACAAGTGGGGAGCGATTGCAGCAACTGATTTCTACGGTTTGAATAGTGCCTTTCTACAATTGGGAAAAACTGAATTGATTTAACAACTCGCTTTATCCTTATGGCATTTATGGCCTTCTTTCCAAATAACCTAAGGCAGTAAGATCTAATTGGGAGTAAAAAGCATTTTATCTAGCCGTCTAAGATGTTTATCTTATTATTATGGCGTAAATAAACATTTAACTAAGCATTAAGTACACAGAGATTCAAAATGATTGTCAATTCCGCTCCTATAGATAGTAACAGGGTGTAGATATATGCCGCGTGTTTGTAATGAAGGTTTGAACTAAGTCAGTGTTGGGTTGGAACATAAGAAAGTAAACAGATCTGTCATAAATAAAGAAAACGTAACCTAACTATTTGAACTCGCATTATATAAACAGGCTATGGATTTTGGTGTTTCTGCTTGTAAAAATGAAATGTTTAATTTATCTTGTATAAATTATGATTTTACAATTCAGTACTAACTGGGGTTTAACTAAATTTATTTATTACTTTAAATTATAACATACAATTAGTATAATTATTAAGTGACAAAACTGCATCTCTCAGTTCTTCTATGCTATGCATGCGGTTTCTATACACAGATAAAAATACGGAGTTGAATCTAACACCGTTTTAACTCTTTTCCGGTGCTCCCTTCGCGACCATCCGTTCAAGGAGCCTCCATTCGAGTTAAATGTTTTGTGCTAAACGGATGGAATACAGAGATAATTTTCTTTTCATAGGGGAAAAAACATCTTTTAACCGAGCAACCTAATCCTGTTAAGGACCATTTTGTCTCTCTTATGCAGTTTACTATTTTGCAATAATGTAAAATGGTTCCGAATGGAGAAATTTTACCCTACAGCTGTTATTTAAAATGAATAACGGATGTTGTTTCCCCCATATGTATGCAATGCTACTTCGTATCAGATAAAAATTATCTCCGTTGCTAATGCAAGTAACTCCACTTGGAAATAATTACATCCGCAATATAAAACAAACGTTAACTCCGTTTCGGGAATGTATTTAATCCTTTACACATGATTTATTTCCGTTAAGAAGGTACCTGCCACAGAGAGAGAAAGAGAATATCTCTCTAGTGAGAAGTTTTAACTCTATTTTTATGTTACCTAGCTCCATAGTAGCTAAGTTTAACATCATATGGAGTTAATCAAATGAGGGCTATTCTATGTGGACAGAAGCACCCTTGCTCAGTGCATTTATTCTTATTATTTAATCATTAAAAATGCATCAAAAAATGTCGTCGAACCTCAAGTTCTTGAATTATTTTTGATATATTCCTAATGATTACTAGGATAGACACACTAAGCAGTCCTCTTCTGCGGTCACAGAGCAGCCGTCATTGGGAATGCTTTAATTTATCCATAATATAGTCGCTTCTTCGAGTTGTAGCCGACCGTGGGTGAAGGCACGACACAGTTGAAACACCACGGATTCAGCTAAGATAACGTGCTTTATTCAGGAGCTAACCACTAGAATTGTGGGGCCAATTAAAAATGTACATCGTTAGATTGAAAATTAAATAAGAATGCACAAGTTTCTTACCTGCTTTATCTACTTTTGCCCTGGGATGTTTGCTCCATAACTCCTACCCATCTTTTACGGTTTTCTACTTTACTCTGATGTGTATTTTATAAATTTCAGGTACAGTGCATTCCGCCATATCCTTTTCCATTCTCGACTATTGCAAAGTGACTACGTCCAGATTTGTTGCACATGCGCTGCACTAATATCGCTTTAATAAATCGGCATGCCCTATGCAAACTGCAATTTTCAAATGTTTAGTGGAAACAGTTACGACTTGGAGAACAAATGTTCCCAATCGAGGTATCCTTTCCTTTTTGGCGGTTGAGGTATTAGAAATAGAAACATCTGTTAAGTAAACAAATTATGACCTCCGTGAAGGAGAAAAATAATGCAATGTTAGGGATATTTGTTCACATTTAGGGCTTAAATACGGTAGTTAGATGCGGAGGAAACGGAGATTATTTCTTCCTTGAAAATCGTGTTAGAAAAGCGGAGTAAATTCAATCTCTCCGTTTTGGTTGAGATTTTGTACAAAACCGAGGAAATTCTTTCTGTTTTTAATTATGCAACTCCTTTTTAACAAATAATTTCCAAAACGGGAGACTCCTATTCACTCCCTCAAATTTTTACCTGTGTAATCCTATTTTGCATAAAGCCGAACATGAAGTAATCTAAATGGCTTAGATCAGGCGATCTTTGATGGCCATCTTTGTGCTCTACGAACCTGTCAGCAAAAAAAACTGTTGAAGATATTGGCAGTTTTGTCGAGCAGTATGTGCTGGAGCATTATCGTGCTGAAAATAACCTGCTTCAAGCTCATTGTTCTGTAACTCTGCAATAAAACAATTTCACCACATCTGTTGGTAACGTTAGGCTGCTACAGTTTCCTCGAAGGAAAATTGGCCCTATTTATTCGGTGCTTAGACTAGCTAAACCAAAACTCTAACTTTTACGGGACGCAATTGCGTTTCTCGAATTCGTGTGGATTTCTGCAGACAGATACAATAAGTTTGTAAGTTGATATAGTCTGTTAGATAAAACCAGGCTTCATCCGAGAAAAATGGATTTGTTTAGCAAGTCATCGTCCTTTAAATTGTTATTAACCAATGACAACTATTCCAATCGCTTATCGTGATCTAATGGTAATAATTCCTGTACCGTAGGAAACTTTATAGGGATGAAAATGTAACTTGCTTTTGACAGCTCATTGCGCTGAAGTCACAGTATCTGAAGTGTATGATAAGCCTATAAAATTATAAAATGTAATAAACTATTTCACGTAATGTTAATATTGATTTTTTACCTGTTTGTTGAGCTAATTACCACAGATAAATTCCCTTATTTTCTTACAGTATTCAGAAATACTATTGTTGGTGATATTAGATGTAAATATAAACGATTTGAAAAAAATTATAAGATAAATAATCGAAAGATACTACAACACGCACGCCAATGTCGCTAAATGTCAAGAAAATTCATTTAATGTATGAAATTTGTATGTAGCTAACTTCGCTCATTAAATTGGTAATAAGTATAGATATTTTTTCTCCGGAAAACAGTTTTTTTCTTACGACAATCATTTTGAATCACATGGTATGTTCTTATGAACTTTTATGATCAAATAACCCCAGGAATCAGCGCTTAAAGTTTGTCGCATATATTGAGAATCACCATGTATAATACAATAAAATTATATCTAAAAAGTCCTTATAAAGATAAACAGGAGTTTAATGAAGGTATAAAAACATTGAAATTATAATATACCAGCTTTTGTGCCATACCTGATGTTAATACTAGTGTTTTTTATTTGGTTTTTTGTAATGATTTTAAAAGGGTTTGGTGTTTGTCCGCTTATAATGTTTGTGTTATACACTCTATATGTTTTATTTTGCCTTGTATTTTTATATTGACATGTGCATACATAATATGTCACGCACGAATAAAGTCTATTTTATTATATAGCAAAATTAAAATATTACGTATTTGCATTCTCTTGAAATCGTAATAAGTTTAATAAAATTTTACAATACTCTCCTCAATTATAGTGCGTCTTCATGTATGTATAAAGGCATTCCGTGTGAAAACTACCCGAATATTTCACTTGGACGCAAGACAGCGAGGTATCTATATATGTAATTATAAAGTTAATTGAGTTCTGCCTTGTGGACAGACGTATTTCTAAGACATTTCGGTTTCGGTGTAATATATGCACACACTAAACACAACCTAAGGGTGGGGGGGGGCAGCAACTAGGCGTCCCGAGAATGTGCATGAATCGGCTACAAGATGAACAGGCGTTTCTATTACGTGGGCGAAACTGCGGTCGAGAAGCCGAAAACATAACCGTCGCCAACTTGAACTTGACGTTACGTTCGCTGTTGAATATCAAACCAAAGACGCTTAATTCTCCCCCAAGGAAAAACAATCTAAAGACAACTGACTTGTTTAGAATACACAGGCAAAGACGTAAGGTAAATAATATTTTTACTATTTAAAATAGACTTAGGGTTTTTTTAACTAAATGTCTTTATTATTTGCCTTTTTCGTGACATTTTGGGATAAATTATCCTTCTTTCAGACCTACAGATATCAATACAATTTAGAAAGTACATTTAAACCAGTTAATACTTACTTAGGCCAGTGTAAGCTTAATAACGAATTGTGCAATGTATAAATAACATAAACAAAACAAAGTATATATAAATTGGCGTGAAATCATTAGATAAAAATTTTCAATATAATTTCAATATAATATTGTAAAAGTACAATTAAAAAAAAAAACAGAACAATTCACAAAACTAATAAATGAAAGTGACCTTTATTGAACAATACATAACATCTATCCTCCCCCGGTTTCCAGTTCTTTATCTTCCTTATTAATGTGTTTTCTTCTCGTCTTTCGATGTGTCCAAGCCATCTTAATCTTTGTACTTTTATATGTTAATATGTTTTCTCCTTTGATGATTTATTTATATCATATTCCACATAGTCTATATTCTACTTGTCCCTGTTCTTCCTACTATTTCTTGTGTCCTAGTATTTCCTTGTTATTTTCCTTTCAAAATTCTCAGGTTCTCCTCGTCTTTACTACTGAGACACATAGTTTTTGCTGGCATAGGTAGCTACAGGCCTGATAACAGGCTTTATATATCTTTAACTTGGTGTGTTTACTGATGTTTCTATTTTTTAACAGTTTTTTGTTGGCCCAGTATGCTCTATTTCCGGCCTGTATTCGGTCTTGTATTTCCAGGCTCCTGTTGTTCGTGTTGCTCACTATCAGCACCTAAGTATTTAAGTTATCTACCTTTTGGAAGCTGTAATCTCCTATTTGAGTTTATCTATGTTTATTTTCTCGCTTGTCATGATGTTTTTTTTATTTTGATATTTCCAGTCCTCTTTTTTGTTTCGTTTGCCAGACATAACAGTGCGCACTCTAAATTTTTAGGCCCTTGCTATTAGCACTATGTCATCAGCGTATGCTACTTATGTGTGTGGAAGCTTGCATAATTGTTTTCTTGATGTTTGTCGCTCTGATTGCCCCTTCCAATACTATGTTGAATAATAATGTTGATAAACTATCTCCTTGTCTTATTGATCTTTATTTCTTCCGTTAATCCTTTCGGTTGTTACTACCTTGCATGGGACCTCCATTGTCATAACCGTCAGCCTTATTAATTTTGCAGGTATATTAATTTTTTCCATTTCTTCCACCACTGCTTCGTCGATCTACTCTGTCAAAAGCCTGTTAAAAATCTATGAATAGTGTGTGGAGTTGTATTTTGTGTTATCACATTTTTCAATGTTTGGGTCATATATGTATTGTGTCTACGTTGATCTTCCTCTTGAAACCTTGTGGTATCTCCTATTCCTCAACCACATTTCTCGACCTTATTTGGATTCACTCCTTGTTGGGTTGCTACGCTCTGCCATCCTTATTTTGGTTGGCCAAATAACACGGATTCATTTACATGTAACGCATAACAATATGATTTTGTTGGGCAGCAGGCAAGGTTGCTTACGCTTGGAGATTCTATTAACTTGATGAGTGAGGTAATGTATTTTCATCTTAGACTTCTGAATATCCGCAATAGTATCAGAAGGCTCGTATGTACAGCATCAGATAGTTGTTATGAAGATTATTGTTGTGATATTTTGGGACTGTTATTGAAGTACAGTTAGTCTATTGTGATTAGGAGAAAGAGAAGCGGTTTACCAAAGACGTGGATAGCCATTGTTATGAGGATGGTTTTAAG